>JAIFAC010000023.1:0-317065 GCA_026545765.1 Plantago major | reverse complement strand
GGCTTTGCTTGGTAGAAATCGAACCGTCTGAGATTGGTCCGGATCTGAGTATCGAACGGATGGAGCGGATGATAGGAGAGAATGTCGCGGTAACATGCGGAAAAGCATCTGAACCCGTCGAAAGAAACCAACCGGTAGGTCGATACTCGGAAATAGGGAACTTCAGTGATCGAAGATGAATAGGAATACCAATGCATCCGCATCACGTAGCCAAGCGATCATCAAGCGGAAAGCGTGGTGAGAGCCTTGACCGCTAACCATCTAGACTTGGATTGAAGTGAAACAATCCTTAAATCGAACAAAATCGAGGAAACAACATAGGCGCGAGGAAGCATGCGAAAGAAAGCGGCTGGCGAAAGATATCTAGATATGGAACCTTCCATTGAATATCCCAAGCAAGGCGAAAGATCGCCTTATTAGCGACAACGAGCGAATACCAAGACCACCCTCGGACTTTGGAGCACAACAAGCGCTTCCGAGATAGAAGTGAAGCTCTCTTGAGTATCCCGGTTTGGGCGAAATTACGAATGCGAGCATCCATACGGCAAGAAGAGTCAGCAGCGATAAACCATCATAGAGTGTACAAAAGATCACGGATCGCGATTGAACAAGACATAAACAACCAGCCATAGAGAAAGTGCCCTTCCATTTACTAAACTTTGCTAGAATCGAGTCCATGAGGATTGTAAATGACAAGTCGAGGTGCCCACGGAAAAGTGGAACTCCCAATCGTGAAAGGAAGGTGACCCTCGATAATATCCATGATTACGCACAAGTGGTTCTTCGACTCGGGTGAGAAAAGTACTAAGATAAGCACGGACATCGAGGATTGAAGTGTTGTCGACCAAGCGACATATTTTCCGGGATCCTAAGAATAGTCCGACAATTAGCGATGGTAGCCACAAAAATAATCACATCATCCGCATAAAGAATGTGAGAAGGAAAAGCAAGAGATTGTCGAATGAATAAAGGGTGAGCTCCCTGATTGGCGACCTTGAGAAGCTTGCTAAGAACTTCCTCCGCGATACAAAGAAGGAAGAGGATCCCTTGATGAACTCACGAGAACGAGAAGTACCCTTAAGACCACATTAATCGAGGCAGAGCTTTGCGGTGAAGAATATGATTAATCCAACCAACAAAGGTAGAAGAGAAACCATATTTTGTGAGAACCTGAAAAGTCGATTTAGAGTATGAAAGGCTTTAGGATGTCGACCTTCAACAGATTACCCTTACTACAATGAAGACCAAGACTATTAACTCCTTGAGGCTAAGCAATACAATCATGTATCGTCTCCGAATAAAACCAAATTGATGAAAGGAGAGCAACCGATAACATCGGACCCAAGCGATCGGCGAAAATCTTAGCAATAATCTTATAAAGAAAATTACCAAGAACAATAGGTGGAAATCTTGTCATAGCGCATCTCGATTTTCGGAATAAGGTGACAAAACTAGAGTTCATACAGCCGGAAATGACCATGAAGGAAAAGCCCGAATTGCCAAAACACCTCCGCACGATAATGTGCCACATAGATTGATAAGCGCCCCGAAACCATCGGTCCGGGAGCACTATCGGTGACATCTTGAAAACAACATGCGAATGTCATCCTCGGAAGAATATCGATTAGCAATTGATTTTGTTCATCCGTAATCGAACAATGGATAAGCTCATCTAGTTCGCCGAGCAGACAAGCGTAAATTTGAGTTTGTGAAACGATTCTCATAATAAGAAATCATATGATTCCGGATCCGGTGCATCGTGATTGATAGAGCCATCAATTATCAAGAGAAATACGAGAATACCTTGGCGAATCTTTGAGAGCGATGGAAAAACGAATTTCTATCACGTCTTTTAACCATGCGGCCCGGTTCTTTTGGCCTAAAAAGTTGCCTCTTGATTGAGAATAGCATTGTAGTCGCGATCGCCTCAAGTTCCTTGCGAGGAATATCATTTATCCGGACCATGGAGGATAATTAACTGCTGAACCAACTCCGACTTATTACGGCGACAAGAAGGCGAAATTAAGCTCACGAAGACATTAATATTCAATCTATGATGGCGGTTTGGCTTTTTAATTTCCGGATAACCAAAGAAAAAGAGCCCATGGCGTAATAGGAGTTTGTCGGAAAGCTTAATTAAGTCCTCAAGCAGCGTGACTAAGCCACATTGCTTGGAATACGAAAGGCGAGGGCGAGATAGCGCTTGTTCATGCGCACGAAACAAAGAGGGGCTGTGATCCGAGCAATCGCAGCCCACGAACCATCCTGAGTCCCGCCGTCCAAAGGATTGTGAAGAAAGAGCCCTATCAATCGTGTCTCTAGATAACCACTAGAAAGCGACGATTAAACCAAATGCGGCGAACTAGGAATCGGTAAGAACTCCCCATCATTGATAAAAGGCGAAATCCATGGTTTCAAGACATTGGAGGTACCATTCGATGCGTTCATGCGCAATCTGACATTGAAATCTCCCACCAAAAGCAAGGTGTGTTTGGCAGCGATAAATCACGCCATAATTCTCGACGACAAATATAATCAGCATGGGCATGAATAAGCGCTAATAGGAAGTCCCGTTGAAGCGAAACTTTAATAACAAGAACTTGAGAAGAAGAAAACTATAGCGAACGGAAGAGATCTTCCAAAACCCAAGTTAGGAAGGCTGTTAGGTAGCGTATTTTCACGAAAGTGCATTCCCATCGCATTCCAATAAGAATCTGGTATGGAGGAGGAAGGAACCTTTGGTTCCGCAATAGAAAACCAACGAGGACGAGTAGAAACTACATGATGCTTGAGCATATCTTGTGAGGGAGCATTCCCAATACCCCGAATGTTCCAAAACAGAACATTCATTGGGAAACAACGTGAGAGGAATCTGCACGGCAAGTAGCAGATGTAAGAGTTGTAATATCAGGCAAAGAATTATCATCATTTATATCACCGTCTACTACCTGCCACAATCCCCATGGCATTAATAACAAGAACTCTACTTCGTTCGTTATTTTATTACTCCTCCTGTGTGTTGTTTAAATCTCAAATTGACTTCTCCGTTTGTAATTATCCCACTCCTTTATTGTGTTGTTTACCCCACTCCTTATGTGTGTTTTTTAATTCTCAAGTATTGTTCTTCGATTATGATTCTCGTACTCCTTCAGTGTATTGTTTAAATATATCATAGACTTCTTCGTTTGACATTATCCCACTCCTTTATTGTATTGTTTATCTCTCAAGTGGAGTAATTCGTTTGTTGTTTATACCACTCCTTTTGTGTTTTGTTTTACTCTCAAGTAGAGTTCTTCGTTCATTATTATATTACTCCTCCTGTGTGATGTTTAAATCTCAAATTGACTTCTCGGTTTGTAATTATCCCACTCCTTTATTGTGTTGTTTATCCCACTCCTTATGTGTGTTGTTTAACTGTCAAGTAGTGTTTTTCGATTGTGATATTCATATTCCTTCAGTTGATTGTTTAAATCTCTAATAGACATCTTCGTTTGACATTATCCCACTCCTTTATTGTGTTGTTTATCTCTTAAGTGGAGTTGTTCATTTTTTGTTTATCCCACTCCTTTTGTGTTTTGTTTAACTCTCAAGTAGAGTTCTTCGTTTGTTATTTTATTACTCCTCCTGTGTGTTGTTTAAATCTCAAATTGACTTCTCCGTTTCTAATTATCCCACTCGTTTATTGTATTGTTTATCCCACTCCTTATGTGTGTTGTTGAACTCTCAAGTAGTGTTTTCGATTTTGATACTCATACTCCTTCAGTGTATTGTTTAAATATCTAATAGACTTCATCGTTTGACATTATCCCACTTCTTTATTGTGTTGTTTATCTCTCAATTGGAGTTGTTCGTTTTTTGTTTATCCCACTCCTTTTGTGTTTTGTTTAACTCTCAAGTAGAGTTCTTCGTTCCTTATTTTATTACTCCTCATGTGTGTTGTTTAAATCTCAAATTGACTTCTCTGTTTGTAATTGTCCCACTCCTTTATTGTGTTGTTTATCCCACTCCTTATGTGTCATTTTTAATTCTCAAGTAGTGTTCTTCGATTTTGACACTCATACTCCTTCAGTGTATTGTTTAAATATCACGTAGAATTCTTCGTTTGACATTATCCCACTCCTTTATTGTGTTGTTTATCTCTCAAGTGGAGTAATTCGTTTGTTGTTTATCCCACTCCTTTTGTGTTTTGTTTTACTCTCAAGTAGAGTTCTTCGTTCGTTATTTTATTACTCCTCCTGTGTGTTGTTTAAATCTCAAATTGACTTCTCCGTTTGTAATTATCCCACTCGTTTATTGTGTTGTTTATCCCACTCCTTATGTGTGTTGTTGAACTCTCAAGTAGTGTTTTCGATTTTGATACTCATACTCCTTCAGTGTATTGTTTAAATATCTAATAGACTTCTTCGTTTGACATTATCCCACTCCTTTATTGGGTTGTTTATCTCTCAATTGGAGTTGTTCGTTTTTTGTTTATCCCACTCCTTTTGTGTTTTGTTTAACTCTCAAGTAGAGTTCTTCGTTCGTTATTTTATTACTCCTCATGTGTGTTGTTTAAATCTCAAATTGACTTCTCTGTTTGTAATTGTCCCACTCCTTTATTGTGTTGTTTATCCCACTCCTTATGTGTCATTTTTAATTCTCAAGTAGTGTTCTTCGATTTTGACACTCATACTCCTTGATTGATTGTTTAAATCTCTAACAGACTTCTTCGTTTGACATTATCCCACTCCTGTATTGTGTTGTTTATCTCTCAAGTGGAGTAATTCGTTTGTTGTTTATCCCACTCCTTTTGTGTTTTGTTTTACTCTCAGTAGAAGTTCTTGTTCGTTATTTTATTACTCCTCTGTGTGTTGTTTAAATCTCAAATTGACTTCTCGTTTGTAATTATCCCACTCGTTTATTGTGTTGTTTATCCCTCCTTATGTGTGTTGTTGAACTCTCAGTAGTGTTCTTGATTTTGATACTCATACTCCTTTTGATGTATTGTTTAAATATCTAATAGACTTCTTCTTTTGACATTATCCTCCTTTATTGTGTTGTTTATCTCTCATGGGTTGTTAGTTTTTGTTTATCCCTCCTTTTGTGTTTTGTTTAACTCTCAAGTAGAGTTCTTACGTTATTTTATTACTCCTCATGTGTTGTTTAAATCTCAAATTGACTTCTCGTTTGTAATTGTCCCTCGTTTATTGTGTTGTTTATCCCACTTCTTATGTGTGTTGTTGATTCTCAAGTAGTGTTCTTGATTTTGATACTCATACTCCTTGATTGATTGTTTAATATCTAATAGACTTCTTAGTTTGACATTATCCCTCCTTTATTGTGTTGTTTATCTCTCAATTGGAGTTGTTAGTTTGTTGTTTATCCCACTCCTTTTGTGTTTGTTTTACTCTCAGTAGAGTTCTTCTTCGTTATTTTATTACTCCTCATGTGTGTTGTTTAAATCTCAAATTGACTTCTCCGTTTGTAATTATCCCTCCTTTATTGTGTTGTTTATCCCTCCTTATGTGTGTTGTTGAACTGTCAGTAGTGTTCTTGATTTTGATACTCATACTCCTTGATGTATTGTTTAAATATCTAATAGACTTCTTCGTTTGACATTATCCCACTCCTTGATTGTGTTGTTTATCTCTCAAGTGGGTTGTTCGTTTTGTTTTATCCCACTCCTTTTGTGTTTTGTTTAACTCTCAGTAGAGTTCTTCGTTATTATTTTATTACTCCTCATGTGTTGTTTAAATCTCAAATTGACTTCTCGTTTGTAATTATCCCACTTTTATTGTGTTGTTTATCCCCTCCTTATGTGTTGTTGTTGTCAGTAGTGTTCTTGATTGTGATATTCATATTTCTTGATTGATTGTTTAAATCTCTAATAGACTTCTTAGTTTGACATTATCCCACTCCTTTATTGTGTTGTTTATCTCTTAAGTGGGTTGTTCGTTTTGTTTATCCCTCCTTTTGTGTTTTGTTTTACTCTCAGTAGAGTTCTTCGTTCGTTATTTTATTACTCCTCATGTGTTGTTTAAATCTCAAATTGACTTCTCGTTTGTAATTGTGTTGTTTATCCCACTCCTTATGTGTTGTTTAACTCTCAGTAGTGTTCTTGATTTTGATACTCATACTCCTTGATGTATTGTTTAAATATCTAATAGACTTCTTAGTTTGACATTATCCCACTCCTTTATTGTGTTGTTTATCTCTCAGTGGTGTTAGTTTGTTGTTTATCCCACTCCTTTTGTGTTTTGTTTTACTCTCAGTAGAGTTCTTGTTCGTTATTTTATTACTCCTCATGTGTGTTGTTTAAATCTCAAATTGACTTCTCCGTTTGTAGTATCCCACTTTTGTATTTGTTTATCCCTCCTTATGTGTGTTGTTGAACTCTCAAGTAGTGTTCTTGATTTTGATACTCATACTTGATGTATTGTTTAAATATCTAATAGACTTCTTCGTTTGACATTATCCCTCCTTTATTGTGTTGTTTGTCTCTCAAGTGGGTTGTTCGTTTTTTTATCCCACTCCTTTTGTGTTTTGTTTACTCTCAGTAGAGTTCTTCGTTCGTTATTTTATTACTCCTCATGTGTGTTGTTTAAATCTCAAATTGACTTCTCCGTTTGTAATTATCCACTCCTTTATTGTGTTGTTTATCCCCTCCTTATGTGTGTTGTTTTTCTCAAGTAGTGTTCTTGATTTTGATATTCATACTTCTTGATTGATTGTTTAAATCTCTAATAGACTTCTTGTTTGACATTATCCTCCTTTATTGTGTTGTTTATCTCTCAAGTGGAGTTGTTACGTTTTGTTTATCCCACTCCTTTTGTGTTTTGTTTTACTCTCAGTAGAGTTCTTCGTTCGTTATTTTATTACTCCTCATGTGTTGTTTAAATCTCAAATTGACTTCTCGTTTGTAATTATCCCTCGTTTATTGTTGTTTATCCCACTCCTTATGTGTGTTGAACTCTCAGTAGTGTTCTTGATTTTGATACTCATACTCCTTGATGTATTGTTTAAATATCTAATAGACTTCTTAGTTTGACATTATCCCTCCTTTATTGTGTTGTTTATCTCTCAAGTGGAGTTGTTAGTTTGTTTATCCACTCCTTTTGTGTTTTGTTTTACTCTCAAGTAGAGTTCTTCGTTCGTTATTTTATTACTCCTCATGTGTGTTGTTTAAATCTCAAATTGACTTCTCCGTTTGTAATTATCCCTCCTTTATTGTGTTGTTTATCACTCCTTATGTGTTTTGTTAATTCTCAAGTAGTGTTCTTGATTTTGATACTCATACTCCTTGATTGTATTGTTTAAATATCTTTAACTTCTTAGTTTGACATTATCCTCCTTTCCTTGTGTGTTGTTTATCTCTCAAGTGGAGTTGTGTTTGTTGTTTATCCCACTCCTTTTGTGTTTTGTTTACTCTCAAGTAGAGTTCTTCGTTCGTTATTTTATTACTCCTCATGTGTTGTTTAAATCTCAAATTGACTTCTCGTTTGTAATTATCCCACTCGTTTATTGTGTTGTTTATCCCACTCCTTATGTGTGTTGTTTAACTCTCAGTAGTGTTCTTGATTTTGATACTCATACTCCTTGATGTATTGTTTAAATATCTAATAGACTTCTTCGTTTTACATTATCCCACTCCTTTATTGTGTTGTTTATCTCTCAGTTGGGTTGTTCATTTTGTTTATCCCACTCCTTTTGTGTTTTGTTTACTCTCAGTAGAGTTCTTAGTTGTTATTTTATTACTCCTCATGTGTTGTTTAAATCTCAAATTGACTTCTCATTTGTAATTATCCCTCCTTTATTGTGTTGTTTATCCCACTCCTTATGTGTGTTTTTGAATTCTCAAGTAGTGTTCTTGATTTTGATACTCATACTCCTTGATGTATTGTTTAAATATCTAATAGACTTCTTAGTTTGACATTATCCACTCCTTTATTGTGTTGTTTATCTCTCAGTGGAGTTGTTCGTTTGTTGTTTATCCCACTCCTTTTGTGTTTTGTTTTACTCTCAGTAGAGTTCTTCGTTGTTATTTTATTACTCCTCATGTGTGTTGTTTAAATCTCAAATTGACTTCTCCGTTTGTAATTATCCCCTCGTTTATTGTGTTGTTGTCCCTCCTTATGTGTGTTGTTGAACTCTCAGTAGTGTTCTTGATTTTGATACTCATACTCCTTGATGTATTGTTTAAATATCTAATAGACTTCTTAGTTTGACATTATCCCTCCTTTATTGTGTTGTTTATCTCTCATTGGAGTTGTTAGTTTTTGTTTATCCCACTCCTTTTGTGTTTTGTTTAACTCTCAGTAGAGTTCTTAGATTCGTTATTTTATTACTCCTCATGTGTTGTTTAAATCTCAAATTGACTTCTCGTTTGTAATTATCCCTCCTTTATTGTGTTGTTTATCCACTCCTTATGTGTTGTTTAGCTGTCAGTAGTGTTCTTGATTGTGATATTCATATTTCTTGATTGATTGTTTAAATCTCTAATAGACTTCTTAGTTTGACATTATCCCACTCCTTTATTGTGTTGTTTATCTCTCAGTGAGTTGTTTGTTGTTTTTATCCCACTCCTTTTGTGTTTTGTTTTACTCTCAAGTAGAGTTCTTGTTCGTTATTTTATTACTCCTCGTGTGTTGTTTAAATCTCAAATTGACTTCTCGTTTGTAATTATCCCACTCGTTTATTGTTGTTTATCCACTCCTTATGTGTGTTGTTGAACTCTCAAGTAGTGTTCTTGATTTTGATACTCATACTCCTTGATGTATTGTTTAAATATCTAATAGACTTCTTAGTTTGACATTATCCCTCCTTTATTGTGTTGTTTCTCTCAATTGGGTTGTTAGTTTTTGTTTATCCCACTCCTTTTGTGTTTTGTTTAACTCTCAGTAGAGTTCTTAATTCGTTATTTTATTACTCCTCATGTGTGTTGTTTAAATCTCAAATTGACTTCTCGTTTGTAATTCCCACTCCTTTGTGTTGTTTATCCCTCCTTATGTGTGTTGTTTAACTTGTCAGTAGTGTTCTTGATTGTGATATTCATATTTCTTGATTGATTGTTTAAATCTCTAATAGACTTCTTAGTTTGACATTATCCCTCCTTTATTGTGTTGTTTATCTCTCAAGTGGGTTGTTAGTTTTTGTTTATCCCTCCTTTTGTGTTTTGTTTTACTCTCAGTAGAGTTCTTAATTCGTTATTTTATTACTCCTCTTGTGTTGTTTAAATCTCAAATTGACTTCTCCGTTTGTAATTATCCCTCGTTTATTTTGTTTATCCCACTCCTTATGTGTGTTGTTGAACTCTGAAGTAGTGTTCTTGATTTTGATACTCATACTCCTTGATTGTATTTAAATATCTAATAGACTTCTTAGTTTGACATTATCCTCCTTTATTGTGTTGTTTATCTCTCAGTGGGTTGTTAGTTTGTTGTTTATCCCTCCTTTTGTGTTTTGTTTTACTCTCAGTAGAGTTCTTAGTTCGTTATTTTATTACTCCTCATGTGTGTTGTTTAAATCTCAAATTGACTTCTCGTTTGTAATTATCCCACTCGTTTATTGTGTTGTTTATCCACTCCTTATGTGTGTTGTTGAACTCTCAGTAGTGTTCTTGATTTTGATACTCATACTCCTTGATTGTTGTTTAAATATCTAATAGACTTCTTCGTTTGACATTATCCCACTCCTTTATTGTGTTGTTTATATCTCAGTGGGTAATTGTTTTGTTTTATCCACTCCTTTTGTGTTTTGTTTACTCTCAAGGAGAGTTCCTCGTTGTTTATTGGATTACTCCTCCTACGTGTTGATTAAATCTCAAATTGACTTATCCCACTCGTTTATTGTATTGTTTATCCCACTCCTTATGTGTGTTGTTGAACTCTCAAGTAGTGTTCTTCGATTTTGATATTCATACTCCTTCGGTGTATTGTTTAAATATCTAATAGACTTCTTCGTTTGACATTATCCCACTCCTTTATTGTGTTGTTTATCTCTCAAGTGGGTTGTTAGTTTTGTTGTTTATCCCACTCCTTTTGTGTTTTGTTTTACTCTCAGTAGAGTTCTTACGTTTTATTTATTACTTGTTTAAATCTCAAGTTTGACATTATCCTCCTTTATTGTGTTGTTTATCCCACTCCTTTTTGTTTTTGTTTAACTCTCAGTAGAGTTCTTCGTTAGTTATTTTATTACTCCTCATGTGTTGTTTAAATCTCAAATTGACTTCTGTTTGTAATGTCCTCCTTTATTGTGTTGTTTATCCCACTCCTTATGTGTGTTGTTGAACTCTCAAGTAGTGTTCTTCGATTTTGATACTCATACTCCTTCAGTGTATTGTTTAAATATCTAATAGACTTCTTCGTTTGACATTATCCCACTCATTTATTGTGTTGTTTGTCTCTCAATTGGAGTTGTTCGTTTTTTGTTTATCCCACTCCTTTTGTGTTTTGTTTAACTCTCAAGTAGAGTTCTTCGTTTGTTATTTTATTACTCCTCATGTGTGTTGTTTAAATCTCAAATTGACTTCTCCGTTTGTAATTGTCCCTCGTTTATTGTGTTGTTTATCCACTCCTTATGTGTGTTGTTGAACTCTCAGTAGTGTTCTTGATTTTGATACTCATACTCCTTGATGTATTGTTTAAATATCTAATAGACTTCTTAGTTTGACATTATCCCTCCTTTATTGTGTTGTTTATCTCTCAAGTGGTTGTTAGTTTTTTGTTTATCACTCCTTTTGTGTTTTGTTTTACTCTCAAGTAGAGTTCTTCGTTCGTTATTTTATTACTCCTCTTGTGTGTTGTTTAAATGTCAAATTGACTTCCCCGTTTGTAATTATCCCACTCCTTTATTGTGTTGTTTACCCCACTCCTTATGTGTGTTTTGTTTAACTCTCAGTAGTGTTCTTGATTTGATACTCATACTCCTTGTGTATTGTTTAAATCTCATAGACTTCTTCGTTTGACATTATCACTCCTTTATTGTGTTGTTTATCTCTCAAGTAGTGTTGTTGATTGTTTGTTGTTTATCCTCCTTTTGTGTTTTGTTTTTACTCTCAAGTAGAGTTCATCGTTCGTTATTTTATTACTCCTCATGTGTTTTGTTTAAATCTCAAATTGACTTCTCCGTTTGTAATTATCCCACTCTTTATTGTGTTGTTTATCCCTCCTTATGTGTGTTGTTGAACTCTCAAGTAGTGTTCTTGATTTTGATATCATACTCCTTGATGTATTGTTTAAATCTCTAATAGACTTCTTCGTTTGACATTATCCCACTCCTTTATTGTGTTGTTTGTCTCTCAAGTGGGTTGTTAGTTTGTTGTTTATCCCACTCCTTTTGTGTTTTGTTTAACTGTCAAGTAGAGTTCTTCGTTCGTTGTTTATTACTCCTCATGTGTGTTGTTTAAATCTCAAATTGACTTCTGTTTGTAATTGTCCCACTCCTTTGTGTTGTTTATCCACTCCTTATGTGTGTTTTTAACTCTCAGTAGTGTTCTTGATTTTGATTCATACTCCTTGATGTATTGTTTAAATATCTAATAGACTTCTTCGTTTGACATTATCCCACCCCTTTACTGTGTTGTGTATCTTTCAAGTGGAGTTTCGTTGTGTTTATCCCTCCTTTTGTGTTTGTTTTTACTCTCAAGTAGAGTTCTTCGTTCGTTGTTTATTACTCCTCATGTGTGTTGTTTAAATCTCAAATTGACTTCTCGTTTGTAATTCCCTCCTTTATTGTGTTGTTTATCCCACTCCTTTTTTGTGTTGTTTAACTCTCAAGTAGTGTTCTTGATTGTGATATTCATATTTCTTCAGTTGATTGTTTAAATCTCTAATAGACTTCTTGTTTGACATTATCCCACTCCTTTATTGTGTTGTTTATCTCTCAAGTGGTTGTTAGTTTGTTTTTTTTATCCCAGTCCTTTTGTGTTTTGTTTAACTCTCAAGTAGAGTTCTTCGTTCGTTATTTTATTACTCCTCCTGTGTGTTGTTTAAATCTCAAATTGACTTCTGCGTTTGTAATTATCCCACTCGTTTATTGTGTTGTTTATCCCACTCCTTATGTGTGTTGTTGAAATCTCAAGTAGTGTTCTTCGATTTTGATACTCATACTCCTTCAGTGTATTGTTTAAATATCTAATAGACTTCTTCGTTTGACATTATCCCACTCCTTTATTGTGTTGTTTATCTCTCAGTGGGTTGTTAGTTTGTTGTTTATCCCTCCTTTTGTGTTTTGTTTACTCTCAAGAGTTCTTACGTTGTTATTTTATTACTCCTCATTGTGTTGTTTAAATCTCGAATTGACTTCTCCGTTTGTAATTATCCCACTCGTTTATTGTGTTGTTTATCCCACTCCTTGTGTGTTGTTGAACTCTCAAGTAGTGTTCTTCAATTTTGATTCTCGTACTCCTTCAGTGTATTGTTTAAATATCTCATAGACTTCTTCGTTTGACATTATGCCACTCCTCTATTGTGTTGTTTATCTCTCAAGTGGGTTGTTAGTTTTTGTTTATCCCTCCTTTTGTGTTTTGTTTAACTCTCAGTAGAGTTCTTAATTCGTTATTTTATTACTCCTCATGTGTGTTGTTTAAATCTCAAATTGACTTTTCGTTTGTATCCCTCCTTTATTGTGTTGTTTATCCCACTCCTTATGTGTGTTGTTTAACTCTCAAGTAGTGTTCTTCGATTGTGATATTCATATTCCTTCAGTTGATTGTTTAAATCTCTAATAAACTTCTTCGTTTGACATTATGCCACCCCTTTATTGTGTTGTTTATCTCTCAAGTAAGTTGTTCTGTTGTTTTGTCCCACTCCTTTTGTGTTTTGTTTTACTCTCAAGTAGAGTTCTTGTTCGTTATTTTATTACCTCTTGTGTGTTGTTTAAATCTCAAATTGACTTCTCGTTTGTAATTATCCCTCGTTTATTGTTGTTTATCCCACTCCTTATGTGTGTTGTTGAACTCTCAGTAGTGTTCTTGATTTTGATACTCATACTCGGATTGTATTGTTTAAATATCTAATAGACTTCTTCGTTTGACATTATCCCACTCCTTTATTGTGTTGTTTATCTCTCAGTGAGTTGTTAGTTTGTTGTTTATCCCTCCTTTTGTGTTTTGTTTTACTCTCAGTAGAGTTCTTGAATTCGTTATTTTACTCCTCATGTGTGTTGTTTAAATCTCAAATTGACTTTTCGTTTGTATTGTGTTGTTTATCCCTCCTTATGTGTCTTTTAATTCTCAAGTAGTGTTCTTGATTTTGGCTCATATTCCTTGATGTGTTTAAATATCTCTTAAACTTCCGTTTGACATTATCCCTCCTTTATTGTGTTGTTTATCTCTCAGTGGAGTAATTAGTTTATTGTTGTCCCACTCCTTTTGTGTTTTGTTTTACTCTCAAGTAGAGTTCTTCGTTCGTTATTTTATTACTCCTCATGTGTTGTTCGAAATCTCAAATTGACTTCTCGTTTGTAGTATCCCACTCGTTTATTGTGTTTATCCACTCCTTATGTGTGTTGTGTTGAACTCTCAGTAGTGTTCTTGATTTTGATACTCATACTCCTTGATGTATTGTTTAAATATCTAATAAACTTCTTGTTGACATTATCCCTCCTTTATTGTGTTGTTTATCTCTCAGTAGTTGTTGTTTTGTTTTTTGTTTATCCCACTCCTTTTGTGTTTTGTTTAACTCTCAAGTAGAGTTCTTCGTTCGTTATTTTATTACTCCTCATGTGTTGTTTAAATCTCAAATTCTTCTCGTTTGTAGTATCCCTCCTTTATTGTGTTGTTTATCCCACTCCTTATGTGTGTTGTTTAATTCTCAGTAGTGTTCTTGATTGTGATATTCATATTTCCTTGATTGATTGTTTAAATATCTAATAGACTTCGTTTGACATTATCCCTCCTTTATTGTGTTGTTTATCTCTCAAGTGGGTTGTTAGTTTTGTTGTTTATCCTCCTTTTGTGTTTTGTTTTACTCTCAAGTAGAGTTCTTTGTTCGTTATTTTATTACTCCTCATGTGTGTTTAAATCTCAAATTGACTTCTCGTTTGTAATTATCCCACCTTTATTGTATTTGTTTATCCCACTCCTTATGTGTTGTTGAACTCTCAAGTAGTGTTCTTGATTTTGATACTCATACTCCTTGATGTATTGTTTAAATATCTAATAGACTTCTTAGTTTGACATTATCCCACTCCTTTATTGTGTTGTTTATCTCTCAATTGGGTTGTTGTTTTTGTTTATCCCTCCTTTGTGTTTTGTTTTACTCTCAAGTAGAGTTCTTCGTTCGTTATTTTATTACTCCTCATGTGTGTTGTTTAAATCTCAAATTGACTTTTCCGTTTGTAATTATCCCACTCCTTTATTGTGTTGTTTATCCCACTCCTTTTGTGTTTTGTTTAACTCTCAAGTAGAGTTCTTCGTTCCTTATTTTATTACTCCTCATGTGTGTTGTTTAAATCTCAAATTGACTTCTCATTTGTAATTGTCCCTCCTTTATTGTGTTGTTTATCCCTCCTTATGTGTCTTTTAATTCTCAGTAGTGTTCTTGATTTTGGCTCATACTCCTTGATGTGTTAAATATCTAATAGACTTCTTACGTTTGACATTATCCACTCCTTTATTGTGTTGTTTATCTCTCAGTGGGTAATTAGTTTGTTGTTTATCCCACTCCTTGTGTTTTGTTTTACTCTCAAGTAAGTTCTTGTTCGTTATTTTATTACTCCTCATGTGTTGTTTAAATCTCAAATTGACTTCTCGTTTGTAATTATCCCTCCTTTATTGTGTTGTTTATCCCTCCTTATGTGTGTTGTTGAACTCTCAGTAGTGTTCTTGATTGTGATATTCATATTTCTTGATTGATTTAAATATCTAATAGACTTCTTCGTTTGACATTATCACTCCTTTATTGTGTTGTTTGTCTCTCAGTAAAGTTGTTCGTTTTGTTTATCCCACTCCTTTTGTGTTTTGTTTACTCTCAGTAGAGTTCTTGTTCGTTATTTTATTACTCCTCATGTGTTGTTTAAATCTCAAATTGACTTCTCGTTTGTAATTATCCCACTCGTTTCTGTTGTTTGTCCCACTCCTTATGTGTGTTGTTTAACTCTCAAGTAGTGTTCTTGATTTTGATACTCATACTCCTTGATGTATTGTTTAAATATCTAATAGACTTCTTGGTTTGACATTATCCACTCCTTTGTTGTGTTGTTTGTCTCTCAGAGTAGTTGTTACGTTTATTGTTTATCCCTCCTTTTGTGTTTTGTTTTACTCTCAGTAAGTTCTTAGTTCGTTATTTTATTACTCCTCATGTGTTGTTTAAATCTCAAATTGACTTCTCGTTTTAATTATCCCTTTCGTTTATTGTGTTGTTTGTCCCACTCCTTATGTGTGTTGTTGAACTCTCAAGTAGTGTTCTTGATTTTGATACTCATACTCCTTGTATTGTTTAAATATCTAATAGACTTCTTAGTTTGACATTATCCCTCCTTTATTGTGTTGTTTATCTCTCAGTGGGTTGTTTGTTTTGTTTATCCCACTCCTTTTGTGTTTTGTTTAACTCTCAGTAGAGTTCTTCGTTCGTTATTTTATTACTCCTCATGTGTGTTGTTTAAATCTCAAGTTGCTTCTCGTTTGTAATTATCCCTCCTTTGTTGTGTTTATCCCTCCTTATGTGTGTTTTAATTCTCAGTAGTGTTCTTGATTTTGATATTCATATTTCTTGATTGATTGTTTAAATATCTAATAAACTTCTTAGTTTGACATTATCCTCCTTTATTGTGTTGTTTATCTCTCAAGTGGGTTGTTGGTTTGTTGTTTATCCCACTCCTTTTGTGTTTTGTTTTACTCTCAGTAGAGTTCTTCGTTAGGTTATTTTATTACTCCTCTGTGTTGTTTAAATCTCAAATTGACTTCTCCGTTTGTAATTATCCCTTTCGTTTATTGTGTTGTTTATCCACTCCTTATGTGTTGTTGAACTCTCAGTAGTGTTCTTGATTTTGATATCATACTCCTTGATGTATTGTTTAAATATCTAATAGACTTCTTCGTTTGACATTATCCCTCCTTTATTGTGTTGTTTATCTCTTATGTGGAGTTGTTAGTTTGTTGTTTATCCCACTCCTTTTGTGTTTTGTTTAACTCTCAGTAAGTTCTTCTTCGTTATTTTATTACTCCTCATGTGTGTTGTTTAAATCTCAGGCTTTTCCGTTTGTAGTATCCCACTCCTTTATTGTGTTGTTTATCCCACTCCTTATGTGTTTTGTTTAACTCTAGTAGTGTTCTTGATTGTGATATTCATATTTCCTTGTGTATTGTTTAAATCTCAATAGACTTCTTCGTTTGACATTATCCCACCTTTTATTGTGTTGTTTATCTCTCAAGTAGGTAATTACGTTTGTTGTTTATCCTCCTTTTGTGTTTTGTTTTACTCTCAGTAGAGTTCTTTGATTCGTTATTTTATTACTCCTCTGTGTTGTTTTAAATCTCAAATTGGACTCTCGTTTTTATTGTATTGTTTGTCCCTCCTTATGTGTGTTGTTGAACTCTCAGTAGTGTTCTTTGATTTTGATACTCATACTCCTTGATTGTATTGTTTAAATATCTAATAGACTTCTTAGTTTGACATTATCCCACTCCTTTATTGTGTTGTTTATCTCTCAGTGGAATTGTTAGTTTGTTGTTTATCCCTCCTTTTGTTTTGTTTTACTCTCAGTAAGTTCTTGAATAGGTTATTTGTTTGTTTAACTCTCAGTAAATTCTTGTTCTTATTTTATAACTCCTCATCTGTGTTGTTTAAATCTCAAATTGACTTCTCTGTTGTAATTGTCCCACTCCTTTATTGTGTTGTTTATCCCACTCCTATGTGTGTTGTTTAGCTGTCAAGTAGTGTTCTTGATTGTGATATTCATATTTCTTGATTGATTGTTTAAATATCTCTAATAGACTTCTTAGTTTGACATTATCCTCCTTTATTGTGTTGTTTATCTCTCAAGTGGGTTGTTAGTTTGTTGTTTATCCCACTCCTTTTGTGTTTTGTTTTACTCTCAAGTAGTTCTTGTTGTTATTTTATTACACCTCCTGTGTGTTGTTTAAATCTCAAATTGACTTCTCCGTTTGTAATTATCCCACTCGTTTATTCTGTTGTTTATCCCACTCCTTATGTGTGTTGTTGAACTCTCAAGTAGTGTTCTTTGATTTTGATATCATACTCCTTCAGTGTATTGTTTAAATATCTAATAGACTTCTTCGTTTGACATTATCCCACTCCTTTATTGTGTTGTTTATCTCTCAATTGGAGTTGTTCGTTTTTTGTTTATCCCACTCCTTTTGTGTTTTGTTTAACTCTCAAGTATAGTTTTTCGTTCGTTATTTTATTACAACTCATGTGTGTTGTTTAAATCTCAAATTGACTTTTCCGTTTGTAATTATCCCACTCCTTTATTGTGTTGTTTATCCCACTCCTTTTGTGTTTTGTTTAACTCTCAAGTAGAGTTCTTCGTTCCTTATTTTATAACTCCTCATGTGTGTTGTTTAAATCTCAAATTGACTTCTCTGTTTGTAATTGTCCCACTCCTTTATTGTGTTGTTTATCCCACTCCTTATGTGTCTTTTTTAATTCTCAAGTAGTGTTCTTCGATTTTGACGCTCATATTCCTTCAGTGTATTGTCTAAATATCTCATAGACTTCTTCGTTTGACATTATCCCACACCTTTATTATGTTGTTTATCTCTCAAGTGGAGTAATTCGTTTATTGTTTATCCCACTCCTTTTGTGTTTTGTTTTACTCTCAAGTAGAGTTCTTCGTTCGTTATTTTATTACTCCTCCTGTGTGTTGTTGAAATCTCAAATTGACTTCTCCGTTTCTAATTATCCCACTCGTTTATTGTATTGTTTATCCCACTCCTTATGTGTGTTGTTGAACTCTCAAGTAGTGTTCTTTGATTTTGATATCATACTCCTTCAGTGTATTGTTTAAATATCTAATAGACTTCTTCGTTTGACATTATCCCACTCCTTTATTGTGTTGTTTATCTCTCAAGTGGAGTTGTTCGTTTGTTGTTTATCCCACTCCTTTTGTGTTTTGTTTTACTCTCAAGTAGAGTTCTTCGTTCGTTATTTTATTACTCCTCATGTGTGTTGTTTAAATCTCAAATTGACTTTTCCGTTTGTAATTATCCCACTCCTTTATTGTGTTGTTTATCCCACTCCTTTTGTGTTTTGTTTAACTCTATTTTATAACTCCTCATGTGTGTTGTTTAAATCTCCATTGACTTCTTTTGTTGTCCCTCCTTTATTGTGTTGTTTATCCCACTCCTTATGTGTCATTTTTAATTCTCAAGTAGTGTTCTTGATTTTGATACTCATATTCCTTGATTGTTTAAATATCTCATAGACTTCTTCGTTTGACATTATCCCACCTTTATTGTGTTGTTTATCTCTCAAGTGGAGTAATTAGTTTTGTTGTTTATCCCACTCCTTGTGTTTTGTTTTGCTCTCAAGTAGAGTTCTTCGGTCGTTATTTTATTACTCCTCATGTGTTGTTTAAATCTCAAATTACTTTTGTTTGTAATTATCCCCTCCTTTATTGTGTTGTTGTTTATCCCACTCCTTATGTGTGTTGTTGAACTCAGTAGTGTTCTTCGATTGTGATATTCATATTTCTTCAGTTGATTGTTTAAATCTCTAATAGACTTCTTCGTTTGACATTATCCCACTCCTTTATTGTGTTGTTTATTTCTCAATTGGAGTTGTTCGTTTTTTGTTTATCCCAATCCTTTTGTGTTTTGTTTTACTCTCAAGTAGAGTTCTTCGTTCGTTATTTTATTACTCCTCTTGTGTGTTGTTTAAATCTCAAATTGACTTCTCCGTTTCTAATTATCCCACTCCTTTGTTGTGTTGTTTATCCCTCCTTATGTGTCTTTTTAATTCTCAGTAGTGTTCTTGATTTGATACTCATATTCCTTGATGTATTGTTTAAATATCTAATAGACTTCTTACGTTTGACATTATCCCACTCCTTTATTGTGTTGTTTTATCTCTCAAGTGGGTAATTCGTTTTATTGTTTATCCCACTCCTTTTGTGTTTGTTTTACTCTCAGTAGAGTTCTTCGTTAGTTTAGGACTCCTCTTGTGGGTTGTCTAGATCTCATATTGACTTCTCCGTTTCTAATTATCCCACTCGTTTATTGTGTGGTTTATCCCACTCCTTATGTGTGTTGTTGAACTCTCAAGTAGTGTTCTTCGATTTTGATACTCATACTCCTTCAGTGTATTGTTTAAATATCTAATAGACTTCTTCGTTTGACATTATCCCACTCCTTTATTGTGTTGTTTATCTCTCAATTGGATTGTTGTTTTTTTGTTTATCCCACTCTTTTTGTGTTTTTTTTAACTCTCAAGTAAGTTCTTAGTTCGTTATTTTATTACTCCTCACATGTGTTGTTTAAATCTCAAATTGACTTTTAGTTTGTAATATCTCCTCCTTTATTGTGTTGTTTATCCCACTCCTTATGTGTGTTGTTTAGCATCTCAGTAGTGTTCTTGATTGTGATATTCATATTTCTTGATTGATTGTTTAAATCTCTAATAAACTTCTTAGTTTGACATTATCCTCCTTTATTGTGTTGTTTATCTCTGAAGTGGAATTTGTTAGTTTGTTGTTTATCCCACTCCTTTTGTGTTTTGTTTTACTCTCAGTAGAGTTCTTAGTTCGTTATTTTATTACTCCTCATGTGTGTTGTTTAAATCTCAAATTGACTTCTCCGTTTGTAATTATCCCTTTCGTTTATTGTGTTTGTTTCCCACTCCTTATGTGTGTTGTTGAACTCTCAGTAGTGTTCTTGATTTTGATACTCATACTCTTTGATGTATTGTTTAAATATCTAATAGACTTCTTTGTTTGACATTATCCTCCTTTATTGTGTTGTTTGTCTCTCAATTGGTTGTTAGTTTTGTGTTTATCCCACTCCTTTTTTGTGTTTTGTTTAACTCTCAGTAGAGTTCTTGATCGTTATTTTATTACTCCTCATGTGTGTTGTTTAAATCTCAAATTGCTTTTCACATTAGTATCCCTCCTTTATTGTGTTGTTTGTCCCTCCTTATGTGTGTTGTTTAGCTTTGTCAGTAGTGTTCTTGATTGTGATATTCATATTTCTTGATTGATTGTTTAATCTAATAGACTTCTTAGTTTGACATTATCCTCCTTTATTGTGTTGTTTATCTCTAGTAAATTGTTACGTTTTATGTGTTTATCCTCCTTTTGTGTTTTGTTTTACTCTCAAGTAGAAGTTCTTACGTTAGTTATTTTATTACTCCTCATGTGTGTTGTTTAAATCTCAAATTAGCTTCTGTTTCTAATTATCCCTCGTTTATTGTGTTGTTTGTCCCTCCTTATGTGTGTTGTTGAGCTCTCAAGTAGTGTTCTTGATTTTGATACTCTCATACTCCTTGATGTATTGTTTAAATATCTAATAGACTTCTTGGTTTGACATTATCCTCCTTTATTGTGTTGTTTGTCTCTCATTGGGTTGTTCGTTTTGTTTATCCCACTCCTTTTGTGTTTTGTTTAACTCTCAGTAGAGTTCTTACGTTAATTATTTATTACTCCTCTTGTGTGTTGTTTAAATCTCAAATTGACTTCTCTGTTTTGTAATTGTCCCTCCTTTGTATTATTGTTGTTTATCCCTCCTTATGTGTCATTTTAATTCTCAGTAGTGTTCTTGATTTTGACTCCTTACTCCTTGATGTGTTTAAATATCTAATAGACTTCTTGTTTGACATTATCCCACTTCCTTTTGTATTTGTTTATCTCTGGAAGTAATTAGTTTTGTTGTTTATCCCTCCTTTTGTGTTTTGTTTTACTCTCTCAGTAGAGATTCTTCGTTCGTTATTTTATTACTCCTCATGCATGTGTTGTTTAAATCTCAAGTAGCTTCTCGTTTGTTCCCTAATTGTGTATTTGTTTATCCCACTCCTTATGTGTGTTGTTGAACTCTCAAGTAGTGTTCTTGATTTTGATACTCATACTCCTTGAGTGTATTGTTTAAATATCTAATACACTTCTTGTTTTTACATTATCCCCTCCTTTATTGTATTTGTTTATCTCTCAATGGGTTGTTAGTTTTTGTTTATCCCACTCCTTTTTGTGTTTTGTTTAACTCTCAGTAGAGTTCTTGATCGTTATTTTATTACTCCTCATGTGTTGTTTAAATCTCAAATTGACTTTTAGTTTGTAATTATCCTCCTTTATTGTTGTTGTGTCCATATTTTGTGTCTGTAGAGTCTGATGATGATTCTTGATGTATAAATACCTCTAGATCTATCATGTTTGCCCCTCCTGTTTGTGGAGTGCCCTCCTGTGTGTTGTTTTTTGTGTGTCCACCATGTGTTCTCAGAAGTCTCGTATTTTCTCGTATGTTGTTCAAAATATGAGTGAAAATCCATATCTATGTATGTCTTGTTTGTATTGTTGTACCAGAAATTGTTTATATCTCCAGTTTATTATGTTTAATTCAATCATCATCCGAGTATGTTTAACTCTCAGTGGTGTTTCCCTCACTTTTGTTTCTGTAGTACTTTGTGTGTTTTGTTAATCCTCCAAATCCATCGGACCTCAATGATATTCGTGGTTACCCGTTGTGTCTATCCCTCCGAGTGTTGTTTTCAAGACTCCTGAGGAATAGAATCTCAGCAACACCATTTCGATTACTCCGTTGTGTTACTCAGAGTAGTTGTTATCCTCCTATGTGTTTACTCTCGGACTCGTCTGTATGTATCTCAGTCTTGTTTATCCTCCCAGTGTGTTGTTGACCACAAACTCCAGTACGTTCTTTTGAAGAACACCACTCCTGTGATGTGTGGATGATATCCAAGATCCCCCTTTGTTGTATCTCAGTGATAGGTTGTTTATCACTCCTGTTGTCTCTCAGAGAGATGATATTGTAAATAAAACTTTGACCTCCCAGTGGGTCTCTCTGACTTCTGATTGTGAATGTATTCCCCCTATGTAATCTCAAAACGTCAGACTTATTCTGTTGATTATTCTCCCTCGTGTGTTGAAACTCTCAATTCTCGATTTGTATCTCTATATGGAACCTTATATCCCAAGCGCATTCTGCATTATCTCCTCATTTATCCCCCGTTTGTTATGTCTCTTGTATGTTTGTGTACTCTCAAGAAGTTGTGTCATATTACTCCATCTGTTGAACAGCCCACTCCTTATTTCATTTACTCTTTTCTGTGTGTTTGTTGTTTTGTGGAACTCTTGTGTGACCCTCGATAATATCCATGATTAGTGTTTTTTTTTCTCAGTGTCTAAGATAAATGACTTCGTTGTGTTGTCTACCGACATATTTTGTCCTCTCCTTTGTGTTGTATCCTCATCCGTGTGTTGTTGAATATGTTCTTGTGAACTTGAACTTCCTCCGTCTGAAGAAAATCTACTGAGTGCATTATCCCACTTTGTGTTTAATCCAACAGTCATATTTTGTGAGAACTCAGTCCCTTTAGAGTATCGTTTTGTGACCCCACGAGTTACTTGTGTTTACTCCTCCTCAATCCAATTTGTGTTGAATCCAAATTGATACATATCTCGTTTATCTGTTCTTATATTACCAAGTGTTGATTTGTATCCCCACTCTGATTTTGTGTCAAACGTTCATACTTGATGACCATGAAGGAAGCTCGAATCCCACTCCTTATTACTTTGATCTTAAACCATCTCCTGTGTTTGACATCTCTGATGTATCCTCTTCGTTTGTGTTTTGTTCTCCTCCAATGGATACTCTCTAGTTGTACACTTTTTGATTTGACATTCTCCTTTATCATATGATTATCTCCATTGTGAGATCAATTATCAAGAGGTTGTACCTTTCGTCTTTGAGTGTTTATCACCGTCTTTTATTACCTCCCTTCTTTTGTTGTTTGTTGTAGCATTAGTGATGTTGTTTTTTTTGTACCATGTAATTTGTGAACCAACTGTTTACTCCAGGGTGTTGTTAATATTCCAATCTTGATGTTACTCTTTAATTGTGTTCCCCTCGTTGTTTTGTTACTCCTCAAGTGTGTTTGTCTTTGATATTCATCATCCACTTCCCTTGTATGTTGAACCTCCTGTATGTTGTCCCATCTGTGTTTGTCCACTCCCGATTTTCTTATGTAAACTCCCCATCATTTGAGCTCCATGGTTTCCCCACTATTTGTTTGTGTTTGTGCACTGATTGAAATCTCAGTGTGTTTTTAGTCTCCTTATAATATTGTCCTCCTTCGTTGAAGCCACTTTATGTCTTGGTCGTCTTGACCCATTTATCCCTTGTTTTTGTTTGCATTATACTCAGTTACCTTTGGTTATACTCTCCCTGTCTTTGAGCATATCTTGTGTTGTCCCCGAATGTTAAAACATTCGTATCATCAAGTAGCAGTTGGTTGTAATATCCTTTATTGTTTATCTTCTTTAGTAGTTGTTTATTGCATATCCCTCCTTTTATGACACCTTAGTGGCATTATTTGTTAATGTTCCTAATCTCTTCTTTTATTTACCTCCATAGTGTCTATTGTGTTTGTGTTTTTTTATCCGTTTGTAATCCCCATCTCATTGTTCTCATCCTGTTTGTCCAATGTGCGTTACTCCCTTGTGTGTTGTGTTTGTTGTATTCTTAATGATTACATCCCGATTGTTGAAACCACTAAGTATATTCTTGTTGTTACCCTTTTATGTTGATTGTGTAGTTTTGTTTTTCTTATACCATCTCCTTATCTTTGTTCTATTCTGTTTTATGACCCAACCTGTAAATCCTCATAATGCTTCTGTTCTCTTTCGTTATTTTGTTCTGTTGTCAACTTCCACGGGTTGTGTTTGATCTAAAGAAGGCGTATCTCCTTGGTGTTGAGCACAAGTCCTCACTCGTATTGTTCATCCCATATCAATTATTGTTGTGTGTTTTTGTTACATTAATTTGTTTACATGTTTCACTCCGTGTCTCGTTTAAATCTCAAGATGTATCCCTCGCATTTGTATGCGTTTTTTCCTCTCCTTGTGTTGTTTGTAAGTGTGTCTTGATGTAGCAATTGTTTTCATCATTAAGTTTAACTCTTCTAAGTCATCTCCTCCTTGTGTGTATTCAGTGTTGTTTGTTACCACCTCGTGTGTTTTTTACTCTAGAGTTGTTGTTGTTGTTTCTCATCCTTGACTGTGTTGTGTAACTCTTTTGTCTTGTCCACTTTGTATCTGTTGTGTCTCACATTAGTATTGATCAGAAGCTATGTGTTGTGCTTTGTTTGTGCTCTCTGAGTCGTTATTATACCCCTTTGTACTCCTTTTTGTTTGTTTTTACTCTCAAGTTATGTTTTTTTTAATTTTTTCCTTTATTGTGTTGTTATCCCTCCTTATGTGTTTTGTTTAACGTAGTAGTATTAGGTGATATTCATATTTCTTGATTGTTATTTGTCCTAATAAACTTCTTGTGTTATCCTCTACTATTGTGTTATCCTTTCAAGTAAATTGTTGTTTTGTTATTTATCCCTCCTTTGTGTTTTGTTTTACTCTCAGTAAAGTTCTTTGTTATTATTTTATTACTCTCACATACTGTTGTTGTCTGGTAACTTACTCGTTTTATTCCACTAGGTTGTATTGTGTGTTTGTCCCTCCTTATGTGTGTTGTTGAGCTTTCAAGTGATGCTGGGTTTTGATACTCATACTCGCTTAGAGTGTATTGTTTAAATATCCCCAATAGACTTCTTGGTATTTGACATTTATCCCACACTCCTTTATTGTATTGTTTATCTCTCCAATTGAGTTGTTAGGTTTTTGTTTATCCCCACTCCTTTTGTGTTTTTGTTTTAACTCTGAGTAGAGTTCTTAGATTGGTTATTGTTATTACTCCTCGTATGTGTTGTTTAAATCTCAAATTGACTTCTCTGTTTGTAGTTGTCCCTCCTTTGTATTTATCCCACTCCTTATGTGTTTTGTTTGCTGTCTCAAGTAGTGTTCTTGATTTTGACACTTTCGTACTTCTTGATTGGTGTATTGTTTAAGTATCTCATAGACTTAGATTTGACATTGTCCCACTCACTTTATTATTATTGTTTATCTCTCAGTGGAGTAATTAGGTTTTGTTGTTATTTATCCCTCCTCCTTTTTTGTGTTTTGTTTTACTCTCAGTAGAGTTCTTTGATTCGTTATTTGTATTACAACTCATGTGTTGTTTAAATCTCAAATTGACTTCTCCGTTTGTAATTATCCCTTTCGTTTGTTGTGTTGTTTATCACTCTAACTTATGTGTGTTGTTGAACTCTCCAGTAGTATTTACTATTGATTTGATACTCATACTCCTTGATGTGTATTGTTTAAATATCTATGGAGCTTCTTCGTTTGACATTATCCCGACTCCTTTATTGTTGTTTATCTCTCCAATTGGAGTTGTTGGTTCCACATTGTTTATCCCACTCCTTTTGTTTTGTTTTTGTTTAGCTTTGTCAAGTAGAGTTCTTAGAATTCGTTATTTTATTACTCTACTCATGTTGTTGTTTAAATCTCAAATTGACTTCTCCGTTTGTAATTATCCTCCTTTATTGTGTTGTTATCCCACTCCTTATGTGTGTTGTTGAACTTGTCAGTAGTGTTCTTGATTTTTGATATTCATATTCGCCTTGATTCATTATTGTTTAAATCTCTAATAGACTTCTTGTTTGACATTATCCCACTCCTTTATTGTGTTGTTTATCTCTCAATTGGAGTTGTTGCGTTTTTGTTTATCCCAGCTTTCCTTTTGTGTTTTTATTTAACTCTCAGTAGAAGTTCTTCGTTCGTTATTTATTCTCCTCTTGTGTGTATTGTTTAAATCTCAAATTGAGCTTCTCCCGTTTGTAATTATCCCCACTCGTTTGGTGTGTATTGTTTGTCCCACTCCTTATGTGTGTTGTTGAACTCAAGTAGTGTTCTTGATTTTTGTCTCAAAGCCTCCTTGATGTATTGTTTAAATATCTAATAGACTTGCTTGGTTTGACATTATCCCACTCCTCCTTTATTGTGTTGTTTTGTCTCTCAATGGAGGTTTGTTAGTTTTATTTATCCCTCCTTTTGTGTTTTTGTTTTAACTCTCAAGTAGAGTTCTTGCCGTTAGATTATTTATTACTCCTCATGTGTGTTGTTTAAATACGGGGTCCAACTTCTCTTATTTGTAAGCCCTTGTGTTGTTTATCCCCTCCCTTATGTATCATTTTAATTCTCCAAGTAGTGTTTCTTGATTTTTGACACTCCTTACTCTTCATGATTGTATTGTTTAAATATCTGTAGAGCTTCTTACGTTTTGACATTATCCCTCCTTTTATTGTGTTTGTTTTATCTCTCAGGGTAGATGTAATTGGTTTTGTTGTTATCCCCTCCTTTTGTGTTTTTGTTTTACTTTCAAGTAGGGTTCTTGTTCGTTATTTTATTACTCACTCTGTGTGTTGGTTAAATCTCAAATTGACTTCTCCGTTTGTAATTATCCCTGCGTTTCCGTTTGTTGTGTTGTTTGCTCCTCATATGTGTGTTGTTGAACTCTCCCAGTAGTGTTCTTGATTTTGATACTCATACTCTTTTCAGATTGTGTTGTTTAAATATCTAATACGCTTCTTGCGTTTCCCATTATCCTCCTTTATTGTGTTGTTTATCTCTCTCAAGTTGCAGGTTGTTAAATTTTGTTGTTATCCCCTCCTTTTGTGTTTTGTTTAACTCTCCAAAGTAGAGTTCTTCTTAGATTAGGTATTTTATTACTCTTCATGTTGTGTTGTTTAAATCTCCAGTAACTTTTCCGTTTGTAATTATCCCTCTTTATTGTATTTGTTTGTCCCACACTCCTTATGTGTTTTTTGTTTTGCAGTACAAGTAGTGTTCTTAGTATTAATATTCCAATATTTCTTCGGTTAAAGCTTATTGTTTCATCTCCCCTAATTGCACTTCTTGTTTGACATTATCCTCTCCTTTATTGTGTTTGTTTTATCTGCTAGCTGATACTTTATTTAGTTTATTTATTTATCCCCACTCCTTTTGTGTTTTATTTTACTCTCATCTAGAGTTCTTACGTTGTTTATTTTATTGCTCTCCCTCTCCTTTGTGTTGTTAATCTCAAGTGATTTCTCCCGTTTGTATGGTATCTCACTCGCTTTCGTTTATTATATTTGTTTATCCCACTCCTTATGTGTGTTGTTGAACTCTAAGTATTGTTGCTTGATTTTGACAGCTACTACATTACTCTCCCTTGAGTGTATTGTTTAAATATCTATGTAGACTTCTTACGTTTAGCATTGCTCACTCACTTTATTGTGTGTTTATCTCTCAATTAGGTTATTTAGTTTTATTTATCCCTCCCTTTTATTGTTTTGTTTTAACTCTCAAGTAAAGTTCTTTGGTTCGTTACATTATTACTTCTCTCATTGTGTGTTGTTTAAATCTCAAAATTGACTTCTCATTTATATAATTATCCCTCCTTTATTGTGTTGTTTATCCTATTTGTCCCACTCCCTTATGTGTTGTGTTAGCTTTCTCAGCAAGTAGTGTTCTTAGGCCATTGCAATACTCCCTTACTCTTAATGTTGATTGTTTAAATATCCTTAAGACTTCTTAGTTTGACATTATCGCCGCTTTCACTTTATTGTGTTTGTTTGTCTCAGTACCGATTCTGGGTTGTTGGGCTTTGTTGTTTGTCGATCCTCCTTTTGTGTTTTGTTTTACTCTCTCCAAGTAGGGATTCTTAGGATTCGTTATTTGTACTCCCTCATGTGTGTTTAAATCTCCAGGTTGACTTCTCTAGTTTGTAATTATCCCCACCACGTTTATTGTGTTGTTTGTCCCCTCTCCTGTATTGTGTTTGTTTATTCAAACTCTTTCAGTAGTGTTCTTGATTGTGCAATATTCATACTCCTTGATTTATTGTTTAAATATCTAACCATGGAACTTCTTACGTTGTAGTATCCCACTCCTTTATACATGTTGTTGCTCTCTCAGCATTGGAGTAAATGTTAGATTTGTTTATTATTTTATCCCCACTCCCTTTTGTATTTTGTTTTACTCTCAGTAGAAGTTCTTAAATTCATGGCATTTTATTACTCTCACATGTTGTTGTTTTACATCTCAAATCGGTGAGCTTACTCAGTTTGTCATCCCACTACATTTATTGTGTTGTTGTCCCTCATTATAGCATATGTTTATTGACCTCTCAAGTAGTATTACATTTGATATATAGCCTCATACTCCTTGATTATTATTGTTTTAAATATCATAGCAAACTTGCTTGGTTTGTTTGGCTTGTCCACTAACCTTGTATTGTTGTTTGCTTACTCATTTGGTATTGCATAATTCGTTTGCTTTGTTATCCCACTTGCCTTTTGTGTTTTGTTTTTTACACTACCAAGTGGGGATTCTTAGTTGTAATGTCTCCTCATGTGTTGTTTAAATCTCCATTGACTTTTGCGTTGTAGTATCTTACTCCTTTTATTGTGTAGTTTATCCCTCTTTATTATGTTGTTTGTCCTCACTTATGTGTGTTGTTTTAACTTTGTCTTTCAGTAGTATTCTGTGGAATTTTGACTACTCATACTCTTGATACAGTGTTTGTTTAAATCTCTAATAAACTTCTTAGTTTGACATTATCCCTCCTTTATTGTGTTGTTTTGCTCTCTCAAGTAAAATTGTTTGCGTTTTATTGTTATCCCACTCCTTTTGTGTTTTGTTTACTCTCAGTGAGAAAAGTTCCCATTGTTAGGTATTGTACCTATTACCTCCTCATGTGTATTGTTCAATCTCAAATTGAAAACTTTAATTTGTAGTATCATCCTACTCGCAGTTTGTTTATTGTTTTATCCCACTCCTTATGTGTGTTGTTGAACTTTGTCAGTAGTGTTCTCGATTTGATACTCATAGCTCCTTGATTGTATTGTTTAAATATCTAATAAACTTCTTGGTTTGACATTATCCCACTCCTTTATTGTGTTGTTTGTCTCTCAATTTGGTAGTTAGTTTTATTTATCCCACTCCTTTTTGTCTTTTGTTTTAACTCCTACAGTAGATAGTTATTAGATTCGTTGTTTTATTACTGACTCATGTGTCTTTGTTTAAAATCTCAAATTGACTTCTCCGTTTGTGGTTTTATTTATCCCACTCCTTTTGTGTTTTGTTATACTCTAAATGAGATATTGTATTGTGTTGTCCACTCCTTGTATGTGTTGTTTAGCTTTGTCAGTAGTGTTCTTGATTTGCCCGATATTCATATTGCCTTGATTGATTATTTAAATATCTATGCGAAACTTCTTCTTGTTTGACATTATCCCTCCTTTATTGTGTTGTTTCCTCTCTCAAGTTGGAAATTGTTAGTTGTTTGTTTATCCTCCTTTTGTGTTTTGTTTTACTCTAGTTAAAGTTTCTTGTTACGTTATTTTATTACTCTCATGTGTTGTTTAAATCTCCAAGTGACTTCTCACTTTGTAGTATCCCCTACTGGTTTATTGTATTGTTTGTCCCACTCCTTATGTGTGTTGTTGAACTCTCTCAGTAGTATTTCTTAGATTTTGATACTCCTTGCCTCCTTGAGTGCTGTTGTTTAAATATCTAATATGTGACTTCTTAGGTTTTGACATTATCCCACTCCTTTATTGTATTGTTTGTTTTGTCTCTCAATTGGAGTTGTTGTTTTTGTTTATCCCTCCTTTGTGTTTTGTTGCTTACTCTAAAAGTAGAGTTCTTCCGTTAGTTATTTTATTACTCCTCATGTATTGTTATTACATCTCCATTGACTTCTCCATTTGTATCATCCAGTCTTTATTGTATTTATTTTATCCCACTCCTTCACTTGTGTGTTATTTATAACTTCAATAGTGTTCTGTAATTTGTCATTCCTCTTTCCTTGATGTGTGTTGCATGTCTACTACCATGAACTTCTTCATTTGTATTATCACCTCCTTTATTGTGTATTTTATCTCTCAAGTAAATTTATTACATTTGTTATATCCCACTCCTTTTGTAGCTTTGTTTTACTCTAGTAAAATTCTTGGTTACATTATTTTATTACTCCTCACATGTGTGTTGTTTAAATCTCAAAGTAACTTCACCATTTGTAATATACCACTCGTTTATTGTATTTGGTTGTCCCCACTCCTTATGTGTTGTTATAGCTTTCTCAGTAGTGTTTCTTAGCCCGAATTTTGACTACTCCTTACTACTCCTTGAGTGTATTTCCCGTTTTAAATATCTACGTGAAACTTCTTGTTTGAACGTATCCCCACTCGCTATTGTGTTGTTTATCTCTCATGTTGGAGTTGTTAGTTTTGTTTATCCCCACTCCTTTTGTGTTTATTTTTAACTCTCAAGTAGGGAATTCTTCATTCGTTAAATTATTTATTACTCTCTCCTATTGTGTTGTTCATAAATCTCATTAGCCAACTTCTCCCATTTGCGTATCCCATATGTATTGTTTATCCCACTCTCCTTATGTGTCATTTTAATTCTCCGTGTGTTTCTTCCCATTTTGACACTCACCTACTCCTTGATGTACTGTTATAAATATCTCGTGAAACTTCTTGTTTGACATTATCCCTCCTTTATTGTGTTGTTTATCTCCCAGGTTAGTAATACATTTGTTGTTTATCCCACTCCTTTTGTGTTTTGTTATACTCTCAAGTAGAAGTTCTTGTTCATTATTTTATTACTCTCTCACATGTGTGTTGTTTTCATCTCAAATAAGCTTTCGTTTGTAGTATCCCTCCTTTATTGTGTGTTTGTCCCACTCCTTATGTGTGTTGTTTGCTTTGTCAGTAGTGTTCTTCCGATTTTGGTATTCATATTTACTTGATGTGATTGTTTAAATATCTAATAGACTTCTTCAGTTTGACATTATCACCCACTCCTTTATTGTGTTGTTTATCTCTGATTGGGTTGTTAGATTTTGTTTATCCCACTCCTTTTTGTGTTTTGTTTTACTCTCAGTAGAAATTCTTCATTCGTTATTTATTACTCCCTCTGTGTGTTGTATGTAATATCTCATTAACTACTCACGTTTGCCACTTAGTATCCCACTAAATTTATTGTATTTATTTATCCCACTCCCTTATTGTGTTGTATTGAGCTTTCTCAAGTAGTGTTTCTTAGGTAGCAATATTACATATTACTCTTGATGTATTGTTTAATATCTAATAAACTTCTTCGTTTGACATTATCCCCTCACCCTTTTATTGTGTTAGCTTTGTCTCTCAAGTAGGTATTAAATTTATTTAGTTCTTTATCCCCCCACTCCTTTTGTATTTTGTTTTACTCATCGTAAGTCTCTTGTTACGTTATTTTATTACTCTCTCACATTGTGTTGTTTTAAATCTCAGGTAGCTTTCTCTAGTTTGTAGTATTGTCACTGCGTTTATTGTATTGTTTGTCCACTCCTTATGTAGTTTGTTGAACTCTCAAGTAGTGTTCTTGGAATTTTGATACTCATACTCCTTAGGTGTATTGTTTAAATATCTAGCCAGACTTCTTCAGTTTTGACATTATCCGACTCCTTTATTGTGTTGTTTCTCTCTCCAAGTGGAAGTTGTTAGTTTTTATTGTCTATCCCACTCACTGACTGTTGTTTTACTCTCTCCATCCAAAAATTCTTGGTTACATTTATTTCCTTACTACTCTTGTATTTATTTACATCTCAAGTAGCTTTCACATTTATAGTATACCACTCCTTTATTGTATTTGAATGTCCCTCCCTTATGTGTGTTGTTTACCCAGTCTCCGTAGTATTTCTTGATTTTGCCAATCGCCAATATTCCTTAGTGTATTGTTGATTGATGCATTCATCTCTAGTAATTCTTCGTTGTTTATGTCCCTCCTTTATTGTGTTCTTTGTCTCTAAATATAGCAGTATTACGTTTTATTTCTTTATCCCCTCCTTTTGAGTTTATTTTACTCTCAGTAGAAATCTTTCTTGGGTATTTTGTTACTCCTCCTCATGTGTTGTTTTAAATCTCAAATTAACCTAAGTTTTGTAGTTATCCCTCGAATTTTATTGTGTTGTTTGTCCCACTCCTTGTGTGTGTTGTTGAACTCTCGAAGTAGTGTTCTTAGATTTTGTCTCATACTCGCCTTGGTGTGTTGTTTAAATATCTAATAGCAAACTTCCCAGTTCGTTGACATTATCACACTCCTTTATTGTATTTGTTTATCTCTCAGTGGAGTTGTTAGTTTTTTTGTTTGTCCTCACTTTTGTGTTTGTTTTGCTTTCAGTAAAATTCTTACGATAATTATTATCTTTATTCTCATGTGTGTATTTAATTTCATCTCAAATTGACTTTTCCCGTTTGTATTATCCCCACTCCTTTATTTGTATTTATTTGTCCCCTCCTTATGTGTGTTGTTAATTTAAGCGGCTCAAGTAGTGTTCTTGATTGTGATATTCATATTTCTTGATTGTTCATTTACATCTCTAATAAGAAACTTCTTACGTTTGACATTGTCACTCACTTTATTGTGTTGTTTTATCTCTCAGTGGAGCTTTTAGTTATCATTGTTGTTATCCCATCCTTTTGTTTTTGTTTTACTCTTGAGTAGAAATTTCTTGAATTCGTTACATTTTGTGCTCCTCTCTGTGTTGTTTAAATCTCAAATTGACTTCTCAGATTTCTAATTGTCCCACGTTTCGTTTGTGTTGTTTGTCCCCTTATGTGTGTTGTTGAACTCTCAGTAGTGTTCTTCGATTGTGATACTCATACTCCTTGATTGTTTAAATATCTAATAGACTTCTTGGTTTGACATTATCCCACTCCTTTATTGTGTTGTTTATCTCTCAGTGGAGTTGTTGTTTTATTTATCCACTCCTTTTTGTGTTTTGTTTAACTCTCAAGTAAGTTCTTCCGTTGGTATTTTATTACTCCTCACATGTGTTGTTTAAATCTCAAATTAACTTCTCATTTTGTATCCCCACTCGCTTATTGTGTTGTTTATCCCACTCCTTATGTGTCATTTTAATTCTCAAGTAGTGTTCTTGATTTTGACACTCGTACTCCTTGATGTATTATTAAATATCTACTTAGACTTCTTCATTTGACATTATCCCTCCTTTATTGTGTTGTTTATCTCTCAGTAGAGTAATTAGTTTGTTATTTATCCCTCCTTTTGTGTTTTGTTTACTCTCAAATGAGTTCTTAGATTAGTTATTTATTACTCCTCCACATGTGTTGTTTAAATCTCAAATTGACTTCTCCGTTTTGTAATTATCCCTCCCTTTGTGACGTGTTGTTTATCACTCCTTGTGTGTGTTGTTGAACTCTCAGTGTAGTTCTATTCTTGATTTTGATTATCATGCTCCTTGATTATTATTGTTTAAATATCTAATGAAACTTTTAGTTTTACATTATCCCTCCTTTATTGTGTTGTTGTCTCTCAAGTGGAGTTGTTAGTTTTTGTTTATCCTCCTTTTGTGTTTTGTTTAACTCTCAGTAGAGTTCTTGATTTATTTTATTACTCATGTGTGTTGTTTAAATCTCAAATTGACTTTTTGTTTGTAATTATCCCACTCCTTGTGTTTTTTATCCCACTCCTTATGTGTTGTTGTTTATTTAAGTAGTGTTCTTGATTGTGATATTTTTTTTTTCATAAATAGGCATGTATTATGTTACAAGCGTTTGTTATCCTTTTTGTTTGTTTATCTCCTGGATCAATCCATGGTTGTATCCTTTCATCCCACCCTGTAGGTGTCTTTGTTGTCTTATGTCATTATGTCCTGTTTGTGTAATGACTCGAGAAGTCCCCCAGATCAACTTTGATCGTTGTTTGTTTGTTTGTTTACTCCATGAGAGAATGATTGTTGTTTCCATACATTGTATCCCACAAATTGCTTTTGTTGTTGTCTCCCAAATCTGTGTGTGAGCTATGTTGTATCCCCTTTGTGTAAAAAGAGCGTCGTGATTTACCCCTGTGTTTGTTCTAAAACCAATGTCACACTTCCATCCGTGTTGTTTAATCCTCCAATAGCCTTTTGTGACTTTGTGAATACTCTTTGAAGGACTTGTTACTTATTAGCCTTCGTTGTTATCTCCCTCCTCAATCAAATGAATGTTTCAGAACACCTCTACGTTGTGTCCCTGTGTGGCAACTCCACAAGAGTGGCTTGTTGAGTGGCATATCCTCTGACTTGTGTCTGAGAACACAAAGATCTGTATCGTTTGTACCGATTGGTTTTGGCAATCCATGTGATCCACGCAAGGACCACAAAATGTTTCTCAATGTTGAACACCAAAGTGACTGATACGTTGCCCTGATGTATCTTAGTTCGAGTGATGCTTGTCTGAAGTAGTGTTGTTTTTACTCCTAGTGTTGTTTAACATCTCAAAAGCCTCTAATCCCCCGTTGTTTTGTTTGTTTGAATCTCTCCCTGTGTTTAAATCTAATTTTTGTAACCTCTCTTATTGTTGTTTAAATCCTCGCAACATGTGCATCTACCTATCTGTGAACCTTTTGTATCCCAAGTGGCGTGTTATTGTACAACTGTCTCGTTTTAAACGCTTGAAGTGTGTTATCTCTTGTATCCCGTTTGAAAATTATCCATCCATATTGTGAGTCCCTCCATCATGTGTTATTGTGATTGAACAAGACATCCCAGGTGCCCTTCCATTTGTACTTTTGAATCTCATGGTTGATCAAGTTGTTGTACTCCCTCGTGATGTGTTTTGATTACCACAAGTGTTCTTCATTTTGTGTCCCACCATTGTGTTGTACCAATGACTGTTTTGTTGAATATCCACTTCTGTTTGTTATCACATCATCATGTGGTAGGAGTGTTCGATGAATATACTCCTTTGGCTAGAAGCTTGTTGAACTTCTCAATCTATCCCTTCGACTCCACGAAATCCTGTTTATCCCACTTTTTGTGTTGTTAATCCACAAGTGCATATTTTTACTCCGAGTGTTTAGTCTCCTTTATTACCTTCAACGCTTTTTATTGTTTAACTCGAGTAAGATTCATGTGTATCTCCCTCCAAATTGTGAAAGGAGACTCCAAATTCCCGATCATTGTTTTTAATTTATTCTCAAGAACTGAAATCTTCTTGTTGCATCTCCTGTTTGAATGTGTCTCCATGAAGGACGCCCGAATCCACTGTGTTGTTACTTCAGTCTAGCACTATCTGTACTTTATGTCTCCCTTTTTGTTTATCCTCTCAATGGATTGTTAGTTTATTTACCTTTTGTTTGTGTCTCATAATGTTTGATTGATCCGTTGTCATGATTGACCTCTTGTATGTTTAAATCTCACTCGTTTTTATCCTTCTATTGTTTTTAACCATCCCCGGTTCTTTTTTGTGATTGAACATTGTAGTGATGTATTTTGTCATTTATCGGACTCATAGGATAATTGTAACCACTCCCTTATTCTGTTTAAATTAAGTCCATTTATTTGTTATGTATTTGTTTATTTGGATAACTCAAGAGAGTCTTAGAGTTTTTGTTATTAACTCCTCAATGTGTTTTGTTGTAATCAATATCGATTCTCCAGTGATCCCTCCTATTGTGTTCTCTGTGTTGTGCTATCATAGTGTCTAGATCACTCCTTGTGTGTTTAACTCAAGTAGACTCCTCATTGACAAATCTCCTGGTTTTGTATTGTGTTTTATTGTTGAAATCTCCCCAGCTTATTTTGTGTAAATCACGCCAAAGTCTGTGTACATATAATCGCATCGTGAATGTAATATCGTTGAAGCGACTTTAATCGTTGTTTATCCCATATTGTTATTTGTTTTTTTATTCCCATCCTTTGTGTATACCTTTGGTTTTACTCCAGAGTCTTATGATGTGTATTTAATTCCCTGTGTTGTTTAAAGCAACATTCTTCGTTTGAGAAATCCCCTTTGTGTGTTGTTATCCTTATCATCATTTTTGTCTTGTTGTTTTACTTTACTCTTCATTAATCTCAGTGATCCATTTATTGATGTTGTTAATGTTTCTAATCTCCCTCTTTTATTGTTCCTCCATAGAATCTCCAGTGTGTTCTTGTGTTTGTTATTTTTTCTTGATCTTCAAATCTGACTCACCAATTTTGTCCTGTTTGAATCCCATTGGACTCCCAGGAGATACCACTGTTTTTAACATTGTTGACTTCTCCTTGTTTGTGTATTGTGTGATCTCTAATTTCTTGATTGTGTTTATCCCACTTTGTGTTGTTGTCTACATTGTTTTACCCGTGAGTATCTCCTTATCTTTGTTTGTGCAATTTATTTTGACCACTCCGAATGTAAATCTCATAATGCTTCTCAAATATCCATTTCTGATCTTTGATTTATCTCACCAGTAGTTACCCCTCTAGTATCAATTGTGTGTTAGCCCCTTTAATCTATTGATTGTTTTATATCCTCCTGTGTGTTTGTTTACAATTTCATTGTTTAGTGTGTTCATAGCTCCTTGACTCTCGTTTGTTTACTTACTCTCAATTATCCCGTTTTTTCTCCTCCTTATTTGTTGAACCCCATCTCTGATGTGAGTTGATCTCAGAATTCATCATTGTTTAAATACTTCCTTTCCTCAGTATCCTTTCATTAAGAGAATGAAGTTGCTTATTGTATGGTTTAACTCTCTGTTTTTTATCTCCATTGTGTTGTTTATCACCTCCTTATGTGTGTTGTTGAACTCTCAAGTAGTATTCTTGATTTTGATACTCATACTCCTTGATGTATTGTTTAAATATCTATGAAAACTGTAGTTTGACATTATCCCCACTCCTTTCTTGTATTTGATATTATTGAGTGATATGATTTTTCATTCTGCATTACTCCTTGATGTATTGTTTAAATATCTAATAGACTTCTTCGTTTGACATTATCCCACTCCTTTATTGTGTTGTTTAACTCTCAATTGTTGTTAGTTTTTGTTAATCCCACTCCTTTTGTGTTTTGTTTAACTCTCAAGTAGAGTTCTTCGATCGTTATTTTATTACTCCTCATGTGTGTTGTTTAAATCTCAAATTGACTTTTCCGTTTGTAATTATCCCACTCCTTTATTGTGTTGTTTATCCCACTCCTTATGTGTGTTGTTTAACTGTCAAGTAGTGTTCTTCGATTGTGATACTTAGTTGATTGTTTAAATCTCTAATAGACTTCTTCGTTTGACATTATCCCACTCCTTTATTGTGTTGTTTATCTCTCAAGTGGAGTTGTTCGTTTTTTGTTTATCCCACTCCTTTTGCGTTTCTTTTACTCTCAAGTAGAGTTCTTCGTTCGTTATTTTATTACTCCTCTTGTGTGTTGTTTAAATCTCAAATTGACTTCTCCGTTTCTAATTATCCCACTCGTTTATTGTATTGTTTATCCCACTCCTTATGTGTGTTGTTGAACTCTCAAGTAGTGTTCTTCGATTTTGATACTCATACTCCTTCAGTATATTGTTTAAATATCTAATAGACTTCTTCGTTTGACATTATCCCACTCCTTTATTGTGTTGTTTCTCTCTCAATAGGAGTTGTTCGTTTTTTGTTTATCCCACTCCTTTTGTGTTTTGTTTAACTCTCAAGTAGAGTTCTTCGTTCGTTATTTTATTACTCCTCATGTGTGTTGTTTAAATCTCAAATTGACTTCTCTGTTTGTAATTGTGTTGTTTATCCCACTCCTTATGTGTCATTTTTAATTCTCAAGTAGTGTTCTTAGATTTTGACACTCATACTCCTTCAGTGTATTGTTTAAATATCTCGTAGACTTCTTCGTTTGACATTATCCCACTCCTTTATTGTGTTGTTTATCTCTCAAGTGGGTTGTTAGTTTTGTTTATCCCACTCCTTTTGTGTTTTGTTTAACTCTCAAGTAGAGTTCTTTGTTCGTTATTTTATTACTCCTCATGTGTGTTGTTTAAATCTCAAATTGACTTCTCCGTTTGTAATTGTATATTGTGTTGTTATCCACTCCTTATGTGTTTTAATTCTCAAGTAGTGTTCTTGATTTTGATACTCATACTCCTTGATGTATTGTTTAAATATCTAATAGACTTCTTCGTTTGACATTATCCTCCTTTATTGTGTTGTTTATCTCTCAGTGGGTTGTTAGTTTTGTTGTTTATCCCACTCCTTTTGTGTTTTGTTTTACTCTCAAGTAGAGTTCTTCGTTCGTTATTTTATTACTCCTCCTGTCTGTTGTTTAAATCTCAAATTGACTTCTCCGTTTGTAATTATCCCACTCGTTTATTGTGTTGTTTATCCCACTCCTTATGTGTGTTGTTGAACTCTCAAGTAGTGTTGTTCGATTTTGATACTCATACTCTTTCAGTGTTTGTTTAAATATCTAATAGACTTCTTCGTTTGACATTATCCCACTCCTTTATTGTGTTGTTTATCACTCAATTGGAGTTGTTCGTTTTTTGTTTATCCCACTCCTTTTGTGTTTTGTTTAACTCTCAAGTAGAGTTCTTCGATCGTTATTTTATTACTCCTCATGTGTGTTGTTTAAATCTCAAATTGACTTTTCCGTTTGTAATTATCCCACTCCTTTATTGTGTTGTTTATCCCACTCCTTATGTGTGTTGTTTAAGCTCTCAGTAGTGTTCTTCGATTGTGATATTCATATTTCTTCAGTTGATTGTTTAAATCTCTAATAGACTTCTTCGTTTGACATTATCCCACTCCTTTATTGTGTTGTTTATCTCTCAAGTGGAGCTTTTCGTTTGTTGTTTATCCCACTCCTTTTGCGTTTCTTTTACTCTCAAGTAGAGTTCTTCGTTCGTTATTTTATTACTCCTCTTGTGTGTTGTTTAAATCTCAAATTGACTTCTCCGTTTCTAATTATCCCACTTTGTTTTATTGTGTTGTTTATCCCTCCTTATGTGTGTTGAACTCTCAAGTAGTGTTCTTCGATTTTGATACTCATACTCCTTCAGTGTATTGTTTAAATATCTAATAGACTTCTTCGTTTGACATTATCCCACTCCTTTATTGTGTTGTTTATCTCCCAAGTGGAGTTTTTCGTTTGTTGTTTATCCCACTCCTATTGTGTTTTGTTTTACTCTCAAGTAGAGTTCTTCGTTCGTTATTTTATTACTCCTCCTGTGTGTTGTTTAAATCTCAAATTGACTTCTCCGTTTGTAATTATCCCACTCGTTTATTGTGTTGTTTATCCCACTCCTTATGTGTGTTGTTGAACTCTCAAGTAGTGTTCTTCGATTTTGATACTCATACTCCTTCAGTGTATTGTTTAAATATCTAATAGACTTCTTCGTTTGACATTATCCCACTCCTTTATTGTGTTGTTTATCTCTCAATTGGAGTTGTTCGTTTTTTGTTTATCCCACTCCTTTTGTGTTTTGTTTAACTCTCAAGTAGAGTTCTTCGTTCGTTATTTTATTACTCCTCATGTGTGTTGTTTAAATCTCAAATTGACTTCTCTGTTTGTAATTGTGTTGTTTATCCCACTCCTTATGTGTCATTTTTAATTCTCAAGTAGTGTTCTTCGATTTTGACACTCATACTCCTTCAGTGTATTGTTTAAATATCTCGTAGACTTCTTCGTTTGACATTATCCCACTCCTTTATTGTGTTGTTTATCTCTCAAGTGGAGTAATTCGTTTGTTGTTTATCCCACTCCTTTTGTGTTTTGTTTTACTCTCAAGTAGAGTTCTTCGTTCGTTATTTTATTACTCCTCCTGTGTGTTGTTTAAATCTCAAATTGACTTCTCCGTTTGTAATTATCCCACTCGTTTATTGTGTTGTTTATCCCACTCCTTATGTGTGTTGTTGAACTCTCAAGTAGTGTTCTTCGATTTTGATACTCATACTCTTGATGTATTGTTTAAATATCTAATAGACTTCTTAGTTTGACATTATCCCTCCTTTATTGTGTTGTTTATCTCTCAATTGGGTTGTTAGTTTTTGTTTATCCCACTCCTTTTGTGTTTTGTTTAACTCTCAGGTAGAGTTCTTCGATCGTTATTTTATTACTCCTCATGTGTGTTGTTTAAATCTCAAATTGACTTCTCCGTTTGTAATTATCCCTCCTTTGTATTGTTTATCCACTCCTTATGTGTGTTGTTTAGCTCTCAGTAGTGTTCTTCGATTGTGATATTCATATTTCTTCAGTTGATTGTTTAAATCTCTAATAGACTTCTTCGTTTGACATTATCCCACTCCTTTATTGTGTTGTTTATCTCTCAAGTGGAGTTTTTCGTTTGTTGTTTATCCCACTCCTTTTGCGTTTCTTTTACTCTCAAGTAGAGTTCTTCGTTCGTTATTTTATTACTCCTCTTGTGTGTTGTTTAAATCTCAAATTGACTTCTCCGTTTCTAATTATCCCACTCGTTTATTGTATTGTTTATCCCACTCCTTATGTGTGTTGTTGAACTCTCAAGTAGTGTTCTTCGATTTTGATACTCATACTCCTTCAGTGTATTGTTTAAATATCTAATAGACTTCTTCGTTTGACATTATCCCACTCCTTTATTGTGTTGTTTATCTCTCAATTGGAGTTGTTCGTTTTTTGTTTATCCCACTCCTTTTGTGTTTTGTTTAACTCTCAAGTAGAGTTCTTCGTTCGTTATTTTATTACTCCTCATGTGTGTTGTTTAAATCTCAAATTGACTTCTCTGTTTGTAATTGTCCCACTCCTTTATTGTGTTGTTTATCCAACTTCTTATGTGTGTTGTTTTAATTCTCAGTAGTGTTCTTGATTTTGACTCATACTCCTTGATGTATTGTTTAAATATCTAATAGACTTCTTAGTTTGACATTATCCCACTCCTTTATTGTGTTGTTTATCTCTCAATTGGAGTTGTTCGTTTTTTGTTTATCCCACTCCTTTTGTGTTTTGTTTAACTCTCAAGTATAGTTTTTCGTTCGTTATTTTATTACAACTCATGTGTGTTGTTTAAATCTCAAATTGACTTTTCCGTTTGTAATTATCCCACTCCTTTATTGTGTTGTTTATCCCACTCCTTATGTGTGTTGTTTAACTGTCAAGTAGTGTTCTTCGATTGTGATATTCATATTTCTTCAGTTGATTGTTTAAATCTCTAATAGACTTCTTCGTTTGACATTATCCCACTCCTTTATTGTGTTGTTTATCTCTCAAGTGGAGTTTTTCGTTTGTTGTTTATCCCACTCCTTTTGTGTTTGTTTTACTCTCAAGTAGAGTTCTTCGTTCGTTATTTTATTACTCCTCTTGTGTGTTGTTTAAATCTCAAATTGACTTCTCCGTTTCTAATTATCCCACTCGTTTATTGTATTGTTTATCCCACTCCTTATGTGTGTTGTTGAACTCTCAAGTAGTGTTCTTCGATTTTGATACTCATACTCCTTCAGTGTATTGTTTAAATATCTAATAGACTTCTTCGTTTGACATTATCCCACTCCTTTATTGTGTTGTTTATCTCTCAATTGGAGTTGTTCGTTTTTTGTTTATCCCACTCCTTTTGTGTTTTGTTTAACTCTCAAGTAGAGTTCTTCGTTCGTTATTTTATTACTCCTCATGTGTGTTGTTTAAATCTCAAATTGACTTCTCTGTTTGTAATTGTGTTGTTTATCCCACTCCTTATGTGTCATTTTTAATTCTCAAGTAGTGTTCTTCGATTTTGACACTCATACTCCTTCAGTGTATTGTTTAAATATCTCGTAGACTTCTTCGTTTGACATTATCCCACTCCTTTATTGTGTTGTTTATCTCTCAAGTGGAGTAATTCGTTTGTTGTTTATCCCACTCCTTTTGTGTTTTGTTTTACTCTCAAGTAGAGTTCTTCTTTCGTTATTTTTTTACTCCTCATGTGTGTTGTTTAAATCTCAAATTGACTTCTCAGTTTGTGTTGTGTTTATCCCACTCCTTATGTGTGTTTTAATTCTCAAGTAGTGTTCTTGATTTTGATACTCATACTCCTTGATGTGTATTGTTTAAATATCTAATAGACTTCTTGTTTGACATTATCCCACTCCTTTATTGTGTTGTTTATCTCTCAGTGGAGTAATTAGTTTTTGTTTATCCCACTCCTTTTGGGTTTTGTTTAACTCTCAAGTAGAGTTCTTCGTTCGTTATTTTATTACTCCTCCTGTGTTGTTTAAATCTCAAATAGACTTCTCCGTTTGTAATTATCCCACTCGATTATTGTGTTGTTTATCCCATTCCTTTTGTGTGTTGTTTTAATCAGTAGTAGTGTTCTTGATTGTGATATTCATATTTCTTGATTGATTGTTTAAATCTAATAGACTTCTTCGTTTGACATTATCCCACTCCTTTATTGTGTTGTATATCTCTCAAGTGGAGTTTTTCGTTTGTTGTTTATCCCACTCCTTTTGTGTTCTGTTTTACTCTCAAGTAGAGTTCTTCGTTCGTTATTTTATTACTCCTCCTGTGTGTTGTTTAAATCTCAAATTGACTTCTCCGTTTGTAATTATCCCACTCGTTTATTGTGTATTTTATCCCAATACTTATGTGTGTTGTTGAACTCTAAAGTAGTGTTCTTAGATTTTTATAATCATAATCCTAAATTGTATTGTTTAAATATCTAATAGACTTCTTAGTTTGACATTATCCCACTCCTTTATTGTGTTGTTTATCTCTCAATTGGAGTTGTTCGTTTTTTGTTTATCCCACTCCTTTTGTGTTTTGTTTAACTCTCAAGTAGAGTTCTTCGTTCGTTATTTTATTACTCCTCATGTGTGTTGTTTAAATCTCAAATTGACTTCTCTGTTTGTAATTGTGTTGTTTATCCCACTCCTTATGTGTCATTTTTAATTCTCAAGTAGTGTTCTTCGATTTTGACACTCATACTCCTTCAGTGTATTGTTTAAATATCTCGTAGACTTCTTCGTTTGACATTATCCCACTCCTTTATTGTGTTATTTATCTCTCAAGTGGAGTAATTAGTTTGTTGTTTATCCCACTCCTTTTGTGTTTTGTTTTACTCTCAAGTAGAGTTCTTCGTTCGTTATTTTATTACTCCTCCTGTGTGTTGTTTAAATCTCAAATTGACTTCTCCGTTTGTAATTATCCCACTCGTTTATTGTGTTGTTTATCCCACTCCTTATGTGTGTTGTTGAACTCTCAAGTAGTGTTGTTCGATTTTGATACTCATACTCTTTCAGTGTATTGTTTAAATATCTAATAGACTTTTTCGTTTTACATTATCCCACTCCTTTATTGTGTTGTTTATCTCTCAATTGGAGTTGTTCGTTTTTTTGTTAATCCCACTCTTTTTGTGTTTTGTTTAACTCTCAAGTAGAGTTCTTCGATCGTTATTTTATTACTCCTCATGTGTGTTGTTTAAATCTCAAATTGACTTTTCCGTTAGTAATTATCCCACTCCTTTATTGTGTTGTTTATCCCACTCCTTATGTGTGTTGTTTAACTGTCAAGTAGTGTTCTTCGATTGTGATATTCATATTTCTTCAGTTGATTGTTTAAATCTCTAATAGACTTCTTCGTTTGACATTATCCCACTCCTTTATTGTGTTGTTTATCTCTCAAGTGGAGTTTTTCGTTTGTTGTTTATCCCACTCCTTTTGTGTTTTGTTTTACTCTCAAGTAGAGTTCTTCGTTCGTTATTTTATTACTCCTCCTGTGTGTTGTTTAAATCTCAAATTGACTTCTCCGTTTGTAATTATCCCACTCGTTTATTGTGTTGTTTATCCCACTCCTTATGTGTGTTGTTGAACTCTCAAGTAGTGTTCTTCGATTTTGATACTCATACTCCTTCAGTGTATTGTTTAAATATCTAATAGACTTCTTCGTTTGACATTATCCCACTCATTTATTGTGTTGTTTATCTCTCAATTGGAGTTGTTCGTTTTTTGTTTATCCCACTCCTTATGTGTCTTTTTTAACTCTCAAGTAGAGTTCTTCGTTCGTTGTTTTATTACTCCTCATGTGTGTTGTTTAAATCTCAAATTGACTTCTCCGTTTGTAATTATCTCACTCGTTTATTGTGTTGTTTATCCCACTCCTTATGTGTGTTTTTTAATTCTCAAGTAGTGTTCTTCGATTTTGACACTCATACTCCTTCAGTGTATTGTTTAAATATCTCGTAGACTTCTTCGTTTGACATTATCCCACTCCTTTATTGTGTTGTTTATCTCTCAAGTGGAGTAATTCGTTTGTTGTTTATCCCACTCCTTTTGTGTTTTGTTTTACTCTCAAGTAGAGTTCTTCGTTCGTTATTTTATTACTCCTCCTGTGTGTTGTTTAAATCTCAAATTGACTTCTCCGTTTGTAATTATCCCACTCGTTTATTGTGTTGTTTATCCCACTCCTTATGTGTGTTGTTGAACTCTCAAGTAGTGTTCTTCGATTTTGATACTCATACTCTTTCAGTGTATTGTTTAAATATCTAATAGACTTTTTCGTTTTACATTATCCCACTCCTTTATTGTGTTGTTTATCTCTCAATTGGAGTTGTTCGTTTTTTTGTTTATCCCACTCCTTTTGTGTTTTGTTTAACTCTCAAGTAGAGTTCTTCGATCGTTATTTTATTACTCCTCATGTGTGTTGTTTAAATCTCAAATTGACTTTTCCGTTTGTAATTATCCCACTCCTTTATTGTGTTGTTTATCCCACTCCTTATGTGTGTTGTTTAACTGTCAAGTAGTGTTCTTCGATTGTGATATTCATATTTCTTCAGTTGATTGTTTAAATCTCTAATAGACTTCTTCGTTTGACATTATCCCACTCCTTTATTGTGTTGTTTATCTCTCAAGTGGAGCTTTTCGTTTGTTGTTTATCCCACTCCTTTTGCGTTTCTTTTACTCTCAAGTAGAGTTCTTCGTTCGTTATTTTATTACTCCTCTTGTGTGTTGTTTAAATCTCAAATTGACTTCTCCGTTTCTAATTATCCCACTCGTTTATTGTATTGTTTATCCCACTCCTTATGTGTGTTGTTGAACTCTCAAGTAGTGTTCTTCGATTTTGATACTCATACTCCTTCAGTGTATTGTTTAAATATCTAATAGACTTCTTCGTTTGACATTATCCCACTCCTTTATTGTGTTGTTTATCTCTCAATTGGAGTTGTTCGTTTTTTGTTTATCCCACTCCTTTTGTGTTTTGTTTAACTCTCAAGTAGAGTTCTTCGTTCCTTATTTTATAACTCCTCATGTGTGTTGTTTAAATCTCAAATTGACTTCTCCGTTTGTAATTTTGTGTTGTGTTTATCCACTCCTTATGTGTTTTTAATTCTCAAGTAGTGTTCTTGATTTTGATACTCATACTCCTTGATGTATTGTTTAAATATCTAATAGACTTCTTGGTTTGACATTATCCACTCCTTTATTGTGTTGTTTATCTCTCAAGTGGAGTAATTCGTTTGTTGTTTATCCCACTCCTTTTGTGTTTTGTTTTACTCTCAAGTAGAGTTCTTCGTTCGTTATTTTATTACTCCTCCTGTGTGTTGTTTAAATCTCAAATTGACTTCTCCGTTTGTAATTATCCCACTCGTTTATTGTGTTGTTTATCCCACTCCTTATGTGTGTTGTTGAACTCTCAAGTAGTGTTCTTCGATTTTGATACTCATACTCTTTCAGTGTATTGTTTAAATATCTAATAGACTTCTTCGTTTGACATTATCCCACTCCTTTATTGTGTTGTTTATCTCTCAATTGGAGTTGTTCGTTTTTTGTTTATCCCACTCCTTTTGTGTTTTGTTTAACTCTCAAGTAGAGTTCTTCGATCGTTATTTTATTACTCCTCATGTGTGTTGTTTAAATCTCAAATTGACTTTTCCGTTAGTAATTATCCCACTCCTTTATTGTGTTGTTTATCCCACTCCTTATGTGTGTTGTTTAACTGTCAAGTAGTGTTCTTCGATTGTGATATTCATATTTCTTCAGTTGATTGTTTAAATCTCTAATAGACTTCTTCGTTTGACATTATCCCACTCCTTTATTGTGTTGTTTATCTCTCAAGTGGAGTTTTTCGTTTGTTGTTTATCCCACTCCTTTTGCGTTTCTTTTACTCTCAAGTAGAGTTCTTCGTTCGTTATTTTATTACTCCTCTTGTGTGTTGTTTAAATCTCAAATTGACTTCTCAGTTTCTAATTATCCCACTCGTTAATTGTTGTTTATCCACTCCTTGTGTGTTGTTGAACTCTCAGTAGTGTTCTTGATTTTGATACTCATACTCCTTGATGTATTGTTTAAATATCTAATAGACTTCTTAGTTTGACATTATCCTCCTTTATTGTGTTGTTTATCTCTCAATTGGGTTGTTAGTTTTGTTTATCCCACTCCTTTTGTGTTTTGTTTAACTCTCAAGTAGAGTTCTTCGTTCGTTATTTTATTACTCCTCATGTGTGTTGTTTAAATCTCAAATTGACTTCTCTGTTTGTAATTGTGTTGTTTATCCCACTCCTTATGTGTCATTTTTAATTCTCAAGTAGTGTTCTTCGATTTTGACACTCATACTCCTTCAGTGTATTGTTTAAATATCTAATAGACTTCTTCGTTTGACATTATCCCACTCCTTTATTGTGTTGTTTATCTCTCAAGTGGAGTAATTCGTTTGTTGTTTATCCCACTCCTTTTGTGTTTTGTTTTACTCTCAAGTAGAGTTCTTCGTTCGTTATTTTATTACTCCTCATGTGTGTTGTTTAAATCTCAAATTGACTTTTCCGTTTGTAATTATCCCACTCCTTTATTGTGTTGTTTATCCCACTCCTTATGTGTGTTGTTGAACTCTCAAGTAGTGTTCTTCGATTTTGATACTCATACTCCTTGATGTATTGTTTAAATATCTAATAGACTTCTTAGTTTGACATTATCCCTCCTTTATTGTGTTGTTTATCTCTCAATTGGGTTGTTAGTTTTTTGTTTATCCCTCCTTTTGTGTTTTGTTTAACTCTCAAGTAGAGTTCTTGATCGTTATTTTATTACTCCTCATGTGTGTTGTTTAAATCTCAAATTGACTTCTCGTTTGTAATTATCCACTCCTTTATTGTGTTGTTTATCCACTCCTTATGTGTGTTGTTTAATTCTCAAGTAGTGTTCTTGATTGTGATATTCATATTTCTTGATTGATTGTTTAAATCTCTAGACTTCTTCGTTTGACATTATCCCACTCCTTTATTGTGTTGTTTATCTCTCAAGTGGAGTTTTTCGTTTGTTGTTTATCCCATTCCTTTTGCGTTTCTTTTACTCTCAAGTAGAGTTCTTCGTTCGTTATTTTATTACTCCTCTTGTGTGTTGTTTAAATCTCAAATTGACTTCTCCGTTTCTAATTATCCCACTTTTATTGTGTTGTTTATCCCACTCCTTATGTGTGTTGTTGAACTCTCAGTAGTGTTCTTGATTTTGATACTCATACTCCTTGATTGTTTAAATATCTAATAGACTTCTTCGTTTGACATTATCCACTCCTTTATTGTGTTGTTTATCTCTCAATTGGGTTGTTAGTTTTGTTTATCCCACTCCTTTTGTGTTTTGTTTAACTCTCAAGTAGAGTTCTTCGTTCGTTATTTTATTACTCCTCATGTGTGTTGCTTAAATCTCAAATTGACTTCTCCGTTTGTAATTGTGTTGTTGTCCCTCCTTATGTGTTTTTAATTCTCAAGTAGTGTTCTTGATTTTGATTTCATACTCCTTGATGTATTGTTTAAATATCTAATAGACTTCTTAGTTTGACATTATCCCACTCCTTTATTGTGTTGTTTATCTCTCAAGTGGAGTAATTAGTTTTTTGTTTATCCCACTCCTTTTGTGTTTTGTTTAACGCTCAAGTAGAGTTCTTCGTTCGTTATTTTCTTACTCCTCATGTGTGGTGTTTAAATCTCAAATTGACTTCTCCGTTTGTAATTATTCGACTCGTTTATTGTTGTTTATCCCACTCCTTATGTGTGTTGTTGAACTCTCAAGTAGTGTTCTTGATTTTGATACTCATACTCCTTGATGTATTGTTTAAATATCTAATAGACTTCTTAGTTTGACATTATCCTCCTTTATTGTGTTGTTTATCTCTCAATTCGAGTTGTTCGTTTTGTTTATCCCACTCCTTTTGTGTTTTGTTTAACTCTCAAGTAGAGTTCTTCGTTCGTTATTTTATTACTCCTCATGTGTGTTGTTTAAATCTCAAATTGACTTCTCAGTGTGTCAGTGTGTTGTTGATCACACTCCTTATGTGTCAGTTTTAATTCTCAAGGAGTGTTCTTGATTTTGATACTCATACTCCTTGATGTATTGTTTAAATATCTAATAGACTTCTTAGTTTGACATTATCCTCCTTTATTGTGTTGTTTATCTCTCAGTGGAGTTTCGTTTGTTGTTTATCCCTCCTTTTGTGTTTTGTTTTACTCTCAGGTAGAGTTCTTCGTTCGTTATTTTATTACTCCTCATGTGTGTTGTTTAAATCTCAAATTGACTTCTCCGTTTGTAACTGTCCCACTTTATTGTGTTGTTTATCCACTCCTTATGTGTGTTGTTGAACTCTCAGTAGTGTTCTTGATTTTGATACTCATACTCCTTGATGTATTGTTTAAATATCTAAAAGACTTCTTAGTTTGACATTATCCCACTCCTTTATTGTGTTGCTTATCTCTCAATTGAGTTGTTAGTTTTTGTTTATCCCACTCCTTTTGTGTTTTGTTTAACTCTCAAGTAGAGTTCTTCTTCCTTATTTTATTACTCCTCATGTGTGTTGTTTAAATCTCAAATTGACTTCTCCGTTTGTAATTATCCCACTCCTTTATTGTGTTGTTTATCCCACTCCTTATGTGTGTTGTTTAACTGTCAAGTAGTGTTCTTCGATTGTGATATTCATATTCCTTCAGTTGATTGTTTAAATCTCTAATAGACTTCTTCGTTTGACATTATCCCACTCCTTTATTGTGTTGTTTATCTCTCAAGTGGAGTTGTTCGTTTTTTGTTTATCCAATCCTTTTGTGTTTTGTTTTACTCTCAAGTAGAGTTCTTCGTTCGTTATTTTATTACTCCTCCTGTGTGTTGTTTAAATCTCAAATTGACTTCTCCGTTTGTAATTATCCCACTCGTTTATTGTGTTGTTTATCCCACTCCTTATGTGTGTTGTTGAACTCTCAAGTAGTGTTCTTCGATTTTGATACTCATACTCCTTCAGTGTATTGTTTAAATATCTAATAGACTTCTTCTTTTGACATTATCCCACTCCTTTATTGTGATGTTTATCTCTCAATTGGAGTTGTTCGTTTTTTGTTTATCCCACTCCTTTTGTGTTTTGTTTAACTCTCAAGTAGAGTTCTTCGTTCGTTATTTTATTACTCCTCATGTGTGTTGTTTAAATCTCAAATTGACTTCTCTGTTTGTAATTGTGTTGTTTATCCCACTCCTTATGTGTCATTTTTAATTCTCAAGTAGTGTTCTTCGATTTTGACACTCATACTCCTTCAGTGTATTGTTTAAATATCTCGTAGACTTCTTCGTTTGACATTATCCCACTCCTTTATTGTGTTGTTTATCTCTCAAGTGGAGTAATTCGTTTGTTGTTTATCCCACTCCTTTTGTGTTTTGTTTTACTCTCAAGTAGAGTTCTTCGTTCGTTATTTTATTACTCCTCCTGTGTGTTGTTTAAATCTCAAATTGACTTCTCCGTTTGTAATTATCCCACTCGTTTATTGTGTTGTTTATCCCACTCCTTATGTGTGTGTTGTTGAACTCTCAAGTAGTGTTCTTGATTTTGATACTCATACTCCTTCATTGTATTGTTTAAATATCTAATAGACTTTTTCGTTTTACATTATCCCACTCCTTTATTGTGTTGTTTATCTCTCAATTGGAGTTGTTCGTTTTTTTGTTTATCCCACTCCTTTTGTGTTTTGTTTAACTCTCAAGTAGAGTTCTTCGATCGTTATTTTATTACTCCTCATGTGTGTTGTTTAAATCTCAAATTGACTTTTCCGTTTGTAATTATCCCACTCCTTTATTGTGTTGTTTATCCCACTCCTTATGTGTGTTGTTTAACTGTCAAGTAGTGTTCTTCGATTTTGATAATCATAATCCTTGATTGATATTGTTTAAATATCTAATAGACTTCTTCGTTTGACATTATCCCACTCCTTTATTGTGTTGTTTATCTCTCAAGTGGAGTTTTTCGTTTGTTGTTTATCCCACTCCTTTTGCGTTTCTTTTACTCTCAAGTAGAGTTCTTCGTTCGTTATTTTATTACTCCTCCTGTGTGTTGTTTAAATCTCAAATTGACTTCTCCGTTTGTAATTATCCCACGCGTTTATTGTGTTGTTTATCCCACTCCTTATGTGTGTTGTTGAACTCTCAAGTAGTGTTCTTCGATTTTGATACTCATACTCCTTCAGTGTATTGTTTAAATATCTAATAGACTTCTTCGTTTGACATTATCCCACTCCTTTATTGTGTTGTTTATCTCTCAATTGGAGTTCGTTTTTTGTTTATCCCACTCCTTTTGTGTTTTGTTTAACTCTCAAGTAGAGTTCTTCGTTCGTTATTTTATTACTCCTCATGTGTGTTGTTTAAATCTCAAATTGACTTCTCTGTTTGTAATTGTGTTGTTTATCCCACTCCTTATGTGTCATTTTTAATTCTCAAGTAGTGTTCTTCGATTTTGACACTCATACTCCTTCAGTGTATTGTTTAAATATCTAATAGACTTCTTCGTTTGACATTATCCCACTCCTTTATTGTGTTGTTTATCTCTCAAGTGGAGTAATTCGTTTGTTGTTTATCCCACTCCTTTTGTGTTTTGTTTTACTCTCAAGTAGAGTTCTTCGTTCGTTATTTTATTACTCCTCCTGTGTGTTGTTTAAATCTCAAATTGACTTCTCCGTTTGTAATTATCCCACTCGTTTATTGTGTTGTTTATCCCACTCCTTATGTGTGTTGTTTAACTGTCAAGTAGTGTTCTTCGATTGTGATATTCATATTCCTTCAGTTGATTGTTTAAATCTCTAATAGACTTCTTCGTTTGACATTATCCCACTCCTTTATTGTGTTGTTTATCTCTCAAGTGGAGTTCTTCGTTTGTTGTTTATCCCACTCCTTTTGTGTTTTGTTTTACTCTCAAGTAGAGTTCTTCGTTCGTTATTTTATTACTCCTCTTGTGTGTTGTTTAAATCTCAAATTGACTTCTCCGTTTGTAATTATCCCACTCGTTTATTGTGTTGTTTATCCCACTCCTTATGTGTGTTGTTGAACTCTCAAGTAGTGTTCTTCGATTTTGATACTCATACTCCTTCAATGCATTGTTTAAATCTCTAATAGACTTCTTCGTTTGACATTATCACACTCCTTTATTGTGTTCTTTATCTCTCAAGTGGAGTTATTCGTTTGTTGTTTATCCCACTCCTTTTGTGTTTTTTTTATCTCTCTTTGAGAGTTCTTCGTTCGTTATTTATTACTCCTCCAGTGTGTTGTTTAAATCTCATATTGACTTCTCTGTTTGTAATTAATTGTATTTGTTTATCCCTCCTTATGTGTTTTTTAATTCTCAGTAGTGTTCTTGATTTTGATACTCATACTCCTTGATGTATTGTTTAAATATCTAATAGACTTCTTAGTTTGAAATTATCCCACTCCTTTATTGTGTTGTTTATCTCTCAGTGGAGTAATTAGTTTGTTGTTTATCCCACTCCTTTTGTGTTTTGTTTTACTCTCAAGTAGAGTTCTTAGATTCGTTATTTTATTACTCCTCATGTGTTGTTTAAATCTCAAATTGACTTCTCCGTTTGTAATTATCCCTCGTTTATTGTGTTGTTTATCCACTCCTTATGTGTGTTGTTGAACTCTCAAGTAGTGTTCTTGATTTTGATACTCATACTCCTTGGTGTATTGTTTAAATATCTAATAGACTTCTTGTTTGACATTATCCCTCCTTTATTGTGTTGTTTATCTCTCAGTGGAGTTGTTAGTTTTGTTTATCCCTCCTTTTGTGTTTTGTTTAACTCTCAAGTAGAGTTCTTGATTCGTTATTTTATTACTCCTCATGTGTGTTGTTTAAATCTCAAATTGACTTCCGTTTGTAATTATCCACTCCTTTATTGTGTTGTTTATCCCACTCCTTATGTGTGTTGTTTAGCTTCTCAAGTAGTGTTCTTGATTGTGATATTCATACTCCTTGATTGATTGTTTAAATCTCTAATAGACTTCTTGTTTGACATTATCCCTCTCCTTTATTGTGTTGTTTATCTCTCAACTGGAGTTGTTCGTTTGTTGTTTGTCCCACTCCTTTTGTGTTTATTTTTACTCTCAAGTAGAGTTCTTCATTCGTTATTTTATTACTCCTCCTGTGTGTTGTTTAAATCTCAAATTGACTTCTCCGTTTGTAATTATCCCAGTCGTTTATCGTGTTGTTTATCCCACTCCTTATGTGTGTTGTTTAACTCTCAAGTAGCGTTCTTCGTTTTGATACTCATACTCCTTCAGTGTATTGTTTAAATATCTACTAGACTTCTTCATTTGACATTATCCCACTTCTTTATTGTGTTGTTTATCTCTCAATTGGAGTTGTTCATTTTTTGTTTATCCCACTCCTTTTGTGTTTTGTTTAACTCTCAAGTAGAGTTCTTCGTTCGTTATTTTATTACTCCTCCTGTGTGTTGTTTAAATCTCAAATTGACTTCTCCGTTTGTAATTATCCCACTCGATTATTGTTTTGTTTATCCCACTCCTTATGTGTGTTGTTTAATTCATGTATTGTTCTATGATTTTGATACTCACACTCCTTCAGTGTATTGTTTAAATATCTAATAGACTTCTTCGTTTGACATTATCCCACTCCTTTATTGTGTTGTTTATCTCTCAAGTGGAGTTGTTCGTTTGTTGTTTATCCCACTCCTTTTGTGTTTTGTTTTACTCTCAAGTAGAGTTCTTCGTTCGTTATTTTATTACTCCTCCTGTGTTGTTTAAATCTCAAATTGACTTCTCCGTTTGTAATTATCCCACTCGTTTATTGTGTTGTTTATCCCACTCCTTATGTGTTTTGTTTAACTCTCAAGTAGTGTTCTTCGATTTTGATACTCATACTCCTTCAGTGTATTGTTTAAATATCTAATAGACTTCTTCGTTTGACATTATCCCACTCCTTTATTGTGTTGTTTATCTCTCAATTGGAGTTGTTCGTTTTTTGTTTATCCCACTCCTTTTGTGTTTTGTTTAACTCTCAAGTAGAGTTCTTCTTCGTTATTTTATTACTCTTCATGTGTGTTGTTTAAATCTCAAATTGACTTTTCCGTTTGTAATTATCCCACTCCTTTATTGTGTTGTTTATCCCACTCCTTATGTGTGTTGTTTCTCAGGTAGTGTTCTTCGATTGTGATATTCATATTCCTTCAGTTGATTGTTTAAATCTCTAATAGACTTCTTCGTTTGACATTATCCCACTCCTTTATTGTGTTGTTTATCTCTCAAGTGGAGTTGTTCGTTTGTTGTTTATCCCACTCCTTTTGTGTTTGTTTTACTCTCAAGTAGAGTTCTTCGTTCGTTATTTTATTACTCCTCTTGTGTATTGTTTAAATCTCAAATTGACTTCTCCGTTTGTAATTATCCCACTCGTTTATTGTGTTGTTTATCCCACTCCTTATGTGTGTTGTTGAACTCTCAAGTAGTGTTCTTCGATTTTGATACTCATACTCCTTCAGTGTATTGTTTAAATATCTAATAGACTTCTGTTTTGACATTATCCCACTCCTTTATTGTGTTGTTTATCTCTCAATTGGAGTTGTTCGTTTTTTGTTTATCCCACTCCTTTTGTGTTTTGTTTAACTCTCAAGTAGAGTTCTTCGTTCGTTATTTTATTACTCCTCATGTGTGTTGTTTAAATCTCAAATTGACTTCTCCGTTTGTAATTTTACCACTCCTTTATTGTGTTGTTTTTTACACTCCTTATGTGTGTTTTTAATTCTCAGTAGTGTTTTAGATTTTGATACTCATACTCCTTCAGTGTATTGTTTAAATATCTAATAGACTTCTTCGTTTGACATTATCCCACTCCTTTATTGTGTTGTTTATCTCTCAAGTGAAGTAATTCGTTGGTTGTTTATCCCAATCGTTTTGTGTTTTGTTTTACTCTCAAGTAGAGTTCTTCGTTCGTTATTTTATTACTCCTCATGTGTTGTTTAAATCTCAAATTGACTTCTCCGTTTGTAATTATCCCACTCGTTTATTGTGTTGTTTATCCCACTCCTTATGTGTGTTGTTGAACTCTCAAGTAGTGTTCTTCGATTTTGATACTCATACTCTTTCAGTGTATTGTTTAAATATCTAATAGACTTTTTCGTTTTACATTATCCCACTCCTTTATTGTGTTGTTTATCTCTCAATTGGAGTTGTTCGTTTTTTTGTTTATCCCACTCCTTTTGTGTTTTGTTTAACTCTCAAGTAGAGTTCTTCTTCGTTATTTTATTACTCTTCATGTGTGTTGTTTAAATCTCAAATTCACTTTTCCGTTTGTAATTATCCCACTCCTTTATTGTGTTGTTTATCCCACTCCTTATGTGTGTTGTTTAACTGTCATGTAATGTTCTTCGATTGTGATATTCATATTTCTTCAGTTGATTGTTTAAATCCCTAATAGACTTCTTCGTTTGACATTATCCCACTCCTTTATTGTGTTGTTTATCTCTTAAGTGGAGTTGTTCGTTTGTTGTTTATCCCACTCCTTTTGTGTTTGTTTTACTCTCAAGTAGAGTTCTTCGTTCGTTATTTTATTACTCCTCTTGTGTGTTGTTTAAATCTCAAATTGACTTCTCCGTTTCTAATTATCCCACTCGTTTATTGTATTGTTTATCCCACTCCTTATGTGTGTTGTTGAACTCTCAAGTAGTGTTCTTCGATTTTGATACTCATACTCCTTCAGTGTATTGTTTAAATATCTAATAGACTTCTTCTTTTGACATTATCCCACTCCTTTATTGTGTTGTTTATCTCTCAATTGGAGTTGTTCGTTTTTTGTTTATCCCACTCCTTTTGTGTTTTGTTTAACTCTCAAGTAGAGTTCTTCGTTCGTTATTTTATTACTCCTCATGTGTGTTGTTTAAATCTCAAATTGACTTCTCTGTTTGTAATTGTCCCACTCCTTTATTGTGTTGTTTATCCAACTTCTTATGTGTCATTTTTAATTCTCAAGTAGTGTTCTTCGATTTTGACACTCATACTCCTTCAGTGTATTGTTTATATATCTCATAGACTTCTTCGTTTGACATTATCCTCCTTTATTGTGTTGTTTATCTCTCAAGTGGAGTTATTCGTTTGTTGTTTATCCCACTCCTTTTGTGTTTTGTTTTACTCTCAAGTAGAGTTCTTCGTTCGTTATTTTATTACTCCTCATGTGTGTTGTTTAAATCTCAAATTGACTTTTTTTTTCATAAATAGAGCATATATTAATAAAAGTAAAAGAGTACAAAGCGTAAAAGTAGAGATTACAATGGAACCCACAGGCGGGTTACAACGCGAAACAAGTGAAACAAACAAAGAAACAAAAATAACATAACCCGGGATCAAGGTGATCCATGGTTGCAACCGCGGGCCTCGTTAAAACCCAGTCATGGAAAAACCCAGTGGGAAAAACCCATGGCTGGGAAAAAGAGTGCCTGAGCGTTAGCGTTGCGGAAACCTATAATAAGGTAAACCGTACATGTCCCTGTGTATGTGAGGTCGAATGACATCCAAAGGAGAAGTCCAGAAACCCTCCAGATCCAACTTTGAGAGAGCATCGGCCGTGTTGCCTTCACGAAAATATGAGACACCGAAAATCCATGTCACGCATATGAGAGAGTCGATAGCCAGCGGTTCGAATTTCCATGGGACCGAGTTAGTACCATGAAACAAATTCGCTACATAAGTAGAATCATCTCCGCAAATCTTATTCGATACAGGTGTGAGCGATTCAATGCGATCATAACGCAAGTAACTTCGGCTTCAAAAGCATAAAGCGTGCCGGTGATTTACAAAGCAACCCATCACGGTACCATTTGAATCTCTAAAACCCCGGCCTTGATGAGGGCAGGGCGGCAGAGAACTTCCATCCGTGTTGCATTTAATCCATCCGGAGAGGGGATACCATCGGACCTCAATGATATCTCGTGACTTGGCGGGCACCCTTGAATACGAAAAGAATGAAGGACTTGTAAATCAACTTGATTATTAGCCATAGAACGAGAGGGTGGGAATTAGCCTGCTACTGAGACTCAAATCGAAGCAAAATAGAATGCTGAAGCAGAACACCATCAAATAAGCAACGATTGCAGCGCTTGATCCAAACACCCGAATGCCGTCACAAAGGCGAGGCGCCAAAGAGAGAATCGAGAGCTAAAATGTTGACCCATGGCATATATGAAGCTCTCCAAAACTAAAGCAATCTCGAAAAGGAACACGGAAAGATCAAATAGAGTATGCCGGATAGTCGAGGTGAGCGGACGAAGACGATAAATGGTCTTGGCAATCCATAGCGACATAGCAAAAACACACACGAAGGACCAACAAAACCCGAGCCGCGGTTTCTCAATAGTTGGAAGAACACCATAAATAGCCTTCAAGCTGTGATAGAAACGGCGGGGTGGGATAAAGAGCCCATATCGAAGATCCCGGTCGATCTTAAGAAGCAGCGGCAAGAGTGATAATTGCTTGGTAGAAATCGAACCGTCTAGAGATTCGGTCGATGAGTATCGAGAACGGATGGAGCAGGATGATAGGAGAGAATGTCGCGGTAACATCTGGAAAAGCCATCTGGAACCCGTCGAAAGAAACCAACCGGTAGGGTCGATACTCGAAATAGGGAACTCGGTGATGCGAAGATGAATAGGAATACCAATTACATCCATAATCGTAGCCAAGCCAATCATCAAGCGAAGCGTGGTGAGAGCCTTGACCGCTAACCATCTAGACTTGGATTGAAGTGTGGAAACAATCCTTAAATCGAACCAAATCGAGGAAGCAACATAAGCGTAAGGAAGCATGCGAAAGAAAGCTGGCGAAGATATCTAGATATGGAACCTTCACATTGAATATCCCAAGCAAGGCGAAAGATCGCCTTATTAGCGACAACGGAAGCGAATACCAAGACCACCCTCGGACTTTGGAGCACAAAGCGCTTCGAGAGATGAAGTCGATGCTCTCTTGAGTATCCCGGTTTGGACGAAATTACGAATGCCGGCATCCATGCGGCAAGAAGAGTCAAAGGCCAGCGATAAACCATCATAGAGTGTACAAAGATCCTGGATCCTTGATTGAACAAGACATAAGCGACCGGCCATAGAGAGAAGTGCCCTTCCATTTACTAAACTTTTCTAGAATCGAGTCATGAGGATTGTAAATGACAAGTCCGAGGTGCTTACGGAAAAGTGGAACTCCCAAATCGTGAAAGGAAGGTGACCCTCGATAATATCCATGATTACGCACAAGTGGTTCTTCTGACTCGGGTGAGAAAAGTACTAAGATAAGCCACGGACTTACGAGGATTGAAGTGTTGTCCCGACCAGCGACATATTTTCCGGGATCCTAAGAATAGTCCGACAATTCGCGATGGTAATGCAAAAATAATCACATCATCCGCATAAAGAAGGTGAGAAGGAAAAGTAAGAGATTGTCGAATGAATAAAGGGTGAGCTCCACGAATTGGCGACCTTGAAGAAGCTTGCTAAGAACTTCCTCAGCGATGAAAGAAGAGGGAAGAGGATCCCCTTGGCGAACTCCACGAGAACAGCAAAGTACCCTTAGGGCCCCATTAATCAGAACGAGAGCTTTGCAGGTGAAGAATATGATTAATCAACCAACAAAGGTAGAAGAGAAACCATATTTTGTGAGAACCGCGAAAGAAAGTCGATTTAGAGTATCAAAGGCTTTCCGGATGTCGACCTTCAACACAGATTACCCTTACTACGGTGAAGACCAAGACTATTAACTCCTTGAGGCTAAAGCAATACAATCATGTATCGTCTCCGGAATAAAACCAAATTGATGAAAGGAGAACCCGATAAAATCGGACCCAACGATCGGCTAAAATCTTAGCAATAATCTTATAAAGAAAATTACCAAGAACAATAGAGGCGGAAATCTTCAATCATAGCGCATCTCGATTTTGAATAAGGTGACAAAACTAGAGTTCATACTGCGGAAATGACCATGAAGGAAGAAGAATCGCCCGAAGACACCTCCGCGCGATAATGTGCCACATAGATTGATAAACTTCCCGAAACCATCCGGTCCGGAGCACTATCGGTGACATCTTGAAAACAACATGGCGGATGTCATCCTCGGAAGAATATCGATTAGCAATTGATTTTGTTCATCCGTAATCGAACAATGGATAAGCTCATCTAGTTCATCGAGCAGAGACAAGCGTAATTTGAGTTTGTGAGCGATTCTCATAATAAGAAATCATATGATTCGGATCCGAATTGCATCATGATTGATAGAGCCATCAATTATCAAGAGAAATACGAGAATACCTTTGCGAATCTTTGAAAGCGATGGAAAAAACGAATTTCTATCACCGTCTTTTAACCCATGACCGGTTCTTTTGGCCAAAAAAGTTGCCTCTTGATTGAGAATAGCATTGTAGTCATGATCGCCTCAAGTTCCTTGCGAGGAACATCATTTATCGGACCATGGAGGATAATTTCTTGAACCAACTCCGACTTATTCTGACAGAAGGCGAAATTAAGCTCGCGAACATTAATATTCAATCTATGATGGCGGTTTGACCTCTTTAATTTCCGGATAACGAAAAAAAGAGCCCATGGCCGTAATAGGAGTTTTCGGAAAGCAATTAACTCCTCAAGCGAGCGTGACTAAGCCACATTGCTTGGAATCAGAATGGTCGAGGGCGAGATGGCGCTTGTTCATGCATACGAAACAAAGAGGGGCGTGATCCGAGCAATCATAAGCCCACGAACCATCTTGAGTCCATAAATCAAAAGGATTGTGAAGAAAGAGCCTATCAATCGTGTCTCTAGATAACCACTAGAAAGCGGATTCGACCAGTAAAAAGCGGCCCGAACTAGGAATCGATAAGAACTCCCCATCATTGATAAATGAGCGAAATCCATGGTTTCGAATGAGCGAGAGTACCATTCGATCGTTCATGTGCCAATCACGACATTGAAATCTCCACCAAAAGCGGTGTGTTTGGCAAAGCGATAAATCACGCCATAAGTCTCGACTGAGATATAATCGGCATGGGCATGAATAAGCGCTAATAGGAAGTCCCGTTGAAGCGAAACTTTAATAACAAGAACTTGAGAAGAAGAAAATTATAGAAGAACGAGAAGAAGAGATCTTCAAAACCCATAAGTTAGGAAGGCTGTTAGAAGCGTATTTTCACCGAAGCGCATTCCCATCGCATTCAATAAGAATGCGGTATGGAGGAGGAAGGAACCTTTGGTTCCGCAATAAACCAACGAGGGCAGTAGAAACTACATGATGCTTGAGCATATCTTGTGAGGAGCATTCCCAATACCGAATGTTCCAAAGAACATTCATTGGGAAACAACGTGAGAGGAATCTGCATGGCAAAGCGGATGTAAGAGTTGTAATATCCGACAAGAATTATCATCATTTATATCACCGTCTACTAAGTCGCCCATCTTGCCTGCAATCCCATGGCAATAAGAAGTGAGATAATTACAAGCGGAGAAGTCAATTTGAGATTTAAACAACAGACAAGAGGAGTAATAAAATAACGACCGAAGAACTCTACTTGAGAGTTAAACAAAATCCAAATGGAGTTGAATAATCAACAAACCAACAACTCTACTTGAGAGATAAAAACAAGACACTTTGGAGAGGGATGAACAACAAACGAATAACTCTACTTGAGAGTTAAACAACTCACTAAAGGAGTGGGATAATGTCTAATGAAGAAGTCTATTAGACATTTAAACAATGCACATAAGGAGTAAGAGTATAACAAACGTAGAACTCTACCTGAGTGTTAACCACACACATAATGAGTGGGTTAAACAACAAATGTAAAATTCTAGTCTAGAGTTAAACAAAACAATAAAGAAGTGAGATAATTACAAACGGAGAAGTCAATTTGAGATTTAAACAACACACAAGAGGAGTAACAAAATAACGAACGAAGAACTCTACTTGAGAGTTAAACAAAATCCAAATGGAGTTGAATAATCAACAAACCAACAACTCTACTTGAGAGATAAAAACAACACACTTTGGAGAGGGATAAACAACAAACGAATAACTCTACTTGAGAGTTAAACAACACACTAAAGGAGTGGGATAATGTCGAATGAAGAAGTCTATTCGACATTTAAACAATGCACAGAAGGAGTAAGAGTATAACAAACGAAGAACTCTACTTGAGTGTTAAACCACACACATAATGAGTGGGTTAAACAACAAATGTAAAATTCTAGTCTAGAGTTAAACAAAACAATAAAGAAGTGAGATAATTAGAAACGGAGAAGTCAATTTGAGATTTAAACAACACACAAGAGGAGTAATAAAATAACGAACGAAGAACTCTACTTGAGAGTTAAACAAAATTCAAATGGAGTTGAATAATCAACAAACCAACAACTCTACTTGAGAGATAAAAACAAGACACTTTGGAGAGGGATGAACAACAAACGAATAACTCTACTTGAGAGTTAAACAACTCACTAAAGGAGTGGGATAATGTCGAATGAAGAAGTCTATTAGACATTTAAACAATGCACAGAAGGAGTAAGAGTATAACAAACGAAGAACTCTACTTGAGTGTTAAACCACACACATAATGAGTGGGTTAAACAACAAATGTAAAATTCTAGTCTAGAGTTAAACAAAGCAATAAAGAAGTGAGATAATTACAAACGGAGAAGTCAATTTGAGATTTAAACAACACACAAGAGGAGTAATAAAATAACGAACGAAGAACTCTACTTGAGAGTTAAACAAAATCCAAATGGAGTTGAATAATCAACAAACCAACAACTCTACTTGAGAGATAAAAACAAGACACTTTGGAGAGGGATGAACAACAAACGAATAACTCTACTTGAGAGTTAAACAACTCACTAAAGGAGTGGGATAATGTCGAATGAAGAAGTCTATTAGACATTTAAACAATGCACATAAGGAGTAAGAGTATAACAAACGAAGAACTCTACTTGAGTGTTAAACCACACACATAATGAGTGGGTTAAACAACAAATGTAAAATTCTAGTCTAGAGTTAAACAAAACAATAAAGAAGTGAGATAATTACAAACGGTGAAGTCAATTTGAGATTTAAACAACACACAAAGGAGTAATAAAATAACGAACGAAGAACTCTACTTGAGAGTTAAACAAAATCCAAATGGAGTTGAATAATCAACAAACCAACAACTCTACTTGAGAGATAAAAACAAGACACTTTGGAGAGGGATGAACAACAAACGAATAACTCTACTTGAGAGTTAAACAACACACTAAAGGAGTGGGATAATGTCGAATGAAGAAGTCTATTAGACATTTAAACAATGCACAGAAGGAGTAAGAGTATAACAAACGAAGAACTCTACTTGAGTGTTAAACCACACACATAATGAGTGGGTTAAACAACAAATGTAAAATTCTAGTCTAGAGTTAAACAAAACAATAAAGAAGTGAGATAATTACAAACGGAGAAGTCAATTTGAGATTTAAACAACACACAAGAGGAGTAATAAAATAACGAACGAAGAACTCTACTTGAGAGTTAAACAAAATTCAAATGGAGTTGAATAATCAACAAACCAACAACTCTACTTGAGAGATAAAAACAAGACACTTTGGAGAGGGATGAACAACAAACGAATAACTCTACTTGAGAGTTAAACAACTCACTAAAGGAGTGGGATAATGTCTAACGAAGAAGTCTATTAGACATTTAAACAATGCACATAAGGAGTAAGAGTATAACAAACGAAGAACTCTACTTGAGTGTTAACCACACACATAATGAGTGGGTTAAACAACAAATGTAAAATTCTAGTCTAGAGTTAAACAAAACAATAAAGAAGTGAGATAATTACAAACGGTGAAGTCAATTTGAGATTTAAACAACACACAAGAGGAGTAATAAAATAACGAACGAAGAACTCTACTTGAGAGTTAAACAAAACACAAAAGGAGTTGAATAAACAACAAACCAACAACTCTACTTGAGAGATAAAAACAAGACACTTTGGAGAGGGATGAACAACAAACGAATAACTCTACTTGAGAGTTAAACAACTCACTAAAGGAGTGGGATAATGTCGAACGAAGAAGTCCATTAGACATTAAAACAATGCACATAAGGAGTAAGAGTATAACAAACGAAGAACTCTACTTGAGTGTTAAACCACACAGATAATGAGTGGGTTAAACAACAAATGTAAAATTCTAGTCTAGAGTTAAACAAAACAATAAAGAAGTGAGATAATTACAAACGGAGAAGTCAATTTGAGATTTAAACAACACACAAGAGGAGTAACAAAATAACGAACGAAGAACTCTACTTGAGAGTTAAACAAAATCCAAATGGAGTTGAATAATCAACAAACCAACAACTCTACTTGAGAGATAAAAACAAGACACTTTGGAGAGGGATGAACAACAAACGAATAACTCTACTTGAGAGTTAAACAACTCACTAAAGGAGTGGCATAATGTCAAACGAAGAAGTCTATTAGACATTTAAACAATGCAGATAAGGAGTAAGAGTATAACAAATGAAGAACTCTACTTGAGTGTTAAACCACACACATAATGAGTGGGTTAAACAACAAATGTAAAATTCTAGTCTAGAGTTAAACAGAACAATAAAGAAGTGAGATAATTACAAACGGTGAAGTCAATTTGAGATTTAAACAACACACAAGAGGAGTAACAAAATAACGAACGAAGAAGTCTACTTGAGAGTTAAACAAAATCTAAATGGAGTTGAATAATCAACAAACCAACAACTCTACTTGAGAGATAAAAACAAGACACTTTGGAGAGGGATGAACAACAAACGAATAACTCTACTTGAGAGTTAAACAACTCACTAAAGGAGTGGGATAATGTCTAACGAAGAAGTCTATTAGACATTTAAACAATGCACATAAGGAGTAAGAGTATAACAAACGAAGAACTCTACTTGAGTGTTAACCACACACATAATGAGTGGGTTAAACAACAAATGTAAAATTCTAGTCTAGAGTTAAACAAAACAATAAAGAAGTGAGATAATTACAAACGGTGAAGTCAATTTGAAATTTAAACAACACACAAGAGGAGTAATAAAATAACGACCGAAGAACTCTACTTGAGAGTTAAACAAAACACAAAAGGAGTTGAATAAACAACAAACCAACAACTCTACTTGAGAGATAAAAACAACACACTTTGGAGAGAGATGAACAACAAACGAATAACTCTACTTGAGAGTTAAACAACACACTAAAGGAGTGGGATAATGTCGAATGAAGAAGTCTATTCGAGATTTAAACAATGCACAGAAGGAGTAAGAGTATAACAAACGAAGAACTCTACTTGACTGTTAAACCACACACATAATGAGTGGGTTAAACAACAAATGTAAAATTCTAGTCTAGAGTTAAACAAAACAATAAAGAAGTGAGATAATTACAAACGGAGAAGTCAATTTGAAATTTAAACAACACATAAGAGGAGTAATAAAATAACGAACGAAGAACTCTACTTGAGAGTTAAACAAAATCCAAATGGAGTTGAATAATCAACAAACCAACAACTCTACTTGAGAGATAAAAACAAGACACTTTGGAGAGGGATGAACAACAAACGAATAACTCTACTTGAGAGTTAAACAACTCACTAAAGGAGTGGGATAATGTCTAACGAAGAAGTCTATTAGACATTTAAACAATGCACATAAGGAGTAAGAGTATAACAAACGAAGAACTCTACTTGAGTGTTAACCACACACATAATGAGTGGGTTAAACAACAAATGTAAAATTCTAGTCTAGAGTTAAACAAAACAATAAAGAAGTGAGATAATTACAAACGGAGAAGTCAATTTGAGATTTAAACAACACACAAGAGGAGTAACAAAATAACGAACGAAGAACTCTACTTGAGAGTTAAACAAAATCCAAATGGAGTTGAATAATCAACAAACCAACAACTCTACTTGAGAGATAAAAACAAGACACTTTGGAGAGGGATGAACAACAAACGAATAACTCTACTTGAGAGTTAAACAACTCACTAAAAGGTGGGATAATGTCGAATGAAGAAGTCTATTAGACATTTAAACAATGCACATAAGGAGTAAGAGTAGAACAAGCGAAGAACTCTACTTGAGTGTTAAACCACACACATAATGAGTGGGTTAAACAACAAATGTAAAATTCTAGTCTAGAGTTAAACAAAACAATCAAGAAGTGAGATAATGACAAACGGAGAAGTCAAATTGAGATTTAAACAACACACAGAGGAGTAATAAAATAACGAGCAAAGAACTCTACTTGTGAGTTAAACAAAACACAAATGGAGTTGAATAAACAACAAACCAACAACTCTACTTGAGAGATAAAAACAAGACACTTTGGAGAGGATGAACAACAAGCGAATAACTCTACTTGAGAGTTAAACAACACACTAAAGGAGTGGGATAATGTCGAATGAAGAAGTCTATTAGACATTTAAACAATGCACATAAGGAGTAAGAGTATAACAAACGAAGAACTCTACTTGAGTGTTAAACCACACACATAATGAGTGGGTTAAACAACAAATGTAAAATTCTAGTCTAGAGTTAAACAAAACAATAAAGAAGTGAGATAATTACAAACGGAGAAGTCAATTTGAGATTTAAAAAACACACAAGAGGAGTAATAAAATAACGAACGAAGAACTCTACTTGAGAGTAAAACAAAATCCAAATGGAGTTGAATAATCAACAAACCAACAACTCTACTTGAGAGATAAAAACAAGACACTTTGGAGAGGGATGAACAACAAACGAATAACTCTACTTGAGAGTTAAACAACTCACTAAAGGAGTGGGATAATGTCTAACGAAGAAGTCTATTAGACATTTAAACAATGCACATAAGGAGTAAGAGTATAACAAACGAAGAACTCTACTTGACTGTTAAACCACACACATAATGAGTGGGTTAAACAACAAATGTAAAATTCTAGTCTAGAGTTAAACAAAACAATAAAGAAGTGAGATAATTACAAACGGAGAAGTCAATTTGAGATTTAAACAACACACAAGAGGAGTAATAAAATAACGAACGAAGAACTCTACTTGAGAGTTAAACAAAATCCAAATGGAGTTGAATAATCAACAAACCAACAACTCTACTTGAGAGATAAAAACAAGACACTTTGGAGAGGGATGAACAACAAACGAATAACTCTACTTGAGAGTTAAACAACTCACTAAAGGAGTGGGATAATGTCTAACGAAGAAGTCTATTAGACATTTAAACAATGCACATAAGGAGTAAGAGTATAACAAACGAAGAACTCTACTTGAGTGTTAACCACACACATAATGAGTGGGTTAAACAACAAATGTAAAATTCTAGTCTAGAGTTAAACAAAACAATAAAGAAGTGAGATAATTACAAATGGAGAATTCAATTTGAGATTTAAACAACACTGAGAGGAGTAATAAAATAACGAGCGAAGAACTCTACTTGAGAGTTAAGCAACACACTAATGGAGTTGAATAATCAACAAACCAACTACTCTACTTGAGAGATAAAAACAAGACACTTTGGAGAGGGATGAACAACAAACGAATAACTCTACTTGAGAGTTAAACAACACACTAAAGGAGTGGGATAATGTCTAACGAAGAAGTCTATTAGACATTTAAACAATGCACATAAGGAGTAAGCCTATACCAACGAACAACTCTACTTGAGTGTTAAACCACACACATAATGAGTGGGTTAAACAACAAATGTAAAATTCTAGTCTAGAGTTAAACAAAGCAATAAAGAAGTGAGATAATTACAAACGGAGAAGTCAATTTGAGATTTAAACAACAGACAAGAGGAGTAATAAAATAACGAACGAAGAACTCTACTTGAGATTTTAACAAAATTCAAATGGAGTTGAATTATCAACAAACCAACAACTCTACTTGAGAGATAAAAACAAGACACTTTGGAGAGGGATGAACAACAAACGAATAACTCAACTTGAGAGTTAAACAACTCACTAAAGGAGTGGGATAATGTCTAACGAAGAAGTCTATTAGACATTTAAACAATGCACATAAGGAGTAAGAGTATAACAAGCGAAGAACTCTACTTGAGTGTTAAACCACACATAATAAGTGGGTTCAACAACAAATGTAAAATTCTAGTCTAGAGTTAAACAAAACAATAAAGAAGTGAGATAATTACAAACGGCGAAGTCAATTTGAGATTTAAACAACACACATGAGGAGTAATAAAATAACGAACGAAAAACTCTACTTGAGAGTTAAACAAAACACAAATGGAGTTGAATAATCAACAAACCAACAACTCTACTTGAGAGATAAAAACAAGACACTTTGGAGAGGGATGAACAACAAACGAATAACTCTACTTGAGAGTTAAACAACACACTAAAGGTGTGGGATAATGTCGAATGAAAAAGTCTATTCGAGATTTAAACAATGCACAGAAGGAGTAAGAGTATAACATACGAAGAACTCTACTTGAGTGTTAAACCACACACATAATGAGTGGGTTAAACAACAAATGTAAAATTCTAGTCTAGAGTTAAACAAAACAATAAAGAAGTGAGATAATTACAAACGGCGAAGTCAGTTTTAGATTTAAACAAACACAAGAGGAGTAATAAAATAACGAACGAAGAACTCTACTTGAGAATTGTGTTGAATAAACAACAAACCAACAACTCTACTTGAGAGATAAAAAGAAGACAGTTTGGAGAGGGATGAACAACAAACAAATAACTCTACTTGAGAGTTAAACAACTCACTAAAGGAGTGGGATAATGTCGAATGAAGAAGTCTATTTGAGATTTAAACAATGCACAGAAGGAGTAAGAGTATAACAAACGAAGAACTCTACTTGAGTGTTAAACCACACACATAATGAGTGGGTTAAACAACAAATGTAAAATTCTAGTCTAGAGTTGAACAAATCAATAAAGAAGTGAGATAATTACAAACGGCGAAGTCAATTGGAGATTTAAACAACACACAAGAGGAGTAATAAAATAACGAACGAAGAACTCTACTTGAGATTTACAGACAATACAAATGGAGTTGAATAATCAACAAACCAACAACTCTACTTGAGAGATAAAAACAAGACACTTTGGAGAGGGATGAACAACAAACGAATAACTCTACTTGAGAGTTAAACAACACACTAAAGGAGTGGGATAATGTCTAACGAAGAAGTCTATTAGACATTTAAACAATGCAAATAAGGAGTAAGAGTATAACAAACGAAGAACTCTACTTGAGTGTTAAACCACACACATAATGAGTGGGTTAAACAACAAATGTAAAATTCTAGTCTAGAGTTAAACAAAACAATAAAGAAGTGAGATAATTACAAACGGTGAAGTCAATTTGAGATTTAAACAACACTGAGAGGAGTAATAAAATAACGAGCGAAGAACTCTACTTGAGAGTTAAACAAAATCACAAATGGAGTTGAATAATCAACAAACCAACAACTCTACTTGAGAGATAAAAACAAGACACTTTGGAGAGGGATGAACAACAAACGAATAACTCTACTTGAGAGTTAAACAACACACTAAAGGAGTGGGATAATGTCGAATGAAGAAGTCTATTAGACATTTAAACAATGCACATAAGGAGTAAGAGTATAACAAACGAAGAACTCTACTTGAGTGTTAAACCACACATAATGAGTGGGTTAAACAACAAATGTAAAATTCTAGTCTAGAGTTAAACAAAGCAATAAAGAAGTGAGATAATTACAAATGGAGAAGTCAATTTGAGATTTAAACAACACACAAGAGGAGTAATAAAATAACGAACGAAGAACTCTACTTGAGAGTTAAACAAAATCCAAATGGGGTTGAATAATCAACAAACCAACAACTCTACTTGAGAGATAAAAACAAGACACTTTGGAGAGGGATGAACAACAAACAAATAACTCTACTTGAGAGTTAAACAACTCACTAAAGGAGTGGGATAATGTCTAACGAAGAAGTCTATTAGACATTTAAACAATGCAAATAAGGAGTAAGAGTATAACAAACGAAGAACTCTACTTATGTGTTAAACCACACACATAATGAGTGGGTTAAACAACAAATGTAAAATTCTAGTCTAGAGTTAAACAAAGCAATAAAGAAGTGAGATAATTACAAATGGAGAAGTCAATTTGAGATTTAAACAACACACAAGAGGAGTAATAAAATAACGAACGAAGAACTCTACTTGAGAGTTAAACAAAATCCAAATGGAGTTGAATAATCAACAAACCAACAACTCTACTTGAGAGATAAAAACAAGACACTTTGGAGAGGGATGAACAACAAACAAATAACTCTACTTGAGAGTTAAACAACTCACTAAAGGAGTGGGATAATGTCTAACGAAGAAGTCTATTAGACATTTAAACAATGCACAGAAGGAGTAAGAGTATAACAAACGAAGAACTCTACTTGAGTGTTAAACCAGACATATAATGAGTGGGTTAAACAACAAATGTAAAATTCTAGTCTAGAGTTAAACAAAGCAATAAAGAAGTGAGATAATTACAAACGGAGAAGTCAATTTGAGATTTAAACAACACACAAGAGGAGTAATAAAATAACGACCGAAGAACTCTACTTGAGATTTAAACAAAATCAAAATGGAGTTGAATAAACAACAAACCAACAACTCTACTTGAGAGATAAAAACAAGACACTTTGGAGAGGGATGAACAACAAACGAATAACTCTACTTGAGAGTTAAACAACACACTAAAGGAGTGGGATAATGTCGAATGAAGAAGTCTATTCGAGATTTAAACAATGCAAATAAGGAGTAAGAGTATAACAAAGGAAGAACTCTACTGGAGTGTTAAACCACACACATAATGAGTGGGTTAAACAACAAATGTAAAATTCTAGTCTAGAGTTAAACAAAGCAATAAAGAAGTGAGATAATTACAAACGGAGAAGTCAATTTGAGATTTAAACAACACCTGAGAGGAGTAATAAAATAACGAACGAAGAACTCTACTTGAGAGTTAAACAAAACACAAATGGAGTTGAATAATCAACAAACCAACAACTCTACTTGAGAGATAAAAACAAGACACTTTGGAGAGGGATGAACAACAAACAAATAACTCTACTTGAGAGTTAAACAACTCACTAAAGGAGTGGGATAATGTCTAACGAAGAAGTCTATTAGACATTTAAACAATGCACAGAAGGAGTAAGAGTATAACAAACGAAGAACTCTACTTGAGTGTTAAACCACACACATAATGAGTGGGTTAAACAACAAATGTAAAATTCTAGTCTAGAGTTAAACAAAACAATAAAGAAGTGAGATAATTACAAACGGAGAAGTCAATTTGAGATTTAAACAACACACAAGAGGAGTAATAAAATAACGAACGAAGAACTCTACTTGAGAGTTAAACAAAATCCAAATGGAGTTGAATAATCAACAAACCAACAACTCTACTTGAGAGATAAAAACAAGACACTTTGGAGAGGGATGAACAACAAACAAATAACTCTACTTGAGAGTTAAACAACTCACTAAAGGAGTGGGATAATGTAGAATGAAGACATTTAAACAATGCACATAAGGAGTAAGAGTAGTATAACAAGCGAAGAAGAACTCTACTTGAGTGTTAACCACACACATAATGAGTGGGTTAAACAACAAATGTAAAATTCTAGTCTAGAGTTAAACAAAACAGTAAAGAAGTGAGATAATTACAACAAGCGGAGAAGTCAATTTGAGATTTAACCAACACACATGAGGAGTAATAAAATAACGATCGAAGAACTCTACTTGAGAGTTAAACAAAATCAAATGGAGTTGAATAATCAACAAACCAACAACTCTACTTGAGAGATAAAAACAAGACACTTTGGAGAGGGATGAACAACAAGCGAATAACTCTACTTGAGAGTTAAACAACACACTAAAAGGTGGGATAATGTCTAATGAAGAAGTCTATTAGACATTTAAACAATGCACAGAAGGAGTAAGAGTATAACAAACGAAGAACTCTACTTGAGTGTTAAACCACACACATAATGAGTGGGTTAAACAACAAATGTAAAATTCTAGTCTAGAGTTAAACAAAACAATAAAGAAGTGAGATAATTACAAACGGAGAAGTCAATTTGAGATTTAAACAACACACAAGAGGAGTAATAAAATAACGAACGAAGAACTCTACTTGAGAGTTAAACAAAATCCAAATGGAGTTGAATAATCAACAAACCAACAACTCTACTTGAGAGATAAAAACAAGACACTTTGGAGAGGGATGAACAACAAACGAATAACTCTACTTGAGAGTTAAACAACTCACTAAAGGAGTGGGATAATGTCTAATGAAGAAGTCTATTAGACATTTAAACAATGCACAGAAGGAGTAAGAGTATAACAAACGAAGAACTCGACTTGACTGTTAAACCACACACATAATGAGTGGGTTAAACAACAAATGTAAAATTCTAGTCTAGAGTTAAACAAAACAATAAAGAAGTGAGATAATTACAAGCGGATAAGTCAAATTGAGATTTAAAGAACACACAAGAGGAGTAATAAAATAACGAACGAAGAACTCTACTTGAGAGTTAAACAAAACACAAATGGAGTTGAATAATCAACAAACCAACAACTCTACTTGAGAGATAAAAACAAGACACTTTGGAGAGGGATGAACAACAAACGAATAACTCAACTTGAGAGTTAAACAACTCACTAAAGGAGTGGGATAATGTCTAATGAAGAAGTCTATTAGACATTTAAACAATGCACAGAAGGAGTAAAGAGTATAACAAGCGAAGAACTCTACTTGAGTGTTAACCACACACATAATGAGTGGGTTAAACAACAAATGTAAAATTCTAGTCTAGAGTTAAACAAAACAATAAAGAAGTGAGATAATTACAAGCGGTGAAGTCAATTTGAGATTTAAACAACACTGAGAGGAGTAATAAAATAACGAGCGAAGAACTCTACTTGAGAGTTAAACAAAATCAAAATGGAGTTGAATAATCAACAAACCAACAACTCTACTTGAGAGATAAAAACAAGACACTTTGGAGAGGGATGAACAACAAGCGAATAACTCTACTTGAGAGTTAAACAACACACTAAAGAGTGGGATAATGTCGAATGAAGAAGTCTATTAGACATTTAAACAATGCACATAAGGAGTAAGAGTATAACAAGCGAAGAACTCTACTTGAGTGTTAAACCACACATAATGAGTGGGTTAAACAACAAATGTAAAATTCTAGTCTAGAGTTAAACAAAACAATAAAGAAGTGAGATAATTACAAGCGGAGAAGTCAATTTGAGATTTAAACAACACACAAGAGGAGTAATAAAATAACGAACGTAGAACTCTACTTGAGAGTTAAACAAAATCCAAATGGAGTTGAATAATAAACAAACAAACAACTCAACTTGAGAGATAAAAACAAGACACTTTGGAGAGGATGAACAACAAACGAATAACTCTACTTGAGAGTTAAACAACTCACTAAAGAGTGGGATAATGTCTATGAAGAAGTCTATTAGAAATTTTTACAATGCACATAAGGAGTAAGAGTATAACAAACGAAGAACTCTAATTGAGAGTTAACCACACACATAATGAGTGGGTTAAACAACAAATGTAAAATTCTAGTCTAGAGTTAAACAAAACAATAAAGAAGTGAGATAATTACAAGCGGTGAAGTCAATTTGAGATTTAAACAACACTGAGAGGAGTAATAAAATAACGAACGAAGAACTCTACTTGAGAGTTAAACAAAATCAAATGGAGTTGAATAATCAACAAACCAACAACTCTACTTGAGAGATATAAACAGGACACTTTGGAGAGGGATGAACAACAAGCGAATAACTCTACTTGAGAGTTAAACAACTCACACTAAAGAGGTGGGATAATGTCTAATGAAGAAGTCTATTAGACATTTAAACAATGCACATAAGGAGTAAGAGTATAACAAATGAAGAACTCTACTTGAGTGTTAAACCACACACATAATGAGTGGGTTAAACAACAAATGTAAAATTCTAGTCTAGAGTTAAACAAAGCAATAAAGAAGTGAGATAATTACAAACGGAGAAGTCAATTTGAGATTTAAACAACACACAAGATGAGTAATAAAATAACGACCGAAGAACTCTAATTGAGAGTTAAACAAAATCCTAATGGAGTTGAATAATCAACAAACCAACAACTCTACTTGAGAGATAAAAACAAGACACTTTGGAGAGAGATGAACAACAAACGAATAACTGTACTTGAGAGTTAAACAACTCACTAAAGGAGTGGGATAATGTCTATGAAGAAGTCTATTAGACATTTAAACAATGCACATAAGGAGTAAGAGTATAACAAACGAAGAACTCTACTTGAGTGTTAAACCACACACATAATGAGTGGGTTAAACAACAAATGTAAAATTCTAGTCTAGAGTTAAACAAAACAATAAAGAAGTGAGATAATTACAAGCGGAGAAGTCAATTTGAGATTTAAACAACACACAGAGGAGTAATAAAATAACGAGCGAAGAACTCTACTTGAGAGTTAAACAAAATCAAATGGAGTTGAATAATCAACAAACCAACAACTCTACTTGAGAGATAAAAACAAGACACTTTGGAGATGGATGAACAACAAACGAATAACTCTACTTGAGAGTTAAACAACTCACTAAAGGAGTGGGATAATGTCTAACGAAGAAGTCTATTAGACATTTAACCAATGCACATAAGGAGTAAGAGTATAACAAACGAAGAACTCTACTTGAGTGTTAACCACACACATAATGAGTGGGTTAAACAACAAATGTAAAATTCTAGTCTAGAGTTAAACAAAACAATAAAGAAGTGAGATAATTACAAGCGGTGAAGTCAATTTGAGATTTAAACAACACACAAGAGGAGTAATAAAATAACGAAGAACTCTACTTGAGAGTTAAACAAAATCCAAATGGAGTTGAATAATCAACAAACCAACAACTCTACTTGAGAGATAAAAACAAGACACTTTGGAGAGGGATGAACAACAAACGAATAACTCTACTTGAGAGTTAAACAACTCACTAAAGGAGTGGGATAATGTCAAACGAAGAAGTCTATTAGACATTTAAACAATGCACATAAGGAGTAAGAGTATAACAAACGAAGAACTCTACTTGAGTGTTAAACCACACACATAATGAGTGGGTTAAACAACAAATGTAAAATTCTAGTCTAGAGTTAAACAAAGCAAAAAAGAAGTGAGATAATTACAAACGGAGAAGTCAATTTGAGATTTAAACAACAGACAAGAGGAGTAATAAAATAACGAACGAAGAACTCTACTTGAGAGTTAAACAAAATCCAAATGGAGTTGAATAATCAACAAACCAACAACTCTACTTGAGAGATAAAAACAAGACACTTTGGAGAGGGATGAACAACAAACAAATAACTCAACTTGAGAGTTAAACAACTCACTAAAGGAGTGGGATAATGTCTAACGAAGAAGTCTATTAGACATTTAAACAATGCACATAAGGAGTAAGAGTATAACAAACGAAGAACTCTACTTGAGTGTTAACCACACACATAATGAGTGGGTTCAACAACAAATGTAAAATTCTAGTCTAGAGTTAAACAAAACAAAAAAGAAGTGAGATAATTACAAACGGAGAAGTCAATTTGAGATTTAAACAACAGACAAGAGGAGTAATAAAATAACGAACGAAGAATTCTACTTGAGAGTTAAACAAAATCCAAATGGAGTTGAATAATCAACAAACCAACAACTCTACTTGAGAGATAAAAACAAGACACTTTGGAGAGGGATGAACAACAAACGAATAACTCTACTTGAGAGTTAAACAACACACTAAAGGAGTGGGATAATGTCTAACGAAGAAGTCTATTAGACATTTAAACAATGCACATAAGGAGTAAGAGTATAACAAACGAAGAACTCTACTTGAGTGTTAACCACACACATAATGAGTGGGTTAAACAACAAATGTAAAATTCTAGTCTAGAGTTAAACAAAACAATAAAGAAGTGAGATAATTACAAACGGTGAAGTCAATTTGAGATTTAAACAACACACAAGAGGAGTAATAAAATAACGACCGAAGAACTCTACTTGAGAGTTAAACAAAATCAAATGGAGTTGAATAATCAACAAACCAACAACTCTACTTGAGAGATAAAAACAAGACACTTTGGAGAGGGATGAACAACAAACGAATAACTCTACTTGAGAGTTAAACAACACACTAAAGGAGTGGGATAATGTCTAACGAAGAAGTCTATTAGACATTTAAACAATGCACATAAGGAGTGAGAGTATAACAAACGAAGAACTCTACTTGAGTGTTAACCACACACATAATGAGTGGGTTAAACAACAAATGTAAAATTCTAGTCTAGAGTTAAACAAAGCAATAAAGAAGTGAGATAATTACAAACGGAGAAGTCAATTTGAGATTTAAACAACACACAAGAGGAGTAATAAAATAACGAACGAAGAACTCTACTTGAGAGTTAAACAAAATCCAAATGGAGTTGAATAATCAACAAACCAACAACTCTACTTGAGAGATAAAAACAAGACACTTTGGAGAGGGATGAACAACAAACAAATAACTCTACTTGAGAGTTAAACAACTCACTAAAGGAGTGGGATAATGTCTAACGAAGAAGTCTATTCGAGATTTAAACAATGCACAGAAGGAGTAAGAGTATAACAAACGAAGAACTCTTCTTGAGTGTTAAACCACACACATAATGAGTGGGCTAAACAACAAATGTAAAATTCTAGTCTAGAGTTAAACAAAACAATAATGAAGTGAGATAATTACAAACGGTGAAGTCAATTTGAAATTTAAACAACACACAAGAGGAGTAATAAAATAACGACCGAAGAACTCTACTTGAGAGTTAAACAAAATCCAAATGGAGTTGAATAATCAACAAACCAACAACTCTACTTGAGAGATAAAAACAAGACACTTTGGAGAGGGATGAACAACAAACCAATAACTCTACTTGAGAGTTAAACAACTCACTAAAGGAGTGGGATAATGTCTAACGAAGAAGTCTATTAGACATTTAAACAATGCACATAAGGAATAAGAGTATAACAAACGAAGAACTCTACTTGAGTGTTAACCACACATAATGAGTGGGTTAAACAACAAATGTAAAATTCTAGTCTAGAGTTAAACAAAACAATAAAGAAGTGAGATAATTACAAGCGGCGAAGTCAATTTGAGAGTTAAACAACACACAAGAGGAGTAATAAAATAACGAGCGAAGAACTCTACTTGAGAGTTAAACAAAATCAAATGGAGTTGAATAATCAACAAACCAACAACTCTACTTGAGAGATAAAAACAAGACACTTTGGAGGGATGAACAACAAACGAATAACTCTACTTGATAGTTAAACAACTCACTAAAGGAGTGGGATAATGTCGAACGAAGAAGTCTATTAGACATTTAAACAATGCACATAAGGAGTAAGAGTATAACAAACGAAGAACTCTACTTGAGTGTTAACCACACACATAATGAGTGGGTTAAACAACAAATGTAAAATTCTAGTCTAGAGTTAAACAAAGCAATAAAGAAGTGAGATAATTACAAACGGAGAAGTCAATTTGAGATTTAAACAACACTGAGAGGAGTAATAAAATAACGAGCGAAGAACTCTACTTGAGAGTTAAACAAAATCAAATGGAGTTGAATAATCAACAAACCAACAACTCTACTTGAGAGATAAAAACAAGACACTTTGGAGAGGATGAACAACAAGCGAATAACTCTACTTGAGTGTTAAACACACATAATGAGTGGGTTAAACAACAAATGTAAAATTCTAGTCTAGAGTTAAACAAAACAATAAAGAAGTGAGATAATTACAAGCGGAGAAGTCAATTTGAGATTTAAACAACACTGAGAGGAGTAATAAAATAACGAGCGAAGAACTCTACTTGAGAGTTAAACAAAATCAAATGGAGTTGAATAATCAACAAACCAACAACTCTACTTGAGAGATAAAAACAAGACACTTTGGAGAGGGATGAACAACAAACAAATAACTCTACTTGAGAGTTAAACAACTCACTAAAGGAGTGGGATAATGTCTAAAGAAGAAGTCTATTAGACATTTAAACATTGCAAATAAGTAGTAAGAGTATAACAAGCGAAGAACTCTACTTGAGTGTTAACCACACACATAATGAGTGGGTTAAACAACAAATGTAAAATTCTAGTCTAGAGTTAAACAAAACAATAAAGAAGTGAGATAATAACAAGCGGAGAAGTCAATTTGAGATTTAAACAACACACAAGAGGAGTAATAAAATAACGAAGAACTCTACTTGAGAGTTAAACAAAATCAAATGGAGTTGAATAATCAACAAACCAACAACTCTACTTGAGAGATAAAAACAAGACACTTTGGAGAGGGATGAACAACAAACGAATAACTCTACTTGAGAGTTAAACAACTCACTAAAGGAGTGGGATAATGTCGAATGAATAAGTCTATTAGACATTTAAACAATGCACATAAGGAGTAAGAGTATAACAAGCGAAGAACTCTACTTGAGTGTTAACCACACACATAATGAGTGGGTTAAACAACAAATGTAAAATTCTAGTCTAGAGTTAAACAAAACAATAAAGAAGTGAGATAATTACAAGCGGAGAAGTCAATTTGAGATTTAAACAACACACAAGAGGAGTAATAAAATAACGAGCGAAGAACTCTACTTGAGAGTTAAACAAAATCAAATGGAGTGGAATAATCAATAAACCAACAACTCTACTTGAGAGATAAAAACAAGACACTTTGGAGAGGGATGAACAACAAACGAATAACTCTACTTGAGAGTTAAACAACTCACTAAAAGGGTGGGATAATGTCTAATGAAGAAGTCTATTAGACATTTAAACAATGCACATAAGGAGTAAGAGTATAACAAGCGAAGAACTCTACTTGAGTGTTAACCACACACATAATGAGTGGGTTAAACAACAAATGTAAAATTCTAGTCTAGAGTTAAACAAAACAATAAAGAAGTGAGATAATTACAAGCGGAGAAGTCAATTTGAGATTTAAACAACACACAAGAGGAGTAATAAAATAACGAGCGAAGAACTCTACTTGAGAGTTAAACAAAATCCAAATGGAGTTGAATAATAAACAAACCAACAACTCTACTTGAGAGATAAAAACAAGACACTTTGGAGAGGGATGAACAACAAACGAATAACTCTACTTGAGAGTTAAACAACTCACTAAAGGAGTGGGATAATGTCGAATGAAGAAGTCTATTAGACATTTAAACAATGCACATAAGGAGTAAGAGTATAACAAGCGAAGAACTCTACTTGAGTGTTAACCACACACATAATGAGTGGGTTAAACAACAAATGTAAAATTCTAGTCTAGAGTTAAACAAAACAATAAAGAAGTGAGATAATTACAAGCGGAGAAGTCAATTTGAGATTTAAACAACACCTGAGAGGAGTAATAAAATAACGAGCGAAGAACTCTACTTGAGAGTTAAACAAAATCAAATGGAGTTGAATAATCAACAAACCAACAACTCTACTTGAGAGATAAAAACAAGACACTTTGGAGAGGGATGAACAACAAACAAATAACTCTACTTGAGAGTTAAACAACTCACTAAAGGAGTGGGATAATGTCTAAAGAAGAAGTCTATTAGACATTTAAACAATGCACATAAGGAGTAAAGAGTATAACAAGCGAAGAACTCTACTTGAGTGTTAACCACACACATAATGAGTGGGTTAAACAACAAATGTAAAATTCTAGTCTAGAGTTAAACAAAACAATAAAGAAGTGAGATAATTACAAGCGGAGAAGTCAATTTGAGATTTAAACAACACCTGAGAGGAGTAATAAAATAATGAACGAAGAACTCTACTTGAGAGTTAAACAAAATCCAAATGGAGTTGAATAATCAACAAACCAACAACTCTACTTGAGAGATAAAAACAAGACACTTTGGAGAGGGAGGAACAACAAGCAAATAACTCTAGTTGAGAGTTAAACAACACACTAAAGGAGTGTGATAATGTCGAATGAAGAAGTCTATTCGAGATTTAAACAATGCACATAAGGAGTAAGAGTATAACAAACGAAGAACTCTACTTGAGTGTTAACCACACACATAATGAGTGGGTTAAACAACAAATGTAAAATTCTAGTCTAGAGTTAAACAAAACAATAAAGAAGTGAGATAATTACAAGCGGAGAAGTCAATTTGAGATTTAAACAACACACAAGAGGAGTAATAAAATAACGAACGAAGAACTCTACTTGAGAGTTAAACAAAATCCAAATGGAGTTGAATAATCAACAAACCAACAACTCTACTTGAGAGATAAAAACAAGACACTTTGGAGAGGGATGAACAACAAGCGAATAACTCTACTTGAGAGTTAAACAACTCACTAAAGGAGTGGCATAATGTCTAATGAAGAAGTCTATTAGACATTTAAACAATGCACATAAGGAGTAAGAGTATAACAAGCGAAGAACTCTACTTGAGTGTTAAACCCACACACATAATGAGTGGGTTAAACAACAAATGTAAAATTCTAGTCTAGAGTTAAACAAAGCAATAAAGAAGTGAGATAATTACAAGCGGAGAAGTCAATTTGAGATTTAAACAACACTGAGAGGAGTAATAAAATAACGAGCGAAGAACTCTACTTGAGAGTTAAACAAAATCAAATGGAGTTGAATAATCAACAAACCAACAACTCTACTTGAGAGATAAAAACAAGACACTTTGGAGAGGATGAACAACAAACAAATAACTCTACTTGAGAGTTAAACAACTCACTAAAAGGTGGGATAATGTCGAATGAAGAAGTCTATTAGACATTTAAACAATGCACATAAGGAGTAAGAGTATAACAAACGAAGAACTCTACTTGAGTGTTAACCACACACATAATGAGTGGGTTAAACAACAAATGTAAAATTCTAGTCTAGAGTTAAACAAAACAATAAAGAAGTGAGATAATTACAAATGGAGAAGTCAATTTGAGATTTAAACAACACACAAGAGGAGTAATAAAATAACGAACGAAGAACTCTACTTGAGATTTAAACAAAATCCAAATGGAGTTGAATAATCAACAAACCAACAACTCTACTTGAGAGATAAAAACAAGACACTTTGGAGAGGGATGAACAACAAACAAATAACTCTACTTGAGAGCAAAACAACTCACTAAAGGAGTGGGATAATGTCTAACGAAGAAGTCTATTAGACATTTAAACAATTCACATAAGGAGTAAGAGTATAACAAACGAAGAACTCTACTTGAGTGTTAACCACACACATAATGAGTGGGTTAAACAACAAATGTAAAATTCTAGTCTAGAGTTAAACAAAGCAATAAAGAAGTGATATAATTACAAACGGAGAAGTCAATTTGATATTTAAACAACACACAAGAGGAGTAATAAAATAACGAACGAAGAACTCTACTTGAGAGTTAAAAAAAATCCAAATGGAGTTGAATAATCAACAAACGAACAACTCTACTTGAGAGATAAAAACAAGACACTTTGGAGAGGGATGAACAACAAACAAATAACTCTACTTGAGAGTTAAACAACTCACTAAAGGAGTGGGATAATGTCTAACGAAGAAGTCTATTAGACATTTAAACAATGCACATAAGGAGTAAGAGTAGAACAAACGAAGAACTCTACTTGAGTGTTAACCACACACATAATGAGTGGGTTAAACAACAAATGTAAAATTCTAGTCTAGAGTTAAACAAAACAATAAAGAAGTGAGATAATTACAAACGGTGAAGTCAATTTGAAATTTAAACAACACACAAGAGGAGTAATAAAATAACGACCGAAGAACTCTACTTGAGAGTTAAACAAAATCCAAATGGAGTTGAATAATCAACAAACCAACAACTCTACTTGAGAGATAAAAACAAGACACTTTGGAGAGGGATGAACAACAAAAGAATAACTATAATTGAGAGTTAAACAACTCACTAAAAGGTGGGATAATGTCTAACGAAGAAGTCTATTAGACATTTAAACAATGCACATAAGGAGTAAGAGTATAACAAACGAAGAACTCTACTTGAGTGTTAACCACACACATAATGAGTGGGTTAAACAACAAATGTAAAATTCTAGTCTAGAGTTAAACAAAACAATAAAGAAGTGAGATAATTACAAGCGGTGAAGTCAATTTGAGATTTAAACAACACACAAGAGGAGTAATAAAATAACGAACGAAGAACTCTACTTGAGAGTTAAACAAAATCAAAATGGAGTTGAATAATCAACAAACCAACAACTCTACTTGAGAGATAAAAACAAGACACTTTGGAGAGGATGAACAACAAACGAATAACTCTACTTGAGAGTTAAACAACTCACTAAAGGAGTGGGATAATGTCTAATGAAGAAGTCTATTAGACATTTAAACAATGCACATAAGGAGTAAGAGTATAACAAACGAAGAACTCTACTTGAGTGTTAACCACACACATAATGAGTGGGTTAAACAACAAATGTAAAATTCTAGTCTAGAGTTAAACAAAACAATAAAGAAGTGAGATAATTACAAACGGAGAAGTCAATTTGAGATTTAAACAACACACAAGAGGAGTAATAAAATAACGAACGAAGAACTCTACTTGAGAGTTAAACAAAATCCAAATGGAGTTGAATAATCAACAAACCAACAACTCTACTTGAGAGATAAAAACAAGACACTTTGGAGAGGGATGAACAACAAACGAATAACTCTACTTGAGAGTTAAACAACTCACTAAAGGAGTGGGATAATGTCTAACGAAGAAGTCTATTAGACATTTAAACAATGCACATAAGGAGTAAGAGTATAACAAACGAAGAACTCTACTTGAGTGTTAACCACACACATAATGAGTGGGTTAAACAACAAATGTAAAATTCTAGTCTAGAGTTAAACAAAACAATAAAGAAGTGAGATAATTACAAACGGTGAAGTCAATTTGAGATTTAAACAACACACAAGAGGAGTAACAAAATAACGAACGAAGAAGTCTACTTGAGAGTTAAACAAAATCTAAATGGAGTTGAATAATCAACAAACCAACAACTCTACTTGAGAGATAAAAACAAGACACTTTGGAGAGGGATGAACACCAAACAAATAACTCAACTTGAGAGTTAAACAACTCACTAAAGGAGTGGGATAATGTCTAATGAAGAAGTCTATTAGACATTTAAACAATGCACATAAGGAGTAAGAGTATAACAAACGAAGAACTCTACTTGAGTGTTAACCACACACATAATGAGTGGGTTAAACAACAAATGTAAAATTCTAGTCTAGAGTTAAACAAAACAATAAAGAAGTGAGATAATTACAAACGGTGAAGTCAATTTGAGATTTAAACAACACACAAGAGGAGTAATAAAATAACGAGCAAAGAACTCTTCTTGAGAGTTAAACAAAATCCAAATGGAGTTGAATAATCAACAAACCAACAACTCTACTTGAGAGATAAAAACAAGACACTTTGGAGAGGGATGAACAACAAACGAATAACTGTACTTGAGAGTTAAACAACTCACTAAAGGAGTGGGATAATGTCTAACGAAGAAGTCTATTAGACATTTAAACAATGCACATAAGGAGTAAGAGTATAACAAACGAAGAACTCTACTTGAGTGTTAACCACACACATAATGAGTGGGTTAAACAACAAATGTAAAATTCTAGTCTAGAGTTAAACAAAGCAATAAAGAAGTGAGATAATTACAAACGGACAAGTCAATTTGAGATTTAAACAACACACAAGAGGAGTAATAAAATAACGAACGAAGAACTCTACTTGAGAGTTAAACAAAATCCAAATGGAGTGGAATAATCAATAAACCAACAACTCTACTTGAGAGATAAAAACAAGACACTTTGGAGAGGGATGAACAACAAACGAATAACTCTACTTGAGAGTTAAACAACTCACTAAAGGAGTGGGATAATGTCTAACGAAGAAGTCTATTAGACATTTAAACAATTCACATAAGGAGTAAGAGTATAACAAACGAAGAACTCTACTTGAGTGTTAACCACACACATAATGAGTGGGTTAAACAACAAATGTAAAATTCTAGTCTAGAGTTAAACAAAACAATAAAGAAGTGAGATAATTACAAACGGTGAAGTCAATTTGAAATTTAAACAACACCCCAGAGGAGTAATAAAATAACGACCGAAGAACTCTACTTGAGAGTTAAACAAAATCCAAATGGAGTTGAATAATCAACAAACCAACAACTCTACTTGAGAGATAAAAACAACACACTTTGGAGAGGGATGAACAACAAATGAATAACTCTATTTGAGAGTTAAACAACACACTAAAGGAGTGGGATAATGTCGAATGAAGAAGTCTATTAGACATTTAAACAATGCACATAAGGTGTAAGAGTAGAACAAACGAAGAACTCTACTTGAGTGTTAACCACACACATAATGAGTGGGTTAAACAACAAATGTAAAATTCTAGTCTAGAGTTAAACAAAGCAATAAAGAAGTGAGATAATTACAAACGGAGAAGTCAATTTGAGATTTAAACAACGAGTAATAAAATAACGAACGAAGAACTCTACTTGAGAGTTAAACAAAATCCAAATGGAGTTGAATAATCAACAAACCAACAACTCTACTTGAGAGATAAAAACAAGACACTTTGGAGAGGATGAACAACAAACAAATAACTCTACTTGAGAGTTAAACAACTCACTAAAGGAGTGGGATAATGTCTATGAAGAAGTCTATTAGACATTTAAACAATGCACATAAGGAGTAAGAGTATAACAAACGAAGAACTCTACTTGAGTGTTAACCACACACATAATGAGTGGGTTAAACAACAAATGTAAAATTCTAGTCTAGAGTTAAACAAAACAATAAAGAAGTGAGATAATTACAAGCGGAGAAGTCAATTTGAGATTTAAACAACACACAAGGAGTAATAAAATAACGAGCGAAGAACTCTACTTGAGAGTTAAACAAAATCAAATGGAGTTGAATAATCAACAAACCAACAACTCTACTTGAGAGATAAAAACAAGACACTTTGGAGAGGGATGAACAACAAACGAATAACTCTACTTGAGAGATAAACAACACACTAAAGGAGTGGGATAATGTCTATGAAGAAGTCTATTAGACTTTTAAACAATGCACATAAGGAGTAAGAGTATAACAAACGAAGAACTCTACTTGAGTGTTAACCACACACATAATGAGTGGGTTAAACAACAAATGTAAAATTCTAGTCTAGAGTTAAACAAAACAATAAAGAAGTGAGATAATTACAAGCGGAGAAGTCAATTTGAGATTTAAACAACACACAAGGAGTAACAAAATAACGAACGAAGAACTCTACTTGAGAGTTAAACAAAATCCAAATGGAGTTGAATAATCAACAAACCAACAACTCTACTTGAGAGATAAAAACAAGACACTTTGGAGAGGGATGAACAACAAACAAATAACTCTACTTGAGAGTCAAACAACTCACTAAAGGAGTGGGATAATGTATAGGAAGAAGTCTATTCGTGATTTAAACAATGCACATAAGGAGTAATAGTATAACAAACGAAGAACTCTACTTGAGTGTTAAACCACACACATAATGAGTGGGTTAAACAACAAATGTAAAATTCTAGTCTAGAGTTAAACAAAACAATAAAGAAGTGAGATAATTACAAACGGAGAAGTCAATTTGAGATTTAAACAACACACAAGAGGAGTAACAAAATAACGAACGAAGAACTCTACTTGAGAGTTAAACAAAATCTAAATGGAGTTGAATAATCAACAAACCAACAACTCTACTTGAGAGATAAAAACAACACACTTTGGAGAAGGATGAACAACAAACGAATATCTCTACTTGAGAGTTAAACAACTCACTAAAGGAGTGGGATAATGTCTAACGAAGAAGTCTATTAGACATTTAAACAATGCACATAAGGAGTAAGAGTATAACAAACGAAGAACTCTACTTGAGTGTTAACCACACACATAATGAGTGGGTTAAACAACAAATGTAAAATTCTAGTCTAGAGTTAAACAAAACAATAAAGAAGTGAGATAATTACAAACGGAGAAGTCAATTTGAGATTTAAACAACACACAAGAGGAGTAATAAAATAACGAACGAAGAACTCTACTTGAGAGTTAAACAAAACACAAAAGGAGTTGAATAAACAACAAACCAACAACTCTACTTGAGAGATAAAAACAAGACACTTTGGAGAGGGATGAACAACAAACGAATAACTCTACTTGAGAGTTAAACAACTCACTAAAGGAGTGGGATAATGTCTAACGAAGAAGTCTATTAGACATTTAAACAATGCACATAAGGAGTAAGAGTATAACAAGCGAAGAACTCTACTTGAGTGTTAACCACACACATAATGAGTGGGTTAAACAACAAATGTAAAATTCTAGTCTAGAGTTAAACAAAACAATAAAGAAGTGATATAATTACAAACGTAGAAGTCAATTTGAGATTTAAACAACACACAAGAGGATTAATAAAATAACGAACGAAGAACTCTACTTGAGAGTTAAACAAAATCCAAATGGAGTTGAATAATCAACAAACCAACAACTCTACTTGAGAGATAAAAACAAGACACTTTGGAGAGGGATGAACAACAAACGAATAACTCTACTTGAGAGTTAAACAACTCACTAAAGGAGTGGGATAATGTCTAATGAAGAAGTCTATTAGACATTTAAACAATGCACATAAGGAGTAAGAGTATAACAAACGAAGAACTCTACTTGAGTGTTAACCACACACATAATGAGTGGGTTAAACAACAAATGTAAAATTCTAGTCTAGAGTTAAACAAAACAATAAAGAAGTGAGATAATTACAAGCGGTGAAGTCAATTTGAGATTTAAACAACACACAGAGGAGTAATAAAATAACGAAGAACTCTACTTGAGAGTTAAACAAAATCAAATGGAGTTGAATAATCAACAAACCAACAACTCTACTTGAGAGATAAAAACAAGACACTTTGGAGAGGGATGAACAACAAACGAATAACTCTACTTGAGAGTTAAACAACTCACTAAAGGAGTGGGATAATGTCTAACGAAGAAGTCTATTAGACATTTAAACAATGCACATAAGGAGTAAGAGTATAACAAACGAAGAACTCTACTTGAGTGTTAACCACACACATAATGAGTGGGTTAAACAACAAATGTAAAATTCTAGTCTAGAGTTAAACAAAACAATAAAGAAGTGAGATAATTACAAACGGAGAAGTCAATTTGAGATTTAAACAACACACAAGAGGAGTAATAAAATAACGAACGAAGAACTCTACTTGAGAGTTAAACAAAATCCAAATGGAGTTGAATAATCAACAAACCAACAACTCTACTTGAGAGATAAAAACAAGACACTTTGGAGAGGGATGAACAACAAACAAATAACTCTACTTGAGAGTTAAACAACTCACTAAAGGAGTGGGATAATGTCTAACGAAGAAGTCTATTAGACATTTAAACAATGCACATAAGGAGTAAGAGTATAACAAACATAGAACTCTACTTGAGTGTTAACCACACACATAATGAGTGGGTTAAACAACAAATGTAAAATTCTAGTCTAGAGTTAAACAAAACAATAAAGAAGTGAGATAATTACAAACGGTGAAGTCAATTTGAAATTTAAACAACACTGAGAGGAGTAATAAAATAACGAGCGAAGAACTCTACTTGAGAGTTAAACAAAATCAAATGGAGTTGAATAATCAACAAACCAACAACTCTACTTGAGAGAGATAAAAACAAGACACTTTGGAGAGGGATGAACAACAAACAAATAACTCTACTTGAGAGTTAAACAACTCACTAAAAGGTGGGATAATGTCTAACGAAGAAGTCTATTAGACATTTAAACAATGCACATAAGGAGTAAGAGTATAACAAACGAAGAACTCTACTTGAGTGTTAACCACACACATAATGAGTGGGTTAAACAACAAATGTAAAATTCTAGTCTAGAGTTAAACAAAACAATAAAGAAGTGAGATAATTACAAACGGTGAAGTCAATTTGAGATTTAAACAACACACAAGAGGAGTAATAAAATAACGACCGAAGAACTCTACTTGAGAGTTAAACAAAATCAAATGGAGTTGAATAATCAACAAACCAACAACTCTACTTGAGAGATAAAAACAAGACACTTTGGAGAGGGATGAACAACAAGCGAATAACGCTACTTGAGAGTTAAACAACTCACTAAAGGAGTGGGATAATGTCTAACGAAGAAGTCTATTAGACATTTAAACAATGCAAATAAGGAGTAAGAGTATAACAAACGAAGAACTCTACTTATGTGTTAAACCACACACATAATGAGTGGGTTAAACAACAAATGTAAAATTCTAGTCTAGAGTTAAACAAAGCAATAAAGAAGTGAGATAATTACAAATGGAGAAGTCAATTTGAGATTTAAACAACACACAAGAGGAGTAATAAAATAACGAAGAACTCTACTTGAGAGTTAAACAAAACACAAATGGAGTTGAATAATCAACAAACCAACAACTCTACTTGAGAGATAAAAACAAGACACTTTGGAGAGGGATGAACAACAAACAAATAACTCTACTTGAGAGTTAAACAACTCACTAAAGGAGTGGGATAATGTCGAATGAATAAGTCTATTCGAGATTTAAACAATGCACAGAAGGAGTAAGAGTATAACAAACGATTTAGTATACTTGAGTGTTAACCACACACATAATGAGTGGGTTAAACAACAAATGTAAAATTCTAGTCTAGAGTTAAACAAAACAATAAAGAAGTGAGATAATTACAAACGGTGAAGTCAATTCGAGATTTAAACAACACCTGAGAGTAATAAAATAACGAGCGAAGAACTCTACTTGAGAGTTAAACAAAATCCAAATGGAGTTGAATAATCAACAAACCAACAACTCTACTTGAGAGATAAAAACAAGACACTTTGGAGAGGAATGAACAACAAACAAATAACTCTACTTGAGAGTTAAACAACTCACTAAAGGAGTGGGATAATGTCTAACGAAGAAGTCTATTAGACATTTAAACAATGCACATAAGGAGTAAGAGTATAACAAACGAAGAACTCTACTTGAGTGTTAACCACACACATAATGAGTGGGTTAAACAACAAATGTAAAATTCTAGTCTAGAGTTAAACAAAACAATAAAGAAGTGAGATAATTACAAACGGAGAAGTCAATTTGAGATTTAAACAACACACATGAGGAGTAATAAAATAACGACCGAAGAACTCTACTTGAGAGTTAAACAAAATCCAAATGGAGTTGAATAATCAACAAACCAACAACTCTACTTGAGAGATAAAAACAAGACACTTTGGAGAGGGATGAACAACAAACAAATAACTCTACTTGAGAGTTAAACAACTCACTAAAGGAGTGGGATAATGTCTAATGAAGAAGTCTATTCGAGATTTAAACAATGCACATAAGGAGTAAGAGTATAACAAACGAAGAACTCTACTTGAGTGTTAACCACACACATAATGAGTGGGTTAAACAACAAATGTAAAATTCTAGTCTAGAGTTAAACAAAACAATAAAGAAGTGAGATAATTAAAAGCGGAGAAGTCAATTTGAGATTTAAACAACACACAAGAGGAGTAATAAAATAACGAGCGAAGAACTCTACTTGAGAGTTAAACAAAATCAAATGGAGTTGAATAATCAACAAACCAACAACTCTACTTGAGAGATAAAAACAAGACACTTTGGAGAGGGATGAACAACAAACGAATAACTCTACTTGAGAGTTAAACAACTCACTAAAGGAGTGGGATAATGTCTAACGAAGAAGTCTATTAGACATTTAAACAATGCACATAAGGAGTAAGAGTATAACAAACGAAGAACTCTACTTGAGTGTTAACCACACACATAATGAGTGGGTTAAACAACAAATGTAAAATTCTAGTCTAGAGTTAAACAAAACAATAAAGAAGTGAGATAATTACAAACGGAGAAGTCAATTTGAGATTTAAACAACACACAAGAGGAGTAATAAAATAACGACCGAAGAACTCTACTTGAGAGTTAAACAAAATCCAAATGGAGTTGAATAATCAACAAACCAACAACTCTACTTGAGAGATAAAAACAAGACACTTTGGAGAGGGATGAACAACAAACGAATAACTCTACTTGAGAGTTAAACAACTCACTAAAGGAGGGGGATAATGTCTAACAAAGAAGTCTATTAGACATTTAAACAATGCACATAAGGAGTAAGAGTATAACAAACGAAGAACTCTACTTGAGTGTTAACCACACACATAATGAGTGGGTTAAACAACAAATGTAAAATTCTAGTCTAGAGTTAAACAAAACAATAAAGAAGTGAGATAATTACAAACGGAGAAGTCAATTTGAGATTTAAACAACACACAAGAGGAGTAATAAAATAACGACCGAAGAACTCTACTTGAGAGTTAAACAAAATCCAAATGGAGTTGAATAATCAACAAACCAACAACTCTACTTGAGAGATAAAAACAAGACACTTTGGAGAGGGATGAACAACAAACAAATAACTCTACTTGAGAGTTAAACAACTCACTAAGGAGTGGGATAATGTCTATGAAGAAGTCTATTAGACATTTAAACAATGCACATAAGGAGTAAGAGTATAACAAGCGAAGAACTCTACTTGAGTGTTAACCACACACATAATGAGTGGGTTAAACAACAAATGTAAAATTCTAGTCTAGAGTTAAACAAAACAATAAAGAAGTGAGATAATTACAAACGGTGAAGTCAATTTGAAATTTAAACAACACACAAGAGGAGTAATAAAATAACGACCGAAGAACTCTACTTGAGAGTTAAACAAAATCCAAATGGAGTTGAATAATCAACAAACCAACAACTCTACTTGAGAGATAAAAACAACACACTTTGGAGAGGGATGAACAACAAATGAATAACTCTATTTGAGAGTTAAACAACACACTAAAGGAGTGGGATAATGTCGAATGAAGAAGTCTATTAGACATTTAAACAATGCACATAAGGAGTAAGAGTATAACAAACGAAGAACTCTACTTGAGTGTTAACCACACACATAATGAGTGGGTTAAACAACAAATGTAAAATTCTAGTCTAGAGTTAAACAAAGCAATAAAGAAGTGAGATAATTACAAACGGAGAAGTCAATTTGAGATTTAAACAACACACAAGAGGAGTAATAAAATAACGAACGAAGAACTCTACTTGAGATTTAAACAAACTCAATATGGAGTTGAATAATCAACAAACCAACAACTCTACTTGAGAGATAAAAACAAGACACTTTGGAGAGGATGAACAACAAACAAATAACTCTACTTGAGAGTTAAACAACTCACTAAAGGAGTGGGATAATGTCTAACGAAGAAGTCTATTAGACATTTAAACAATGCACATAAGGAGTAAGAGTATAACAAACGAAGAACTCTACTTGAGTGTTAACCACACACATAATGAGTGGGTTAAACAACAAATGTAAAATTCTAGTCTAGAGTTAAACAAAACAATAAAGAAGTGAGATAATTACAAATGGAGAAGTCAATTTGAGATTTAAACAACACACAAGAGGAGTAATAAAATAACGAACGAAGAACTCTACTTGAGATTTAAACAAAATCCAAATGGAGTTGAATAATCAACAAACCAACAACTCTACTTGAGAGATAAAAACAAGACACTTTGGAGAGGGATGAACAACAAACAAATAACTCTACTTGAGAGTTAAACAACTCACTAAAGGAGTGGGATAATGTCTAATGAAGAAGTATATTAGATATTTAAACAATGCACATAAGGAGTAAGAGTATAACAAACGAAGAACTCTACTTGACTGTTAAACCACACACATAATGAGTGGGTTAAACAACAAATGTAAAATTCTAGTCTAGAGTTAAACAAAACAATAAAGAAGTGAGATAATTACAAGCGGTGAAGTCAATTTGAGATTTAAACAACACACAAGAGGAGTAATAAAATAACGAACGAAGAACTCTACTTGAGAGTTAAACAAAATACAAATGGAGTTGAATAATCAACAAACCAACAACTCTACTTGAGAGATAAAAACCAGACACTTTGGAGAGGGATGAACAACAAACGAATAACTCTAATTGAGATTTAAACAACTCACTATAGGAGTGGGATATTGTCTAACGAAGAAGTCTATGAGACATTTAAACAATGCACATAAGGAGTAAAAGTATAACAAACGAAGAACTCTACTTGAGTGTTAAACACACACATAATGAGTGGGTTAAACAACAAATGTAAAATTCTAGTCTAGAGTTAAACAAAACAATAAAGAAGTGAGATAATTACAAGCGGAGAAGTCAATTTGAGATTTAAACAACACACAGAGGAGTAATAAAATAACGAGCGAAGAACTCTACTTGAGAGTTAAACAAAATCAAATGGAGTTGAATAATCAACAAACCAACAACTCTACTTGACAGATAAAAACAAGACACTTTGGAGAGGATGAACAACAAACGAATAACTAAACTTGAGAGTTAACAACTCACTAATGGTGTGGGATAATGTCTATCTAAGAAGTCTATTAGACATTTAAACAATGCACATAAGGAGTAAGAGTATAACAAACGAAGAACTCTACTTGAGTGTTAACCACACACATAATGAGTGGGTTAAACAACAAATGTAAAATTCTAGTCTAGAGTTAAACAAAACAATAAAGAAGTGAGATAATTACAAGCGGTGAAGTCAATTTGAGATTTAAACAACACACAAGAGGAGTAATAAAATAACGAACGAAGAACTCTACTTGAGAGTTAAACAAAATCCAAATGGAGTTGAATAATCAACAAACCAACAACTCTACTTGAGAGATAAAAACAAGACACTTTGGAGAGGGATGAACAACTATCTAATAACTCTACTTGAGAGTTAAACAACTCACTAAAGGAGTGTGATAATGTCTAACGAAGAAGTCTATTAGACATTTAAACAATGCACATAAGGAGTAAGAGTATAACAAACGAAGAACTCTACTTGAGTGTTAACCACACACATAATGAGTGGGTTAAACAACAAATGTAAAATTCTAGTCTAGAGTTAAACAAAACAATAAAGAAGTGAGATAATTACAAGCGGAGAAGTCAATTTGAGATTTAAACAACACACAAGAGGAGTAATAAAATAACGACCGAAGAACTCTACTTGAGAGTTAAACAAAATCCAAATGGAGTTGAATAATCAACAAACCAACAACTCTACTTGAGAGATAAAAACAAGACACTTTGGAGAGGGATGAATAACAAACGAATAACTCTACTTGAGAGTTAAACAACTCACTAAAAGGTGGGATAATGTCTAACGAAGAAGTCTATTAGACATTTAAAAAATGCACATAAGGAGTAAGAGTATAACAAGCGAAGAACTCTACTTGAGTGTTAAACCCCACACATAATGAGTGGGTTAAACAACAAATGTAAAATTCTAGTCTAGAGTTAAACAAAGCAATAAAGAAGTGAGATAATTACAAGCGGAGAAGTCAATTTGAGATTTAAACAACACTGAGAGGAGTAATAAAATAACGAACGAAGAACTCTACTTGAGAGTTAAACAAAATCCAAATGGAGTTGAATAATCAACAAACCAACAACTCTACTTGAGAGATAAAAACAAGACACTTTGGAGATGGATGAACAACAAACGAATAACTCTACTTGAGAGTTAAACAACTCACTAAAGGAGTGGGATAATGTCTAATGAAGAAGTCTATTAGACATTTAAACAATGCACAGAAGGACGAAGATTATAACAACCGAAGAACTCTACTTGAGTGTTAACCACACACATAATGAGTGGGTTAAACAACAAATGTAAAATTCTAGTCTAGAGTTAAACAAAACAATAAAGAAGTGAGATAATTACAAGCGGTGAAGTCAATTTGAGATTTAAACAACACACAAGAGGAGTAATAAAATAACGAACGAAGAACTCTACTTGAGAGTTAAACAAAATCCAAATGGAGTTGAATAATCAACAAACCAACAACTCTACTTGAGAGATAAAAACAAGACACTTTGGAGAGGGATGAACAACAAACGAATAACTCTAATTGAGAGTTAAACAACACACTAAAGGAGTGGGATAATGTCTAACGAAGAAGTCTATTAGACATTTAAACAATGCACATAAGGAGTAAGAGTATAACAAACGAAGAACTCTACTTGACTGTTAAACCACACACATAATGAGTGGGTTAAACAACAAATGTAAAATTCTAGTCTAGAGTTAAACAAAACAATAAAGAAGTGAGATAATTACAAACGGTGAAGTCAATTTGAGATTTAAACAACACACAAGAGGAGTAACAAAATAACGAACGAAGAACTCTACTTGAGAGTTAAACAAAATTCAAATGGAGTTGAATAATCAACAAACCAACAACTCTACTTGAGAGATAAAAACAAGACACTTTGGAGAGGGATGAACAACAAACGAATAACTCTACTTGAGAGTTAAACAACTCACTAAAGGAGTGGGATAATGTCTAACGAAGAAGTCTATTAGACATTTAAACAATGCACATAAGGAGTAAGAGTATAACAAACGAAGAACTCTACTTGAGTGTTAACCACACACATAATGAGTGGGTTAAACAACAAATGTAAAATTCTAGTCTAGAGTTAAACAAAACAATAAAGAAGTGAGATAATTACAAGCGGTGAGAAGTCAATTTGAGATTTAAACAACACACAAGAGGAGTAATAAAATAACGAACGAAGAACTCTACTTGAGAGTTAAACAAAATCCAAATGGAGTTGAATAATCAACAAACCAACAACTCTACTTGAGAGATAAAAACAAAACACTTTGGAGAGGGATGAACAACAAACAAATAACTCTACTTGCGAGTTAAACAAACACTAAAGGTGTGGGATAATGTCGAATGAAAAAGTCTATTAGACATTTAAACAATGCACATAAGGAGTAAGAGTATAACAAACGAAGAACTCTACTTGAGTGTTAACCACACACATAATGAGTGGGTTAAACAACAAATGTAAAATTCTAGTCTAGAGTTAAACAAAACAATAAAGAAGTGAGATAATTACAAGCGGTGAAGTCAATTTGAGATTTAAACAACACACAAGAGGAGTAATAAAATAACGAACGAAGAACTCTACTTGAGAGTTAAACAAAATCCAAATGGAGTTGAATAATCAACAAACCAACAACTCTACTTGAGAGATAAAAACAAGACACTTTGGAGAGGGATGAACAACAAGCGAATAACTCTACTTGAGAGTTAAACAACTCACTAAAAGGTGGGATAATGTCTATGAAGAAGTCTATTAGACATTTAAACAATGCACATAAGGAGGTAAGAGTATAACAAGCGAAGAACTCTACTTGAGTGTTAACCACACACATAATGAGTGGGTTAAACAACAAATGTAAAATTCTAGTCTAGAGTTAAACAAAACAATAAAGAAGTGAGATAATTACAAACGGAGAAGTCAATTTGAGATTTAAACAACACACAAGAGGAGTAATAAAATAACGAACGAAGAACTCTACTTGAGAGTTAAACAAAATCCAAATGGAGTTGAATAATCAACAAACCAACAACTCTACTTGAGAGATAAAAACAAGACACTTTGGAGAGGGATGAACAACAAGCAAATAACTCAACTTGAGAGTTAAACAACTCACTAAAGGAGTGGGATAATGTCTAACGAAGAAGTCTATTAGACATTTAAACAATGCACATAAGGAGTAAGAGTATAACAAACGAAGAACTCTACTTGAGTGTTAACCACACACATAATGAGTGGGTTAAACAACAAATGTAAAATTCTAGTCTAGAGTTAAACAAAACAATAAAGAAGTGAGATAATTACAAACGGAGAAGTCAATTTGAGATTTAAACAACACTGAGAGGAGTAATAAAATAACGAACGGAGAACTCTACTTGAGAGTTAAACAAAATCCAAATGGAGTTGAATAATCAACAAACCAACAACTCTACTTGAGAGATAAAAACAAGACACTTTGGAGAGGGATGAACAACAAACAAATAACTCAACTTGAGAGTTAAACAACTCACTAAAGGAGTGGGATAATGTCTAATGAAGAAGTCTATTAGACATTTAAACAATGCACATAAGGAGTAAGAGTATAACAAACGAAGAACTCTACTTGAGTGTTAAACCCCACACATAATGAGTGGGTTAAACAACAAATGTAAAATTCTAGTCTAGAGTTAAACAAAACAATAAAGAAGTGAGATAATTACAAGCGGTGAAGTCAATTTGAAATTTAAACAACACACAGAGGAGTAATAAAATAACGAGCGAAGAACTCTACTTGAGAGTTAAACAAAACCCAAATGGAGTTGAATAATCAACAAACCAACAACTCTACTTGAGAGATAAAAACAACACACTTTGGAGAGGGATGAACAACAAACGAATAACTCTACTTGAGAGTTAAACAACTCACTAAAGGAGTGGGATAATGTCGAATGAAGAAGTCTATTAGACATTTAAACAATGCACATAAGGAGTAAGAGTATAACAAACGAAGAACTCTACTTGAGTGTTAACCACACACATAATGAGTGGGTTAAACAACAAATGTAAAATTCTAGTCTAGAGTTAAACAAAACAATAAAGAAGTGAGATAATTACAAACGGAGAAGTCAATTTGAGATTTAAACAACACACAAGAGGAGTAATAAAATAACTAAGAACTCTACTTGAGAGTTAAACAAAATCCAAATGGAGTTGAATAATCAACAAACCAACAACTCTACTTGAGAGATAAAAACAAGACACTTTGGAGAGGGATGAACAACAAACCAATAACTCTACTTGAGAGTTAAACAACTCACTAAAGGAGTGGGATAATGTCGAATGAAGAAGTCTATTAGACATTTAAACAATGCACATAAGGAGTAAGAGTATAACAAACGAAGAACTCTACTTGAGTGTTAACCACACACATAATGAGTGGGTTAAACAACAAATGTAAAATTCTAGTCTAGAGTTAAACAAAACAATAAAGAAGTGAGATAATTACAAACAGTGAAGTCAATTTGAGATTTAAACAACACACAAGTGGAGTAATAAAATAACGAACGAAGAACTGTACTTGAGAGTTATACAAAATCAAATGGAGTTGAATAATCAACAAACCAACAACTCTACTTGAGAGATAAAAACAAGACACTTTGGAGAGGGATGAACAACAAACGAATAACTCTAGTTGAGAGTTAAACAACACACTAAAAGGTGGGATAATGTCGAATCAAGAAGTCTATTAGACATTTAAACAATGCACATAAGGAGTAAGAGTATAACAAACGAAGAACTCTACTTGAGTGTTAAACCACACACATAATGAGTGGGTTAAACAACAAATGTAAAATTCTAGTCTAGAGTTAAACAAAACAATAAAGAAGTGAGATAATTACAAACGGTGAAGTCAATTTGAAATTTAAACAACACACAAGAGGAGTAATAAAATAACGACCGAAGAACTCTACTTGAGAGTTAAACAAAATCCAAATGGAGTTGAATAATCAACAAACCAACAACTCTACTTGAGAGATAAAAACAACACACTTTGGAGAGGGATGAACAACAAATGAATAACTCTATTTGAGAGTTAAACAACACACTAAAGGAGTGGGATAATGTCGAATGAAGAAGTCTATTAGACATTTAAACAATGCACATAAGGAGTAAGAGTAGAACAAACGAAGAACTCTACTTGAGTGTTAACCACACACATAATGAGTGGGTTAAACAACAAATGTAAAATTCTAGTCTAGAGTTAAACAAAACAATAAAGAAGTGAGATAATTACAAGCGGTGAAGTCAATTTGAGATTTAAACAACACACAAGAGGAGTAATAAAATAACGAACGAAGAACTCTACTTGAGAGTTAAACAAAATCCAAATGGAGTTGAATAATCAACAAACCAACAACTCTACTTGAGAGATAAAAACAAGACACTTTGGAGAGGATGAACAACAAGCGAATAACTCTATTTGAGAGTTAAACAACACACTAAATGAGTGGGATAATGTCTAATGAAGAAGTCTATTAGACATTTAAACAATGCACATAAGGAGTAAGAGTATAACAAGCGAAGAACTCTTTGACTGAGTGTTAACCACACACATAATGAGTGGGTTAAACAACAAATGTAAAATTCTAGTCTAGAGTTAAACAAAACAATAAAGAAGTGAGATAATTACAAACGGTGAAGTGAATTTGAAATTTAAACAACACACAAGAGGAGTAATAAAATAACGACCGAAAAACTCTACTTGAGAGTTAAACAAAACACAAATGGAGTTGAATAATCAACAAACCAACAACTCTACTTGAGAGATAAAAACAAGACACTTTGGAGAGGGATGAACAACAAGCGAATAACTCTACTTGAGAGTTAAACAACTCACTAAAGGGTGGGATAATGTCGAATGAAGAAGTCTATTAGACATTTAAACAATGCACATAAGGAAAAAGAGTATAACAAACGAAGAACTCTACTTGAGTGTTAACCACACACATAATGAGTGGGTTAAACAACAAATGTAAAATTCTAGTCTAGAGTTAAACAAAACAATAAAGAAGTGAGATAATTACAAACGGAGAAGTCAATTTAAGATTTAAACAACACCTGAGAGGAGTAATAAAATAACGAGCGAAGAACTATACTTGAGATTTAAACAAAACCCAATGGGAGTTGAATATTAAACAAACCAACAACTCTACTTGAGAGATAAAAACAAGACACTTTGGAGAGGGATGAACAACAAACAAATAACTCTACTTGAGAGTTAAACAACTCACTAAAGGAGTGGGATAATGTCTAACGAAGAAGTCTATTAGACATTTAAACAATGCACAGAAGGAGTAAGAGTATAACAAACGAAGAACTCTTCTTGAGTGTTAAACCACACACATAATGAGTGGGTTAAACAACAAATGTAAAATTCTAGTCTAGAGTTAAACAAAACAATAAAGAAGTGAGATAATTACAAACGGTGAAGTCAATTTGAAATTTAAACAACACACAAGAGGAGTAATAAAATAACGACCGAAGAACTCTACTTGAGAGTTAAACAAAACACAAAAGGAGTTGAATAAACAACAAACCAACAACTCTACTTGAGAGATAAAAACAACACACTTTGGAGAGGGATGAACAACAAACGAATAACTCTACTTAAGAGTTAAATAACACACTAAAGGAGTGGGATAATGTCGAACGAAGAAGTCTATTAGACATTTAAACAATGCAAATAAGGAGTAAGAGTATAACAAACGAAGAACTCTTCTTGAGTGTTAAACCACACACATAATGAGTGGGTTAAACAACAAATGTAAAATTCTAGTCTAGAGTTAAACAAAACAATAAAGAAGTGAGATAATTACAAGCGGTGAAGTCAATTTGAGATTTAAACAACACACAAGAGGAGTAATAAAATAACGAACGAAGAACTCTACTTGAGAGTTAAACAAAATCCAAATGGAGTTGAATAATCAACAAACCAACAACTCTACTTGAGAGATAAAAACAACACACTTTGGAGAGGGATGAACAACAAACGAATAACTCTATTTGAGAGTTAAACAACACACTAAAGGAGTGGGATAATGTCTAATGAAGAGAAGTCTATTAGAGATTTAAACAATGCACATAAGGAGTAAGAGAGTATAACAAGCGAAGCACTCTACTTGAGTGTTAAACCACACACATAATGAGTGGGTTAAACAACAAATGTAAAATTCTAGTCTAGAGTTAAACAAAACAATAAAGAAGTGAGATAATTACAAACGGAGAAGTCAATTTGAGATTTAAACAACACACACGAGGAGTAATAATAAAATAACGAGCGAAGAACTCTACTTGAGAGTTAAACAAAATCTAAATGGAGTTGAATAATCAACAAACCAACAACTCTACTTGAGAGATAAAAACAAGACACTTTGGAGAGGGATGAACAACAAGCGAATAACTCTACTTGAGAGTTAAACAACTCACTAAAGGAGTGGGATAATGTCTAATGAAGAAGTCTATTAGACATTTAAACAATGCACATAAGGAGTAAGAGTATAACAAACGAAGAACTCTACTTGAGTGTTAACCACACACATAATGAGTGGGTTAAACAACAAATGTAAAATTCTAGTCTAGAGTTAAACAAAACAATAAAGAAGTGAGATAATTACAAGCGGAGAAGTCAATTTGAGATTTAAACAACACCTGAGGAGTAATAAAATAACGAACGAAGAAGTCTACTTGAGAGTTAAACAAAATCTAAATGGAGTTGAATAATCAACAAACCAACAACTCTACTTGAGAGATAAAAACAAGACACTTTGGAGAGGGATGAACAACAAACGAATAACTCAACTTGAGAGTTAAACAACTCACTAAAGGAGTGGGATAATGTCTAACGAAGAAGTCTATTAGACATTTAAACAATGCACATAAGGAGTAAGAGTATAACAAACGAAGAACTCTACTTGAGTGTTAACCACACACATAATGAGTGGGTTAAACAACAAATGTAAAATTCTAGTCTAGAGTTAAACAGAACAATAAAGAAGTGAGATAATTACAAACGGTGAAGTCAATTTGAGATTTAAACAACACACAAGAGGAGTAATAAAATATCGAACGAAGAACTCTACTTGAGAGTTAAACAAAATCTAAATGGAGTTGAATAAACAACAAACCAACAACTCTACTTGAGAGATAAAAACAAGACACTTTGGAGAGGGATGAACAACAAACGAATAACTCTACTTGAGAGTTAAACAACTCACTAAAGGAGTGGGATAATGTCTAACGAAGAAGTCAATTAGACATTTAAACAATGCACATAAGGAGTAACAGTATAACAAACGAAGAACTCTACTTGAGTGTTAACCACACACATAATGAGTGGGTTAAACAACAAATGTAAAATTCTAGTCTAGAGTTAAACACAGCAATAAAGAAGTGAGATAATTACAAACGGTGAAGTCAATTTGAGATTTAAACAACACACAAGAGGAGTAACAAAATAACGAACGAAGAAGTCTACTTGAGAGTTAAACAAAATCTAAATGGAGTTGAATAATCAACAAACCAACAACTCTACTTGAGAGATAAAAACAACACACTTTGGAGAGGGATGAACAACAAACGAATAACTCTACTTGAGAGTTAAACAACACACTAAAGGAGTGGGATAATGTCGAATGAAGAAGTCTATTCGAGATTTAAACAATGCACATAAGGAGTAAGAGTATAACAAACGAAGAACTCTACTTGACTGTTAAACCACACACATAATGAGTGGGTTAAACAACAAATGTAAAATTCTAGTCTAGAGTTAAACAAAACAATAAAGAAGTGAGATAATTACAAACGGTGAAGTCAATTTGAGATTCAAACAACACACAAGAGGAGTAATAAAATAACGAGCGAAGAACTCTACTTGAGAGTTAAACAAAATCAAATGGAGTTGAATAATCAACAAACCAACAACTCTACTTGAGAGATAAAAACAACACACTTTGGAGAGGGATGAACAACAAACGAATAACTCTACTTGAGAGTTAAACAACACACTAAAGGTGGGATAATGTCGAATTAATAAGTCTATTAGACATTTAAACAATGCACATAAGGAGTAAGAGTATAACAAACGAAGAACTCTACTTGAGTGTTAACCACACACATAATGAGTGGGTTAAACAACAAATGTAAAATTCTAGTCTAGAGTTAAACAAAACAATAAAGAAGTGAGATAATTACAAACGGAGAAGTCAATTTGAGATTTAAACAACACACAGAGGAGTAATAAAATAACGAGCGAAGAACTCTACTTGAGAGTTAAACAAAATCAAATGGAGTTGAATAATCAACAAACCAACAACTCTACTTGAGAGATAAAAACAAGACACTTTGGAGAGGGATGAACAACAAACGAATAACTCTACTTGAGAGTTAAACAACTCACTAAAGGAGTGGGATAATGTCTATGAAGAAGTCTATTCCTGATTTAAACAATGCACATAAGGAGTAAGAGTATAACAAACGAAGAACTCTACTTGAGTGTTAACCACACACATAATGAGTGGGTTAAACAACAAATGTAAAATTCTAGTCTAGAGTTAAACAAAACAATAAAGAAGTGAGATAATTACAAACGGTGAAGTCAATTTGAGATTTAAACAACACCTGAGAGGAGTAATAAAATAACGACCGAAGAACTCTACTTGAGAGTTAAACAAAATCCAAATGGAGTTGAATAATCAACAAACCAACAACTCTACTTGAGAGATAAAAACAAGACACTTTGGAGAGGGATGAACAACAAACGAATAACTCTACTTGAGAGTTAAACAACACACTAAAGGAGTGGGATAATGTCGAATGAAGAAGTCTATTAGACATTTAAACAATGCACATAAGGAGTAAGAGTATAACAAACGAAGAACTCTACTTGAGTGTTAACCACACACATAATGAGTGGGTTAAACAACAAATGTAAAATTCTAGTCTAGAGTTAAACAAAACAATAAAGAAGTGAGATAATTACAAACGGTGAAGTCAATTTGAGATTTAAACAACACACAAGAGGAGTAATAAAATAACGAACGAAGAACTCTACTTGAGAGTTAAACAAAACACAAAAGGAGTTGAATAAACAACAAACCAACAACTCTACTTGAGAGATAAAAACAACACACTTTGGAGAGGGATGAACAACAAACGAATAACTCTACTTGAGAGTTAAACAACACACTAAAGGAGTGGGATAATGTCGAATGAAGAAGTCTATTCGAGATTTAAACAATGCAAATAAGGAGTAAGAGTATAACAAACGAAGAACTCTACTTGAGTGTTTAACCACACACATAATGAGTGGGTTAAACAACAAATGTAAAATTCTAGTCTAGAGTTAAACAAAACAATAAAGAAGTGAGATAATTACAAACGGAGAAGTCAATTTGAGATTTAAACAACACACAAGAGGAGTAATAAAATAACGAACGAAGAACTCTACTTGAGATTTTAACAAAATTCAAATGGAGTTGAATAATCAACAAACCAACAACTCTACTTGAGAGATAAAAACAAGACACTTTGGAGAGGGATGAACAACAAACGAATAACTCAACTTGAGAGTTAAACAACTCACTAAAGGAGTGGGATAATGTCTAACGAAGAAGTCTATTAGACATTTAAACAATGCACATAAGGAGTAAGAGTATAACAAACGAAGAACTCTACTTGAGTGTTAACCACACACATAATGAGTGGGTTAAACAACAAATGTAAAATTCTAGTCTAGAGTTAAACAAAACAATAAAGAAGTGAGATAATTACAAACGGTGAAGTCAATTTGAAATTTAAACAACACACAAGAGGAGTAATAAAATAACGACCGAAGAACTCTACTTGAGAGTTAAACAAAACACAAAATGAGTTGAATAAACAACAAACCAACAACTCTACTTGAGAGATAAAAACAACACACTTTGGAGAGGGATGAACAACAAACGAATGACTCTACTTGAGAGTTAAACAACACACTAAAGGAGTGGGATAATGTCGAATGAAGAAGTCTATTCGAGATTTAAACAATGCACAGAAGGAGAAAGAGTATAACAAACGAAGAACTCTACTTGAGTGTTAAACCACACACATAATGAGTGGGTTAAACAACAAATGTAAAATTCTAGTCTAGAGTTAAACAAAACAATAAAGAAGTGAGATAATTACAAACGGTGAAGTCAATTTGAGATTTAAACAACACCTGAGAGGAGTAATAAAATAACGAGCGAAGAACTCTACTTGAGAGTTAAACAAAATCCAAATGGAGTTGAATAAACAACAAACCAACAACTCTACTTGAGAGATAAAAACAACACACTTTGGAGAGAGATGAACAACAAACGAATAACTCTACTTGAGAGTTAAACAACACACTAAAGGAGTGGGATAATGTCGAATGAAGAAGTCTATTCGAGATTTAAACAATGCACAGAAGGAGTAAGAGTATAACAAACGAAGAACTCTACTTGAGTGATAACCACACACATAATGAGTGGGTTAAACAACAAATGTAAAATTCTAGTCTAGAGTTAAACAAAGCAATAAAGAAGTGAGATAATTACAAACGGAGAAGTCAATTTGAGATTTAAACAACACACAAGAGGAGTAATAAAATAACGAACGAAGAACTCTACTTGAGAGTTAAACAAAATCCAAATGGAGTTGAATAATCAACAAACCAACAACTCTACTTGAGAGATAAAAACAAGACACTTTGGAGAGGGATGAACAACAAACGAATAACTCTACTTGAGAGTTAAACAACTCACTAAAGGAGTGGGATAATGTCTAACGAAGAAGTCTATTCGAGATTTAAACAATGCACAGAAGGAGTAAGAGTATAACAAACGAAGAACTCTACTTGAGTGTTAAACCACACACATAATGAGTGGGTTAAACAACAAATGTAAAATTCTAGTCTAGAGTTAAACAAAACAATAAAGAAGTGAGATAATTACAAACGGTGAAGTCAATTTGAAATTTAAACAACACACAAGAGGAGTAATAAAATAACGACCGAAGAACTCTACTTGAGAGTTAAACAAAACACAAAAGGAGTTGAATAAACAACAAACCAACAACTCTACTTGAGAGATAAAAACAACACACTTTGGAGAGGGATGAACAACAAACGAATAACTCTACTTGAGAGTTAAACAACACACTAAAGGAGTGGGATAATGTCGAATGAAGAAGTCTATTCGAGATTTAAACAATGCACAGAAGGAGTAAGAGTATAACAAACGAAGAACTCTACTTGAGTGTTAACCACACACATAATGAGTGGGTTAAACAACAAATGTAAAATTCTAGTCTAGAGTTAAACAAAACAATAAAGAAGTGAGATAATTACAAACGGTGAAGTCAATTTGAAATTTAAACAACACCTGAGAGGAGTAATAAAATAACGACCGAAGAACTCTACTTGAGAGTTAAACAAAATCCAAATGGAGTTGAATAATCAACAAACCAACAACTCTACTTGAGAGATAAAAACAACACACTTTGGAGAGGGATGAACAACAAACGAATAACTCTACTTGAGAGTTAAACAACACACTAAAGGAGTGGGATAATGTCGAATGAAGAAGTCTATTCGAGATTTAAACAATGCACATAAGGAGTAAGAGTATAACAAACGAAGAACTCTTTTGAGTGTTAAACCACACACATAATGAGTGGGTTAAACAACAAATGTAAAATTCTAGTCTAGAGGTAAACAAAGCAATAAAGAAGTGAGATAATTACAAACGGAGAAGCCAATTTGAGATTTAAACAACACACAAGAGGAGTAATAAAATAACGAACGAAGAACTCTACTTGAGAGTTAAACAAAATCCAAATGGAGTTGAATAATCAACAAACCAACAACTCTACTTGAGAGATAAAAACAAGACACTTTGGAGAGGGATGAACAACAAACGAATAACTCTACTTGAGAGTTAAACAACTCACTAAAGGAGTGGGATAATGTCTAACGAAGAAGTCTATTAGACATTTAAACAATGCACATAAGGAGTAAGAGTATAACAAACGAAGAACTCTACTTGAGTGTTAACCACACACATAATGAGTGGGTTAAACAACAAATGTAAAATTCTAGTCTAGAGGTAAACAAAGCAATAAAGAAGTGAGATAATTACAAACGGAGAAGTCAATTTGAGATTTAAACAACAGACAAGAGGAGTAATAAAATAACGAACGAAGAACTCTACTTGAGATTTTAACAAAATTCAAATGGAGTTGAATAATCAACAAACCAACAACTCTACTTGAGAGATAAAAACAAGACACTTTGGAGAGGGATGAACAACAAACGAATAACTCTACTTGAGAGTTAAACAACTCACTAAAGGAGTGGGATAATGTCTAAAGAAGAAGTCTATTAGACATTTAAACAATGCACATAAGGAGTAAGAGTATAACAAACGAAGAACTCTACTTGAGTGTTAAACCACACACATAATGAGTGGGTTAAACAACAAATGTAAAATTCTAGTCTAGAGTTAAACAAAACAATAAAGAAGTGAGATAATTACAAACGGTGAAGTCAATTTGAGATTTAAACAACACACAAGAGGAGTAATAAAATAACGAACGAAGAACTCTACTTGAGAGTTAAACAAAACACAAAAGGAGTTGAATAAACAACAAACCAACAACTCTACTTGAGAGATAAAAACAACACACTTTGGAGAGGGATGAACAACAAACGAATAACTCTACTTGAGAGTTAAACAACACACTAAAGGAGTGGGATAATGTCGAATGAAGAAGTCTATTCGAGATTTAAACAATGCAGATAAGGAGTAAGAGTATAACAAACGAAGAACTCTACTTGAGTGTTAACCACACACATAATGAGTGGGTTAAATAACAAATGTAAAATTCTAGTCTAGAGTTAAACAAAACAATAAAGAAGTGAGATAATTACAAACGGTGAAGTCAATTTGAAATTTAAACAACACCTGAGAGTAATAAAATAACGAACGAAGAACTCTACTTGAGAGTTAAACAAAACACAAAAGGAGTTGAATAAACAACAAACCAACAACTCTACTTGAGAGATAAAAACAACACACTTTGGAGAGGGATGAACAACAAACGAATAACTCTACTTGAGAGTTAAACAACTCACTAAAGGAGTGGGATAATGTCTAACGAAGAAGTCTATTAGACATTTAAACAATGCACATAAGGAGTAAGAGTATAACAAACGAAGAACTCTACTTGAGTGTTAACCACACACATAATGAGTGGGTTAAACAACAAATGTAAAATTCTAGTCTAGAGTTAAACAAAGCAATAAAGAAGTGAGATAATTACAAACGGAGAAGTCAATTTGAAATTTAAACAACACACAAGAGGAGTAACAAAATAACGAACGAAGAAGTCTACTTGAGAGTTAAACAAAATCTAAATGGAGTTGAATAATCAACAAACCAACAACTCTACTTGAGAGATAAAAACAACACACTTTGGAGAGGGATGAACAACAAACGAATAACTCTACTTGAGAGTTAAACAACTCACTAAAGGAGTGGGATAATGTCTAACGAAGAAGTCTATTAGACATTTAAACAATGCACATAAGGAGTAAGAGTATAACAAACGAAGAACTCTACTTTTTTTTTTTTTCCATCAATAGAGCATATATTAATAAAAGTAAAAGAGTACAAAGCATAAAAGTAGAGATTACAATGGAACCCACAGGCGGGTTACAATGCGAAACAAGTGAAACAAACAAAGAAACAAAAATAACATAACCCGGGATCAAGGTGATCCATGGTTGCAACCGCGGGCCTCGTTAAAACCCAGTCATGGAAAAACCCAGTGGGAAAAACCCATGGCTGGGAAAAAATGCTGGCGTTAGCGTTCGGAAACCTATAATAAGGTAAACCGTACATGTCCTGTGTATGTGAGGTCGAATGACATCTAAGGAGAAGTCGAAACCCTCGGATCAACTTTGAGAGAGCATCGTGACAAGTGTTGCCTTCACGAAAAATATGAGACACGAAAATCCATATCACGCATATGAGAGAAATCGATAGCCAGCGGTTCGAATTTCCATGGGACGAGTTAGTACCATGAGAGCAAATTCGCTACATAAGTAGAATCATCTCCACAAATCTTATTCCGATACAGGTGTGAGCGATTCAATGCCAATCATAACGCATAACTAAACTTCAAAAGCATAAAGCGTACCAGTGATTTACAAAGCAACCCATCACGGTACCATTTGAATCTCTAAAACCCACCCTTGATGAAGGCAGGGGCGGCAGAGAACTTCCATCCGTGTTGCATTTAATCCATCCGGGAGGGATACCATCGGACCTCAATGATATCTAAGTGACTTAGGCGGGCACCCTTGAATCTGAAAAGAATGAAGGACTTGTAAATCAACTTGATTATTAGCCATAGAACCAGAGGGTGGGAATTAGCCTACTTCTACAAGACTCAAATCGAAGCAAAATAGAATGCCTAGAAGCAGAACACCATCAAATAAGCAACGATTGCTTGTGATCCAAGCACCCAAATGCCGTCACAAAGGCAAGCGCATGAAGAGAGAATCGAGAGCTAAAATGTTGACCCATGGCATATATGAAGCTCTCAAAACTAAAACAATCTCGAAAAGGAACACGGAAAAGATCAAATAGAGTATGCGGATAGTCAGGTGAGCGGACAAGAGACGATAAATGGTCTTGGCAATCCATAGCGACATAAAAAAACACACCGAAGGACCAACAAAACCGAGCCCATGGTTTCTCAATAGTTGGAAGAACACCATAAATAGCCTTCAAGCGTGATAGAAACGACGGGGTGGGATAAAAACCCATATCAAGATCCCGGTCGATCTTAAGGAAGCAGCAAAGAGTGATAAACTTGCTTGGTAGAAATCGAACCGTCTAGAGATTGATCCGGAATCTGAGTATTAGAACCGGATGGAGCGGATGATAGGAGAGAATGTCGCGGTAACATCTGGAAAAGCCATCTGGAACCCATCGAAAAACCAACCGGTAGTCGATACTCGAAATAGGGAACTTCGAAGTGATGCGAAGATGAATAGGAATACCAATTACATCCATAATCATGTAGCCAGCCAATCATCAAGCGAAGCGTGGTGAGAGCCTTGACACGCTAACCATCTAGACTTGGATTGAAGTGTGGGAAACAATCCTTAAATCAAACCAAATCGAGGAAGCAACATAAGGCGTAAGGAAGCATGCCGAAAAAGCATTTGGCGAAGATATCTAGATATGGAACCTTCATTGAATATCCCAAGCAAGGCGAAAGATCGCCTTATTAAGCAACGGAGAGCGAATACCAAGACCACCCTCGGACTTTGGAGCACAAGCGCTTCGAGAGATAGAAGTCGATGCTCTCTTGAGTATCCCGGTTTAGACGAAATTACGAATGCCGACATCCATGCAGCAAGAAGAGTCAAAGGCAGCGATAAACCATCATAGAGTGTACAAAGATCCTGGATCCTTGATTGAACAAGACATAAGCGACCGGCCATAGAGAGAAGTGCCTTCCATTTACTAAACTTTTCTAGAATCGAGTCATGAGGATTGTAAATGACAAGTCCGAGGTGCCTACGGAAAAGTGGAACTCCCAATACGTGAAAGGAAGGTGACCCTCGATAATATCCATGATTACGCACAAGTGGTTCTTCATTTCGGGTGAGAAAAGTACTAAGATAAGCCTGGACTTACGAGGATTGAAGTGTTGTCGACCAGCGACATATTTTCCGGGATCCTAAGAATAGTCCGACAATTCGCGATAGTAGCCTGCAAAAATAATCACATCATCCGCATAAAGAAGGTGAGAAGGAAAAGTAAGAGATTGTCCAATGAATAAAGGTGAGCTCCACAGATTGGCGACCTTGAGAAGCTTGCTAAGAACTTCCTCCAGCGATGCAAAGAGAAGAGGGAAGAGGATCCCAGCGAACTCCACGAGAACGACCAAGTACCCTTGACCCATTAATCGAGGCAGAGCTTTGCGAGTGAAGAATATGATTAATCAACCAACAAAGGTAGAAGAGAAACCATATTTTGTGAGAACACTTGAAAAATGTCCCGATTTAGAGTATCAAAGGCTTTCCGGATGTCGACCTTCAACACAGTTACCCTTACTACGGTGAAGACCAAGACTATTAACTCCTTGAGGCTAAGGCAATACAATCATGTATCGTCTCCGGAATAAAACCAAATTGATGAAAGGAGCAACCCCGATAAAATCGGACCAAACGATCGACTAAAATCTTAGCAATAATCTTATAAAGAAAATTACCAAGAACAATAGGCGGAAATCTTCAATCATAGCGCATCTCGATTTCGAATAAGAGTGACAAAACTAGAGTTCATACACCGGAAATGACCATGAAGGAAGAAACGCCCGAATCGTAAAGACACCTCCGCTGATAATGTGCCACATAGATTGATAAAACTTCCCGAAACCATCCGGTCCAGAGCACTATCGGTGACATCTGAAAACAACATAGCGGATGTCATCCTCGGAAGAATATCGATTAGCAATTGATTTTGTTCATCCGTAATCGAACAATGGATAAGCTCATCTAGTTCATCGAGCAGACAAGCGTGGGCTGAGTTTGTGAGCGATTCTCATAATAAGAAATCATATGATTCCGGATCGAATTGCATCATGATTGATAGAGCCATCAATTATCAAGAGAAATCGAGAATACCTTTGCGAATCTTTAGAAACGATGGAAAAAACGAATTTCTATCAAGTCATTTGTTGTTCATCTCCTCCTTTAGTGTGTTGTTTTGATCTCTCAAGTAGTGTTGTTCGATTGTTGTCTATTCCACTCCTTTAGTGTGTAGCTTAACTCTCAAGTAGATTTATACGTTTGTTGTTCATCCCTCTCCTTTAGTGTGTTGTTTTTATCTCTCAAGCAGAGTTGTTCGTTTGTTGTGTATCCCACTCCGTTAGTGTGTTGCTTAACTCTCAAGTAGATTTATACGTTTTTTGTTCATCCCTCTGCTTTAGTGTGTTGTTTTTATCTCTCAAGTAGAGTTGTTCGTTTGTTGTCTATCCCACTCCTTTTGTGTGTTGTTTAACTCTCAAGTAGATTTATACGTTTGTTGTTCATCCCTCTCCTTTAGTGTGTTGTTTTTATCTCTCAAGTAGTGTTGTTCGATTGTTGTCTATCCCACTCCTTTAGTGTGTAGCTTAACTCTCAAATAGATTTATACGTTTGTTGTTCATCCCTCTCCTTTAGTGTGTTGTTTTTATCTCTCAAGTAGAGTTGTTCGTTTGTTGTCTATTCCACTCCTTTTGTGTGTTTATTAACTCTCAAGTAGATTTACACGCTTGTTGTTCATCCTCTCCTTTAGTGTGTTGTTTTTATCTCTCAAGTAGTTGTTCTATTGTTGTCATCCCACTTTTTAGTGTTGCTTAACTCTCAAGTAGATTTATACGTTTGTTGTTCATCCCTCCTTTAGTGTGTTGTTTTATCTCTCAAGTAGAGTTGTTCGATTGTTGTTCATCCCACCTTTAGTGTGTTGCTTAACTCTCAAGTAGATTTATACGCTTGTTGTTCATCCCTCTCTTTAGTGTGTTGTTTTTATCTCTCAAGTAGTTGTTCGATTGTTGTCTATCCCACCCTTTTAGTGTGTAGCTTAACTCTCAAGTAGATTTATACGCTTGTTGTTCATCCCTCTCCTTCAGTGTGTTGTTTTTATCTCTGAAGTAGAGGTGTTCGCTTGTTGTCAATCCCACTCCTTTAGTGTGTTGCTTAACTCTCAAGTAGATTTATACGCTTGTTGTTCATCCCTCTCTTTAGTGTGTTGTTTTTATCTCTCAAGCAGTTGTTCGATTGTTGTCTATCCCACTCTTTAGTGTGTTGCTTAACTCTCAAGTAGATTTATACGCTTGTTGTTCATCCTCTCCTTTAGTGTGTTGTTTTATCTCTCAAGTAGAGTTGTTCGATTGTTGTTCATCCCACTTTTTAGTGTGTTGCTTAACTCTCAAGTAGATTTATACGGTTGTTGTTAATCCCTCTCCTTTAGTGTGTTGTTTTTATCTCTCAAGTAGTGTTGTTCGATTGTTGTCTATCCCACAAACTTAGTGTGTGGCTTCACTATCAAGTAGATTTATACGCTTGTTGTTCATCCCTCCTTTAGTGTGTTGTTTTTATCTCTCAAGTAGTGTTGTTCATTGTTGTCTATCCCACTCCTTTAGTGTGTCTTAACTCTCAAGTAGATTTATACGCTTGTTGTTCATCCTCTCCTTTAGTGTGTTGTTTTTATCTCTCAAGTAGAGTTGTTCGCTTGTTGTCATCCCACTCCTTTAGTGTGTTGCTTAACTCTCAAGTAGATTTATACGCTTGTTGTTCATCTCTCTCCTTTAGTGTGTTGTTTTTATCTCTCAAGTAGTTGTTCGATTGTTGTTCATCCCACTCCTTTAGTGTGTTGCTTAACTCTCAAGTAGATTTATACGCTTGTTGTTCATCCCTCTCCTTTAGTGTGTTGTTTTTATCTCTCAAGTAGAGTTGTTCGCTTGTTGTCTATCCCACCTTTTAGTGTGTTGCTTAACTCAAGTAGATTTATACGCTTGTTGTTCATCCCTCCTTTAGTGTGTTGTTTTATCTCTCAAGTAGAGTTGTTCGATTGTTGTTCATCCCACTCCTTTAGTGTGTTGCTTAACTCTCAAGTAGATTTATACGCTTGTTGTTCATCCTCTCCTTTAGTGTGTTGTTTTTATCTCTCAAGTAGAGTTGTTCGCTTGTTGTCTATCCCACTCCTTTAGTGTGCTTAACTCTCAAGTAGATTTATACGCTTGTTGTTCATCCCTCTCCTTTAGTGTGTTTTTTATCTCTCAAGTAGTTGTTCGATTGTTGTTCATCCCACTTCTTTTAGTGTGTTGTTTAACTCTCAAGTAGATTTACACGCTTGTTGTTCATCCTCTCCTTTAGTGTGTTGTTTTATCTCTCAAGTAGTGTTGTTCGATTGTTGTTCATCCCACCTTTAGTGTGTAGCTTAACTTTCAAGTAGATTTATACGTTTGTTGTTCATCCCTCTCCTTTAGTGTGTTGTTTTTATCTCTCAAGTAGAGTTTTTCGTTTGTTGTCTATCCCAGTCCTTTAGTGTGTTGCTTAACTCTCAAGTAGATTTATACGTTTGTTGTTCATCCCTCTCCTTTAGTGTGTTGTTTTTATCTCTCAAGTAGTGTTGTTTGATAGTTCTCTATCCCACTTTAGTGTGTTGCTTAACTCTCAAGTAGATTTATACGCTTGTTGTTCATCCCTCTCCTTTAGTGTGTTGTTTTTATCTCTCAAGTAGTTGTTCTTGTTGTTCATCCCACCTTTAGTGTGTGCTTAACTCTCAAGTAGATTTATACGCTTGTTGTTCATCCTCTCCTTTAGTGTGTTGTTTTTATCTCTCAAGTAGTTGTTCGATTGTTGTTCATCCCACCTTTAGTGTTGCTTAACTCTCAAGTAGATTTATACGCTTGTTGTTCATCCCTCTCTTTAGTGTGTTGTTTTTATCTCTCAAGTAGTGTTGTTCGTTGTTCATCCCACCCTTTAGTGTGTTGCTTAACTCTCAAGTAGATTTATACGTTTGTTGTTCATCCCTCTCCTTTAGTGTTTTGTTTTTATCTCCTAAGTAGTGTTGTTCGATTGTTGTCTATCCCACGCCTTTAGTGTGTTGCTTAACTCTCAAGTAGATTTATACGTTTGTTGTTCATCCCTCTCCTTTAGTGTTTGTTTTTATCTCTCAAGTAGTGTTGTTCGATTGTTGTCTATCCCACTCCTTTAGTGTGTTGCTTAACTCTCAAGTAGATTTATACGTTTGTTGTTCAACCCTCTCCTTTAGTGTGTTGTTTTTATCTCTCAAGTAGTGTTGTTCGATTGTTGTCTATCCCACTCCTTTAGTGTGTTGTTTAACTCTCAAGTAGATTTATACGTTTGTTGTTCATCCTCTCCTTTAGTGTGTTGTTTTTATCTCTCAAGTAGAGTTGTTCGATTGTTGTCTATCCCACCCTTTAGTGTGTTGCTTAACTCTCAAGTAGATTTATACGCTTGTTGTTCATCCCTCCCTTTAGTGTGTGTTTTTATCTCTCAAGTAGTGTTGTTCGATTGTTGTTCATCCCTCTCCTTAGTGTGTGTTGCTTAACTCTCAAGTAGATTTATACGTTTGTTGTTCATCCCTCTCCTTTAGTGTTTGTTTTTATCTCTCAAATAGTGTTGTTCGATTGTTGTCTATCCTAGTCCTTTAGTGTGTTGCTTAACTCTCAAGTAGATTTATACGTTTGTTGTTCAACCCTCTCCTTTAGTGTGTTGTTTTTATCTCTCAAGTAGTGTTGTTCGATTGTTGTCTATCCTACCCCTTTGGTTTGCTTAACTTTCAAGTAGATTTATACGTTTGTTGTTCATCCGTCTCCTTTAGTGTGTTGTTTTTATCTGTCAAGTAGAGTTGTTCGTTTGTTGTCTATCCCACTCCTTTAGTGTGTTGCTTAACTATCAAGTAGATTTATACGTTTGTTGTTCATCCCTCTCCTTTAGTGTGTTGTTTTTATCTCTCAAGTAGTGTTGTTCGATTGTTGTCTATCCCACTCCTTTAGTGTGTTGCTTAACTCTCATGTAGATTTATACGTTTGTTATTTATCCCTCTCCTTTAGTGTTTTGTTTTTATCTCCTAAGTAGTGTTGTTCGATTGTTGTCTATCCCACTCCTTTAGTGGGTTGCTTAACTCTCAAGTAGATTTATACGCTTGTTGTTCATCCTCTCCTTTAGTGTGTTGTTTTTATCTCTCAAGTAGAGTTGTTCGATTGTTGTCGATCCCACTCCTTTAGTGTGTTGCTTAACTCTCAAGTAGATTTATACGTTGGTTGTCCATCCCTCCTTTAGTGTGTTGTTTTATCTCTCAAGTAGTTGTTCGATTGTTGTCTATCCCACTCCTTCTGTGTGTTGTTTAACTCTCAAGTAGATTTATACGTTTGTTGTTCATCCCTCTCCTTTAGTGTGTTATTTTTATCTCTCAAGTAGTGTTGTTCGATTGTTGTCTATCCCACTCCTTTAGTGTGTTGCTTAACTCTCAAGTAGATTTATACGTTTGTTGTTCATCCCTCTCCTTTAGTGTGTTGTTTTTATCTCTCAAGTAGAGTTGTTCGATTGTTGTTCATCCCACCTTTAGTGTGTTGCTTAACTCTCAAGTAGATTTATACGCTTGTTGTTCATCCCTCTTTAGTGTGTTGTTTTATCTCTCAAGTAGAGTTGTTCGATTGTTCATCCCACTTTTTAGTGTGTTGCTTAACTCTCAAGTAGATTTATACGCTTGTTGTTCATCCCTCTTTAGTGTGTTGTTTTTATCTCTCAAGTAGAGTTGTTCGATTGTTGTTCATCCCACTCCTTTAGTCTGTTGCTTAAATCTCAAGTCGATTTATACGCTTGTAGTTCATCCCTCTCCTTTAGTGTGTTGTTTTTATCTCTCAAGTGGAGTTGTTCGTTTGTTGTCTATCCCACTCCTTTAGTGTGTTGCTTAACTCTCAAGTAGATTTATACGTTCGTTGTTCATCCCAATCCTTTAGTGTGTTGATTTTATCTCTCAAGTAGTGTTGTTCAATTGTTGTCTATCCCACTCCTTTAGTCTGTTCCTTAACTCTCAAGTAGATTTATACGTTTGTTGTTCATCCCTCTCCCTTAGTGTGTTGTTTTTATCTCTCAGGTACAGTTGTTCGTTTGTTGTCTATCCCACTCCTTTAGTATGTTGCTTAACTCTCAAGTAGATTTATACCTTTGTGGTTCATCCCTCTAATTTAGTGTGTTGTTTTTATCTCTCAAGTAGAGTTGTTCGATTGTTGTTCATCCCACCTTTAGTGTGTTGCTTAACTCTCAAGTAGATTTATACGCTTTGTTGTTCATCCTCTCCTTTAGTGTGTTGTTTTTATCTCTCAAGTAGAGTTGTTCGTTTGTTGTTCATCCCACTTTTAGTGTTGTTTAACTCTCAAGTAGATTTATACGCTTGTTGTTCATCCTCTCCTTTAGTGTGTTGTTTTTATCTCTCAAGTAGAGTTGTTCGCTTGTTGTCTATCCCACCTTTAGTGTGTAGCTTAACTCTCAAGTAGATCTATACGTTTGTTGTTCATCCCTCTCCTTTAGTGTGTTGTTTTTATCTCTCAAGTAGAGTTGTTCGTTTGTTGTCTATCCCACTCCTTTAGTGTGTTGCTTAACTCTCAAGTAGATTTACACGTTCGTTGTTCATCCTCTCCTTTAGTGTGTTGTTTTATCTCTCAAGTAGAGTTGTTCGATTGTTGTCTATCCCACCTTTAGTGTGTTGCTTAACTCTCAAGTAGATTTATACGCTTGTTGTTCATCCCTCTCCTTTAGTGTGTTGTTTTATCTCTCAAGTAGTGTTGTTCGATTGTTGTTCATCCCACTCTTAGTGTGTTGCTTAACTCTCAAGTAGATTTATACGCTTGTTGTTCATCCTCTCCTTTAGTGTGTTGTTTTTATCTCTCTAGTAGTGTTGTTCGATTGTTGTCATCCCACTTTAGTGTGTTGCTTAACTCTCAAGTAGATTTATACGCTTGTTGTTCATCCCTCTCCTTTAGTGTGTTGTTTTATCTCTCAAGTAGAGTTGTTCGATTGTTGTTCATCCCACTCCTTTAGTGTTGCTTAACTCTCAAGTAGATTTATACGCTTGTTGTTCATCCCTCTCTTTAGTGTGTTGTTTTTATCTCTCAAGTAGAGTTGTTCGATTGTTGTTCATCCCACTCCTTTAGTGTGTTGCTTAACTCTCAAGTAGATTTATACGCTTGTTGTTCATCCTCTCCTTTAGTGTGTTGTTTTTATCTCTCAAGTAGTGTTGTTCGATTGTTGTCAATCCAACTCCTTTAGTCTGATGCTTAAATCTCAAGTAGATTTATACGCTTGTTGTTCATCCCTCTCCTTTAGTGTGTTGTTTTTATCTCTCATGTAGAGTTGTTCATTGTTTGTCATCCCACCTTTTTTAGTGTTGCTTAACTCTCAAGTAGATTTATACGCTTGTTGTTCATCCCTCTCTTTAGTGTGTGTTGTTTTTATCTCTCAAGTAGTGTTGTTCGATTGTTGTCTATCCCACTCGTTTAGTGTGTAGCTTAACTCTCAAGTAGATTTATACGTTTGTTGTTCATCTCACTCCTTTAGTGTGTTGTTTTTATCTCTCAAGTAGTGTTGTTCGATTGTTGTCTATCCCACTCCTTTAGTCTGATGCTTAACTCTCAAGTAGATTTATACCTTTGTGGTTCATCCCTCTCCTTTAGTGTGTTGTTTTTATCTCTCAAGTAGAGTTGTTCAATTGTTGTCTATCCCACTCCTTTAGTGTGTTTCTTAACTCTCATGTAGATTTATACGTTTGTTGTTCATCCCTCCTTTTAGTGTGTTGTTTTTATCTCTCAAGTAGTGTTGTTCATTGTTGTCTATCCCACTCCTTTAGTGTGTTGCTTAACTCTCAAGTAGATTTATACGTTTGTTGTTCATCCCTCTCCTTTAGTGTGTTATTTTTATCTCTCAAGTAGAGGTATTCGTTTGTTGTTCATCCTTCTCCTTTCGTGTGTGGCTTAACTCTCAAGTAGATTTATAGCTTTGTTGTTCATCCCTCTCCTTTAGTGTATGGTTTTTGTCTCTCAAGTAGAGTTGTTCGATTGTTGTTCATCCCACCTTTTTAGTGTGTTGCTTAACTCTCAAGTAGATTTATACGCTTGTTGTTCATCCTCTCCTTTAGTGTGTTGTTTTTATCTCTCAAGTAGTGTTGTTCGATTGTTGTTCATCCCACTCTTTAGTGTGTTGCTTAACTCTCAAGTAGATTTATACGCTTGTTGTTCATCCTCTCCTTTAGTGTGTTGTTTTTATCTCTCAAGTAGAGTTGTTCGATTGTTGTCTATCCCACTCCTTTAGTGTGTTGCTTAACTCTCAAGTAGATTTATACGCTTGTTGTTCATCCCTCCTTTAGTGTGTTGTTTTTATCTCTCAAGTAGTTGTTCGATTGTTGTTCATCCCACTCCTTTAGTGTGTGCTTAACTCTCAAGTAGATTTATACGCTTGTTGTTCATCCCTCCTTTTAGTGTGTTTTTTATCTCTCAAGTAGAGTTGTTCATTGTTGTTCATCCCACTCCTTTAGTGTGTTGCTTAACTCTCAAGTAGATTTATACGCTTGTTGTTCATCCTCCTTTAGTGTGTTGTTTTTATCTCTCAAGTAGAGTTGTTCGATTGTTGTTCATCCCACTCCTTTAGTGTGTTGCTTAACTCTCAAGTAGATTTATACGCTTGTTGTTCATCCTCTCCTTTAGTGTGTGTTTTTATCTCTCAAGTAGTGTTGTTCGATTGTTGTTCATCCCACCCTTTAGTGTGTTGCTTAACCTCAAGTAGATTTATACGCTTGTTGTTCATCCCTCTCCTTTAGTGTGTTGTTTTTATCTCTCAAGTAGTGTTGTTCGATTGTTGTCATCCCACTCCTTTAGTGTGTTGCTTAACTCTCAAGTAGATTTATACGTTTGTTGTTCATCCCTCTCCTTAGTGTGTTGTTTTTATCTCTCAAGTAGTGTTGTTCGATTGTTGTTCATCCCACCTTTAGTGTGTTGCTTAACTCTCAAGTAGATTTATACGCTTGTTGTTCATCCTCTCCTTTAGTGTGTTGTTTTTATCTCTCAAGTAGTTGTTCGCTTGTTGTCTATCCCACTCCTTAGTGTGTTGCTTAACTCTCAAGTAGATTTATACGCTTGTTGTTCATCCCTCTCCTTTAGTGTGTTGTTTTTATCTCTCAAGTATCAAGTAGTGTTGTTCGATTGTTGTTAATCCATCACCTTTGGTGTGTTGCTTAACTCTCATGTAGATTTATACGCTTGTTGTTCATCCTCTCTTTTAGTGTGTTGTTTTTATCTCTCAAGTAGTGTTGTTCGATTGTTGTTCATCCCACTTTTAGTGTTGCTTAACTCAAGTAGATTTATACGCTTGTTGTTCATCCTCCTTTTTTAGTGTGTTGTTTTTATCTCTCAAGTAGTGTTGTTCATTGTTGTTCATCCCACTCCTTTAGTGTGTTGCTTAACTCTCAAGTAGATTTATACGCTTGTTGTTCATCCTCTCCTTTAGTGTGTTGTTTTTATCTCTCAAGTAGAGTTGTTCGATTGTTGTTCATCCCACTCCTTTAGTGTAGCTTAACTCTCAAGTAGATTTATACGCTTGTTGTTCATCCTCTCCTTTAGTGTGTTGTTTTTATCTCTCAAGTAGTGTTGTTCGATTGTTGTTCATCCCACTCTTTAGTGTGTTGCTTAACTCTCAAGTAGATTTATACGCTTGTTGTTCATCCTCTCCTTTAGTGTGTTGTTTTTATCTCTCAAGTAGTGTTGTTCGATTGTTGTTCATCCCTCTCCTTTGGTGTGTTGCTTAACTCTCATGTAGATTTATACGCTTGTTGTTCATCCCTCCTTTAGTGTGTTGTTTTTATCTCTCAAGTAGTGTTGTTCGATTGTTGTTCATCCCACTCCTTTAGTGTGTTGCTTAACTCAAGTAGATTTATACGCTTGTTGTTCATCCTCTCCTTTAGTGTGTTGTTTTTATCTCTCAAGTAGAGTTGTTCGATTGTTGTTCATCCCACTCCTTTAGTGTGTTGCTTAACTCTCAAGTAGATTTATACGCTTGTTGTTCATCCCTCTCCTTTAGTGTGTTGTTTTTATCTCTCAAGTAGTTGTTCGATTGTTGTTCATCCCACCTTTTAGTGTGTTGCTTAACTCTCAAGTAGATTTATACGCTTGTTGTTCATCCCTCTCCTTTAGTGTGTTGTTTTTATCTCTCAAGTAGAGTTGTTCGATTGTTGTCTATCCCACCTTTAGTGTGTTGCTTAACTCTCAAGTAGATTTATACGCTTGTTGTTCATCCCTCTCCTTTAGTGTGTTGTTTTATCTCTCAGTAGAGTTGTTCGATTGTTGTCATCCCACCTTTAGTGTGTTGCTTAACCTCAAGTAGATTTATACGCTTGTTGTTCATCCCTCTCCTTTAGTGTGTTGTTTTATCTCAAGTAGTGTTGTTCGATTGTTGTTCATCCCACTCTTTAGTGTGTTGCTTAACTCTCAAGTAGATTTATACGCTTGTTGTTCATCCCTCCTTTAGTGTGTTGTTTTTATCTCTCAAGTAGTTGTTCGATTGTTGTCATCCCACTCCTTTAGTGTGTTGCTTAACTCTCAAGTAGATTTATACGCTTGTTGTTCATCCCTCTCTTTAGTGTGTTGTTTTTATCTCTCAAGTAGAGTTGTTCGATTGTTGTTCATCCCACTCCTTTTAGTGTGTTGCTTAACTCTCAAGTAGATTTATACGCTTGTTGTTCATCCTCTCCTTTAGTGTGTTGTTTTTATCTCTCAAGTAGAGTTGTTCGCTTGTTGTCTATCCCACTTTAGTGTGTTGCTTAACTCTCAAGTAGATTTATACGCTTGTTGTTCATCCCTCTCCTTTAGTGTGTTGTTTTATCTCTCAAGTAGAGTTGTTCGATTGTTGTTCATCCCACTCTTTAGTGTGTTGCTTAACTCTCAAGTAGATTTATACGCTTGTTGTTCATCCTCTCCTTTAGTGTGTTGTTTTTATCTCTCAAGTAGTTGTTCGATTGTTGTTCATCCCACTCCTTTAGTGTGTTGCTTAACTCTCAAGTAGATTTATACGCTTGTTGTTCATCCTCTCCTTTAGTGTGTTGTTTTTATCTCTCAAGTAGTTGTTCGATTGTTGTTCATCCCACTCCTTTAGTGTGTTGCTTAACTCTCAAGTAGATTTATACGCTTGTTGTTCATCCCTCCTTTTAGTGTGTGTTTTTTATCTCTCAAGTAGTTGTTCGATTGTTGTTCATCCCACCTTTAGTGTGTTGCTTAACTCTCAAGTAGATTTATACGCTTGTTGTTCATCCTCTCCTTTAGTGTGTTGTTTTTATCTCTCAAGTAGTTGTTCGATTGTTGTCATCCCACTCCTTTAGTGTGTTGCTTAACTCTCAAGTAGATTTATACGCTTGTTGTTCATCCCTCTCCTTTAGTGTGTTGTTTTATCTCTCAAGTAGTGTTGTTCGCTTGTTGTCATCCCACCCTTTAGTGTGTTGCTTAACTCAAGTAGATTTATACGCTTGTTGTTCATCCCTCTCTTTAGTGTGTTGTTTTTATCTCTCAAGTAGAGTTGTTCGCTTGTTCATCCCACTCCTTTAGTGTGTTGCTTAACTCTCAAGTAGATTTATACGCTTGTTGTTCATCCTCTCCTTTAGTGTGTTGTTTTTATCTCTCAAGTAGTGTTGTTCGATTGTTGTTCATCCCACTCCTTTAGTGTTGCTTAACTCTCAAGTAGATTTATACGCTTGTTGTTCATCCCTCCTTTAGTGTGTTGTTTTTATCTCTCAAGTAGTGTTGTTCGCTTGTTGTCTATCCCACTCCTTTAGTGTTGCTTAACTCTCAAGTAGATTTATACGCTTGTTGTTCATCCTCTCCTTTAGTGTGTTGTTTTATCTCTCAAGTAGTGTTGTTCGATTGTTGTCTATCCCACCTTTAGTGTTGCTTAACTCTCAAGTAGATTTATACGCTTGTTGTTCATCCTCTCCTTTAGTGTGTTTTTTATCTCTCAAGTAGTGTTGTTCGATTGTTGTCTATCCCACCTTTTAGTGTGTTGCTTAACTCTCAAGTAGATTTATACGCTTGTTGTTCATCCTCTCCTTTAGTGTGTTGTTTTTATCTCTCAAGTAGTGTTGTTCGATTGTTGCTCATCCCACTTTTTAGTGTGTTGCTTAACTCTCAAGTAGATTTATACGCTTGTTGTTCATCCCTCTCCTTTAGTGTGTTGTTTTTATCTCTCAAGTAGTTGTTCGATTGTTGTTCATCCCACTCCTTTAGTGTGTTGCTTAACCTCAAGTAGATTTATACGCTTGTTGTTCATCCTCTCCTTTAGTGTGTTGTTTTATCTCTCAAGTAGAGTTGTTCGATTGTTGTCATCCCACTCTTTAGTGTGTTGCTTAACTCTCAAGTAGATTTATACGCTTGTTGTTCATCCCTCTCTTTAGTGTGTTGTTTTTATCTCTCAAGTAGTGTTGTTCATTGTTGTCTATCCCACCTTTAGTGTGTTGCTTAACTCTCAAGTAGATTTATACGCTTGTTGTTCATCCCTCTCCTTTAGTGTGTTGTTTTTATCTCTCAAGTAGTGTTGTTCGATTGTTGTCATCCCACTCCTTTAGTGTGTTGCTTAACTCTCAAGTAGATTTATACGCTTGTTGTTCATCCCTCTCCTTTAGTGTGTTGTTTTATCTCTCAAGTAGAGTTGTTCGATTGTTGTCTATCCCACCTTTTAGTGTTGCTTAACTCTCAAGTAGATTTATACGCTTGTTGTTCATCCCTCTCTTTAGTGTGTTGTTTTTATCTCTCAAGTAGAGTTGTTCGATTGTTGTCATCCCACTCTTTTAGTGTGTTGCTTAACTCTCAAGTAGATTTATACGCTTGTTGTTCATCCCTCTCCTTTAGTGTGTTGTTTTTATCTCTCAAGTAGTGTTGTTCGATTGTTGTCTATCCCACTTTAGTGTGTTGCTTAACTCTCAAGTAGATTTATACGCTTGTTGTTCATCCTCTCCTTTAGTGTGTTGTTTTTATCTCTCAAGTAGAGTTGTTCGATTGTTGTCTATCCCACTCCTTTAGTGTGTTGCTTAACTCTCAAGTAGATTTATACGCTTGTTGTTCATCCCTCCTTTAGTGTGTTGTTTTTATCTCTCAAGTAGTGTTGTTCGATTGTTGTCTATCCCACCCTTTAGTGTGTTGCTTAACTCTCAAGTAGATTTATACGCTTGTTGTTCATCCTCCTTTTAGTGTGTTGTTTTTATCTCTCAAGTAGTGTTGTTCGATTGTTGTCTATCCCACTCTTTAGTGTGTTGCTTAACTCTCAAGTAGATTTATACGCTTGTTGTTCATCCCTCCTTTAGTGTGTTGTTTTTATCTCTCAAGTAGAGTTGTTCGATTGTTGTTCATCCCACTCCTTTAGTGTTGCTTAACTCTCAAGTAGATTTATACGCTTGTTGTTCATCCCTCCTTTAGTGTGTTGTTTTTATCTCTCAAGTAGAGTTGTTCGATTGTTGTCTATCCCACTCTTTAGTGTGTTGCTTAACTCTCATGTAGATTTATACGTTTGTTGTTCATCCCTCTCCTTTAGTGTTGTTTTTGTCTCTCAAGTAGTGTTGTTCGATTGTTGTTCATCCCTCTCCTTTCGTGTGTTGCTTAACTCTCAAGTAGATTTATACGCTTGTTGTTCATCCCTCCTTTAGTGTGTTGTTTTATCTCTCAAGTAGTTGTTCATTGTTGTTCATCCCACTCTTTAGTGTGTTGCTTAACTCTCAAGTAGATTTATACGCTTGTTGTTCATCCCTCCTTTAGTGTGTTGTTTTTATCTCTCAAGTAGTGTTGTTCGCTTGTTGTCTATCCCACTCTTTAGTGTGTTGCTTAACTCTCAAGTAGATTTATACGCTTGTTGTTCATCCCTCTCCTTTAGTGTGTTGTTTTTATCTCTCAAGTAGTGTTGTTTGTTGTTCATCCCACTCCTTTAGTGTGTTGCTTAACTCTCAAGTAGCTTTATACGTTTGTTGTTCATTCCTCTCCTTTAGTGTGTCGTTTTTATCTCTCAAGTAGAGTTGTTCTTTTGTTGTCTATCCCACTCCTTCTATGTGTTGTTTAACTCTCAAGTAGATTTATACGTTTGTTGTTCATCCCTCTCCTTTAATTTGTTGTTTTTATCTCTCAAGTAGAGTTGTTCATTTATTGTCAATCCCACCTTTTAGTGTGTTGCTTAACTCTCAAGTAGATTTATACGCTTGTTGTTCATCCCACTTCTTTAGTGTGTGTTTTTTATATCTCAAGTAGTGTTGTTCGATTGTTGTTCATCCCACTCCTTTAGTGTGTTGCTTAACTCAAGTAGATTTATACGCTTGTTGTTCATCCTCTCCTTTAGTGTGTTGTTTTTATCTCACAACTATAGTTGTTCGTTTGTTGTCTATCCCACTACTTTAGTGTGTTTCTTAACTCTGAAGTAGATTTATACGTTTGGTGTTCATCCCTCTCCTTTAGTGTGTTGTTTTTATCTCTCAAGTAGAGTTGTTCGATTGTTGTCTATCCCACTCCTTTAGTGTGTTGCTTAACTATCAAGTAGATTTATACGTTTGTTGTTCATCCTCTCCTTTAGTGTGTTGTTTTTATCTCTCAAGTAGTTGTTCGATTGTTGTTCATCCCACCTTTAGTGTGTTGCTTAACTCTCAAGTAGATTTATACGCTTGTTGTTCATCCCTCTCCTTTAGTGTGTTTTTTATCTCTCAAGTAGAGTTGTTCATTTGTTCATCCCACTCCTTTAGTGTGTGCTTAACTCTCAAGTAGATTTATACGCTTGTTGTTCATCCTCTCCTTTAGTGTGTTGTTTTTATCTCTCAAGTAGAGTTGTTCGATTGTTGTCTATCCCACCTTTAGTGTGTTGCTTAACTCTCAAGTAGATTTATACGCTTGTTGTTCATCCTCTCCTTAGTGTGTTGTTTTTATCTCTCAAGTAGTTGTTCATTTGTTGTCTATCCCACCTTTTTAGTGTGTTGCTTAACTCTCAAGTAGATTTATACGCTTGTTGTTCATCCCTCCTTTAGTGTGTTGTTTTTATCTCTCAAGTAGTGTTGTTCGATTGTTGTCTATCCCACTCCTTTAGTGTGTTGCTTAACTCTCAAGTAGATTTATACGCTTGTTGTTCATCCTCTCCTTTAGTGTGTTGTTTTTATCTCTCAAGTAGTTGTTCGATTGTTGTCTATCCCACCTTTTAGTGTGTTGCTTAACTCTCAAGTAGATTTATACGCTTGTTGTTCATCCTCTCCTTTAGTGTGTTTTTTATCTCTCAAGTAGTGTTGTTCGATTGTTGTTCATCCCACTTTAGTGTGTTGCTTAACTCTCAAGTAGATTTATACGCTTGTTGTTCATCCCTCTCCTTTAGTGTGTGTTTTTTATCTCTCAAGTAGAGTTGTTCGATTGTTGTTCTATCCCACCCTTTAGTGTGTTGCTTAACTCTCAAGTAGATTTATACGCTTGTTGTTCATCCTCTCCTTTAGTGTGTTGTTTTTATCTCTCAAGTAGTGTTGTTCGATTGTTGTCTATCCCACTCTTTAGTGTGTTGCTTAACTCTCAAGTAGATTTATACGCTTGTTGTTCATCCCTCTCCTTTAGTGTGTTGTTTTTATCTCTCAAGTAGAGTTGTTCGATTGTTGTCATCCCACTCTTTAGTGTGTTGCTTAACTCTCAAGTAGATTTATACGCTTGTTTTTCATCCCTCTCCTTTAGTGTGTTGTTTTTATCTCTCTAGTAGAGTTGTTCGATTGTTGTTCATCCCACTCTTTAGTGTGTTGCTTAACTCTCAAGTAGATTTATACGCTTGTTGTTCATCCTCTCCTTTAGTGTGTTGTTTTTATCTCTCAAGTAGTGTTGTTCGATTGTTGTCTCATCCCACTTTTTAGTGTTGCTTAACTCTCAAGTAGATTTATACGCTTGTTGTTCATCCCTCCTTTAGTGTGTTGTTTTTATCTCTCAAGTAGAGTTGTTCGCTTGTTGTCTATCCCACTCTTTAGTGTGTTGCTTAACTCTCAAGTAGATTTATACGCTTGTTGTTCATCCTCTCCTTTTAGTGTGTTGTTTTTATCTCTCAAGTAGAGTTGTTCGCTTGTTGTCTATCCCACTCCTTTAGTGTGTTGCTTAACTCTCAAGTAGATTTATACGCTTGTTGTTCATCCCTATCCTGTAGTGTGTTGTTTTTATCTCTCAAGTAGTGTTGTTCGATTGTTGTCATCCCACCCTTTAGTGTGTTGCTTAACTCTCAAGTAGATTTATACGCTTGTTGTTCATCCTCTCCTTTAGTGTGTTGTTTTATCTCTCAAGTAGTGTTGTTCGATTGTTGTTCATCCCACTCCTTTAGTGTGTTGCTTAACTCTCAAGTAGATTTATACGCTTGTTGTTCATCCTCTCCTTTTAGTGTGTTGTTTTTATCTCTCAAGTAGTGTTGTTCGATTGTTGTTCATCCCACTCTTTAGTGTGTTGCTTAACTCTCAAGTAGATTTATACGTTTGTTGTTCACCCCTCTCCTTTAGTGTGTTGTTTTTATCTCTCAAGTAGTGTTGTTCGATTGTTGTTCATCCCTCTCCTTTGGTGTGTTGCTTAACTCTCAAGTAGATTTATACGTTTGTTGTTCATCCCTCTCATATAGTGTGTTGTTTTTAACTCTCAAGTAGAGTTGTTCATTGTTGTTCATCCCACTCCTTTAGTGTTGCTTAACTCTCAAGTAGATTTATACGCTTGTTGTTCATCCTCTCCTTTAGTGTGTTGTTTTATCTCTCAAGTAGTGTTGTTCGATTGTTGTCTATCCCACCTTTAGTGTGTTGCTTAACTCTCAAGTAGATTTATACGCTTGTTGTTCATCCCTCTCCTTTAGTGTGTTGTTTTTATCTCTCAAGTAGAGTTGTTCGCTTGTTGTTCATCCCACTCCTTTAGTGTGTTGCTTAACTCTCAAGTAGATTTATACGCTTGTTGTTCATCCTCCTTTAGTGTGTTGTTTTTATCTCTCAAGTAGTGTTGTTCGATTGTTGTCTATCCTACCCCTTTGGTGTGTTGCTTAACTATCAAGTAGATTTATACGTTTGTTGTTCATCCCTCTCCTTTAGTGTGTTGTTTTTATCTCTCAAGTAGTGTTGTTCGATTGTTGTCTATCCTACCCCTTTGGTGTGTTGCTTAACTCTCAAGTAGATTTATACGTTTGTTGTTCATCCCTCTCCTTTAGTGTGTTGTTTTTATCTGTCAAGTAGAGTTGTTCGTTTGTTGTCTATCCCACTCCTTTAGTGTGTTGCTTAACTCTCAAGTAGATTTATACGTTTGTTGTTCATCCCTCCTTTAGTGTGTTGTTTTATCTCTCAAGTAGTTGTTCGCTTTGTTGTTCATCCCACTCCTTTAGTGTGTTGCTTTAACTCTCAAGTAGATTTATACGTTTGTTGTTCATCCCTCTCCTTTAGTGTGTTGTTTTTATCTCTCTAGTAGTGTTGTTCGATTGTTGTCTATCCTACACCTTTGGTGTGTTTCTTAACTCTCAAGTAGATTTATACGTTTGTTGTTCATCCCTCTCCTTTAGTGTGTTGTTTTTATCTCTCAAGTAGTGTTGTTCGATTGTTGTCTATCCTACTCCTTTAGTGTGTTGCTTAAATCTCAAGTAGATTTATACGCTTGTTGTTCATCCCTCCTTTAGTGTGTGTTGTTTTTATCTCTCAAGTAGAGTTGTTCGATTGTTGTCTATCCCACCTTTAGTGTGTTGCTTAACTCTCAAGTAGATTTATACGCTTGTTGTTCATCCCTCTCCTTTAGTGTGTGTTTTTTATCTCTCAAGTAGTTGTTCGATTGTTGTCATCCCACCTTTAGTGTGTTGCTTAACTCTCAAGTAGATTTATACGCTTGTTGTTCATCCCTCCCCTTTTGTGTTTTTTTTTTTATCTCTCAAGTAGTGTTGTTCGATTGTTGTCTATCCCACTCCTTTAGTGTGTTGCTTAACTCTCAAGTAGATTTATACGTTTGTTGTTCAACCCTCTCCTTTAGTGTGTTGTTTTTATCTCTCAAGTTGAGTTGTTCATTGTTGTTCATCCCACTCCTTTATTGTGTTGCTTAACTCTCAAGTAGATTTATACGTTTGTTGTTCATTCCTCTCCTTTAGTGTGTTGTTTTTATCTCTCAAGTAGTGTTGTTCGATTGTTGTCTATCCCACTCCTTTAGTGTGTTGCTTAACTATCAAGTAGATTTATACGTTTGTTGTTCAACCCTCTCCTTTAGTGTGTTGTTTTTATCTCTCAAGTAGTGTTGTTCGATTGTTGTCTATCCTACCCCTTTGGTGTGTTGCTTAACTCTCAAGTAGATTTATACGTTTGTTGTTCATCCCTCTCCTTTAGTGTGTTGTTTTTATCTCTCAAGTAGTGTTGTTCGATTGTTGTTCATCCCTCTCCTTTGGTGTGTTGCTTAACTCTCATGTAGATTTATACGTTTGTTGTTCATCCCTCTCCTTTAGTGTTTTGTTTTTATCTCTCAAGTAGAGTTGTTCGATTGTTGTTTATCACACCTTTTAGTGTGTTGCTTAACTCTCAAGTAGATTTATACGTTTGTTGTTCATCCCTCTCCTTTAGTGTGTTGTTTTTATCTCTCAAGTAGTGTTGTTCGATTGTTGTCTATCCCACTCCTTTAGTGTGTTGCTTAACTCTCAAGTAGATTTATACGTTTGTTGTTCATCCCTCTCCTTTAGTGTTTGTTTTTATCTCTCAAGTAGTGTTGTTCGATTGTTGTCTATCCCACTCCTTTAGTGTGTTGCTTAACTCTCAAGTAGATTTATACGTTTGTTGTTCATCCCTCTCCTTTAGTGTGTTACTTTTATCTCTCAACTAGAGTTGTTCGTTTGTTGTCTATCCTACTCCTTTAGTATGTTGTTTAACTCTAAAGTAGATTTATACGTTTGTTGTTCATTCCCTCTCCTTTAGTGTGTTGTTTTTATCTCTCAATTAGTTTTGTTCTGTTGTCTCATCCCACCTTTAGTGTGTTGCTTTAACTCTCAAGTAGATTTATACGCTTGTTGTTCATCCTCTCCTTTAGTGTGTTGTTTTTATCTCTCAAGTAGTTGTTCGATTGTTGTTCTCAATCCCACTCCTTTATTGTGTTGTTTAACTCTCAACTAGATTTATACATTTGTTGTTCATCCCTCTCATTTGGTGTGTTGTTTTTATCTCTGAAGTAGAGTTGTTCGTTTGTTGTTTATCCCACTCCTTCAGTGTGTGCTTAACTCTCAAGTAGATTTATACGTTTGTTGTTCATCCCTCTCCTTTAGTGTGTTGTTTTTATCTCTCAAGAAGTGTTGTTCGATTGTTGTCTATCCCACTCCTTTAGTGTGTTGCTTAACTCTAAAGTCGATTTATACGTTTGTAGTTCATCCCTCTTTCTTTAATGTGTTCTTTTTATATCTCAATTAGAGTTGTTCGATTGTTGTCTATCCCACTCCTTTAGTGTGTTGCTTAACTCTAAAGTCGATCTATACGTTTGTTGTTCATCCCTCTCCTTTAGTGTGTTGTTTTTATCTCTCAAGTAGAGTTGTTGTTCGATTGTTGTTCATCCCACTCCTTTAGTGTGTTGCTTAACTCTCAAGTAGATTTATACGCTTGTTGTTCATCCCTCCTTTAGTGTGTTGTTTTATCTCTCAAGTAGTTGTTCGCTTGTTGTCTATCCCACTCTTTAGTGTGTTGCTTAACTCTCAAGTAGATTTATACGCTTGTTGTTCATCCTCTCCTTTAGTGTGTGTTGTTTTTATCTCTCAAGTAGTGTTGTTCGATTGTTGTTCATCCCACCTTTAGTGTGTTGCTTAACTCTCAAGTAGATTTATACGCTTGTTGTTCATCCTCTCCTTTAGTGTGTTGTTTTATCTCTCAAGTAGTGTTGTTCGATTGTTGTCTATCCCACTTTAGTGTGTTGCTTAACTCTCAAGTAGATTTATACGCTTGTTGTTCATCCCTCTCCTTTAGTGTGTTGTTTTATCTCTCAAGTAGTGTTGTTCGATTGTTGTCTATCCCACTCTTAGTGTTGCTTAACTCTCAAGTAGATTTATACGCTTGTTGTTCATCCTCTCCTTTAGTGTGTTGTTTTTATCTCTCAAGTAGTGTTGTTCGCTTGTTGTTCATCCCACTCCTTTAGTGTGTTGCTTAACTCTCAAGTAGATTTATACGCTTGTTGTTCATCCTCTCCTTTAGTGTGTTGTTTTATCTCTCAAGTAGTGTTGTTCTTGTTGTCTCATCCCACTCTTTAGTGTGTTGCTTAACTCTCAAGTAGATTTATACGCTTGTTGTTCATCCTCTCCTTTAGTGTGTTGTTTTTATCTCTCAAGTAGTGTTGTTCGATTGTTGTCTATCCCACTCCTTTAGTGTGTTGCTTAACCTCAAGTAGATTTATACGCTTGTTGTTCATCCTCTCCTTTAGTGTGTTGTTTTTATCTCTCAAGTAGAGTTGTTCGATTGTTGTTCATCCCACTCTTTAGTGTGTTGCTTAACCTCAAGTAGATTTATACGCTTGTTGTTCATCCTCTCCTTTAGTGTGTTGTTTTATCTCTCTCAGTGTTGTTCGATTTATACGCTTGTTGTTCATCCTCCTTTAGTGTGTTGTTTTATCTCTCAAGTAGAGTTGTTCATTGTTGTCTATCCCACTTTTTTAGTGTGTTGCTTAACTCTCAAGTAGATTTATACGCTTGTTGTTCATCCCTCCTCTCTTTAGTGTGTTGTTTTTATCTCTCAAGTAGAGTTGTTCGATTGTTGTTCATCCCACTCCTTTAGTGTGTTGCTTAACTCTCAAGTAGATTTATACGCTTGTTGTTCATCCCTCTCCTTGTGTGTTTTTTATCTCTCAAGTAGTGTTGTTCTTGTTGTTCATCCCACTCCTTTAGTGTGTTGCTTAACTCTCAAGTAGATTTATACGCTTGTTGTTCATCCCTCTCCTTTAGTGTGTTGTTTTTATCTCTCAAGTAGAGTTGTTCGATTGTTGTCATCCCACCCTTTTAGTGTGTTGCTTAACTCTCAAGTAGATTTATACGCTTGTTGTTCATCCTCTCCTTGTTGTGTTGTTGTTGTTCATCCCACTCCTTTTAGTGTGTTGCTTAACTCTCAAGTAGATTTATACGCTTGTTGTTCATCCCTCTCCTTTAGTGTGTTGTTTTTATCTCTCAAGTAGTGTTGTTGTTGTTCGATTGTCTATCCCACCTTTAGTGTGTTGCTTAACTCTCAAGTAGATTTATACGCTTGTTGTTCATCCTCTCCTTTAGTGTGTTGTTTTATCTCTCAAGTAGTGTTGTTCTTTGTTGTCTATCCCACCTTTAGTGTGTTGCTTAACTCTCAAGTAGATTTATACGCTTGTTGTTCATCCTCTCCTTTAGTGTGTTGTTTTTATCTCTCAAGTAGAGTTGTTCGCTTGTTGTTCATCCCACTCCTTTAGTGTGTTGCTTAACTCTCAAGTAGATTTATACGCTTGTTGTTCATCCCTCCCTTTTAGTGTGTTGTTTTTATCTCTCAAGTAGTGTTGTTCGATTGTTGTTCATCCCACTCCTTTAGTGTGTTGCTTAACTCTCAAGTAGATTTATACGCTTGTTGTTCATCCTCTCCTTTAGTGTGTTGTTTTTATCTCTCAAGTAGTTGTTCGATTGTTGTCTATCCCACTCCTTTCGTGTGTTGCTTAACTCTCAAGTAGATTTATACGCTTGTTGTTCATCCTCTCCTTTAGTGTGTTGTTTTTATCTCTCTCAAGTAGTTGTTCGATTGTTGTTCATCCCACTCCTTTAGTGTGTTGCTTAACTCTCAAGTAGATTTATACGCTTGTTGTTCATCCCTCCTTTAGTGTGTTGTTTTTATCTCTCAAGTAGAGTTGTTCTTTGTTGTCATCCCACTCCTTTAGTGTGTTGCTTAACTCTCAAGTAGATTTATACGCTTGTTGTTCATCCCTCCTTTTAGTGTGTTGTTTTTATCTCTCAAGTAGTGTTGTTCGATTGTTGTCTATCCCACTCCTTTAGTGTGTTGCTTAACTCTCAAGTAGATTTATACGCTTGTTGTTCATCCCTCTCCTTTAGTGTGTTGTTTTATCTCTCAAGTAGAGTTGTTGTTTGTTGTCTATCCCACCTTCTTTAGTGTGTTGCTTAACTCTCAAGTAGATTTATACGCTTGTTGTTCATCCCTCCTTTAGTGTGTTGTTTTTATCTCTCAAGTAGAGTTGTTCGCTTGTTCTATCCCACTCCTTTAGTGTGTTGCTTAACTCTCAAGTAGATTTATACGCTTGTTGTTCATCCCTCCTTTAGTGTGTTGTTTTTATCTCTCAAGTAGTGTTGTTCGCTTGTTGTCTATCCCACTCTTTAGTGTGTTGCTTAACTCTCAAGTAGATTTATACGCTTGTTGTTCATCTCTCCTTTAGTGTGTGTTGTTTTATCTCTCAAGTAGTGTTGTTCGATTGTTGTCTATCCCACTCCTTTAGTGTGTTGCTTAACTCTCAAGTAGATTTATACGCTTGTTGTTCATCCTCTCCTTTAGTGTGTGTTGTTTTTATCTCTCAAGTAGAGTTGTTCGATTGTTGTCATCCCACTCCTTTAGTGTGTGTTGCTTAACTCTCAAGTAGATTTATACGCTTGTTGTTCATCCTCTCCTTTAGTGTGTTGTTTTTATCTCTCAAGTAGAGTTGTTCATTGTTGTTCATCCCACTCCTTTAGTGTGTTGCTTAACTCTCAAGTAGATTTATACGCTTGTTGTTCATCCCTCCTTTAGTGTGTTGTTTTTATCTCTCAAGTAGAGTTGTTCGATTGTTGTCATCCCACTCCTTAGTGTGTGCTTTAACTCTCAAGTAGATTTATACGCTTGTTGTTCATCCCTCCTTTAGTGTGTTGTTTTTATCTCTCAAGTAGTGTTGTTCGATTGTTGTTCATCCCACCTTTTAGTGTGTTGCTTAACTCAAGTAGATTTATACGCTTGTTGTTCATCCCTCTCCTTTACTGTGTTGTTTTTATCTCTCAAGTAGAGTTGTTCGATTGTTGTCTATCCCACTCTTTAGTGTGTTGCTTAACTCTCAAGTAGATTTATACGCTTGTTGTTCATCCCTCTCCTTTAGTGTGTTGTTTTTATCTCTCAAGTAGTTGTTCGATTGTTGTCTATCCCACCTTTAGTGTGTTGCTTAACTCTCAAGTAGATTTATACGCTTGTTGTTCATCCTCTCCTTTAGTGTGTTGTTTTTATCTCTCAAGTAGTGTTGTTCGATTGTTGTCATCCCACTCTTTAGTGTGTTGCTTAACTCTCAAGTAGATTTATACGCTTGTTGTTCATCCCTCTCCTTTACTGTGTTGTTTTTATCTCTCAAGTAGTTGTTCGATTGTTGTTCATCCCACTCTTTAGTGTGCTTTAACTCTCAAGTAGATTTATACGCTTGTTGTTCATCCTCTCCTTTAGTGTTGTTTTTATCTCTCAAGTAGAGTTGTTCGCTTGTTGTTCATCCCACTCCTTTAGTGTGTTGCTTAACTCTCAAGTAGATTTATACGCTTGTTGTTCATCCCTCCTTTAGTGTGTTGTTTTTATCTCTCAAGTAGTGTTGTTCGATTGTTGTTCATCCCACCCTTTAGTGTGTTGCTTAACCTCAAGTAGATTTATACGCTTGTTGTTCATCCCTCTCCTTTAGTGTGTTGTTTTTATCTCTCAAGTAGTTGTTGTTTGTTGTTCATCCCACTCCTTAGTGTGTGTTGCTTAACTCTCAAGTAGATTTATACGCTTGTTGTTCATCCCTCCTTTAATGTGTTGTTTTTATCTCTCAAGTAGTGTTGTTCGATTGTTGTCTATCCCACTCGTTTAGTGTGTAGCTTAACTTTCAAGTAGATTTATACGTTTGTTGTTCATCCCTCTCCTTTAGTGTGTTGTTTTTATCTCTCAAGTAGAGTTTTTCGTTTGTTCATCCCACCTCCTTTAGTGTGTTGCTTAACTCTCAAGTAGATTTATACGCTTGTTGTTCATCTCTCCTTTAGTGTGTTGTTTTTATCTCTCAAGTAGTGTTGTTCGATTGTTGTTCATCCCACTCCTTAGTGTGTGTGTAGCTTAACTCAAGTAGATTTATACGCTTGTTGTTCATCCTCTCCTTTAGTGTGTTGTTTTTATCTCTCAAGTAGAGTTGTTCGATTGTTGTCTATCCCACCTTTAGTGTGTTGCTTAACTCTCAAGTAGATTTATACGCTTGTTGTTCATCCTCTCCTTTAGTGTGTTGTTTTTATCTCTCAAGTAGTTGTTCGATTGTTGTCTATCCCACTCTTAGTGTGTTGCTTAACTCTCAAGTAGATTTATACGCTTGTTGTTCATCCTCTCCTTTAGTGTGTTGTTTTTATCTCTCAAGTAGTGTTGTTCGATTGTTGTTCATCCCTCTCCTTTGGTGTGTTGCTTAACTCTCAAGTAGATTTATAAGTTTGTTGTTCATCCCTCTCCTTTAGTGTGTTGTTTTTATCTCTCAAGTAGAGTTGTTCATTTGTTGACTATCCCAGTCCTTTAGTGTGTTGCTTAACTCTCAAGTAGATTTATACGTTTGTTGTTCATCCCTCTCCTTTAGTGTGTTGTTTTATCTCTCAAGTAGTGTTGTTCGATTGTTGTTCATCCCTCTCCTTTGGTGTGTTGCTTAACTCTCATGTAGATTTATACGCTTGTTGTTCATCCTCTCCTTTAGTGTGTTGTTTTTATCTCTCAAGTAGAGTTGTTCGCTTTGTTGTTCATCCCACTTTAGTGTGTTGCTTAACTCTCAAGTAGATTTATACGTTTGTTGTTCATCCCTCTCCTTTAGTGTGTTGTTTTTGTCTCTCAAGTAGTGTTGTTCGATTGTTGTTCATCCCTCTCCTTTGGTGTGTTGCTTAACTCTCATGTAGATTTATACGTTTGTTGTTCATCCCTCCTTTAGTGTGTTGTTTTTGTCTCTCAAGTAGTTGTTCTTTGTTGTCTATCCCACTCCTTTAGTGTGTTGCTTAACTCTCAAGTAGATTTATACGTTTGTTGTTCATCCCTCTCCTTTAGTGTTTGTTTTTATCTCTCAAGTAGTGTTGTTCGTTTGTTGTCTATCCCACTCCTTTAGTGTGTTGCTTAACTATCAAGTAGATTTATACGTTTGTTGTTCATCCCTCTCCTTTAGTGTGTTGTTTTTGTCTCTCAAGTAGTGTTGTTCGATTGTTGTTCATCCCTCTCCTTTGGTGTGTTGCTTAACTCTCATGTAGATTTATACGTTTGTTGTTCATCCCTCTCCTTTAGTGTTTTGTTTTTATCTCCTAAGTAGTGTTGTTCGATTGTTGTCTATCCCACTCCTTTAGTGTGTTGCTTAACTCTCAAGTAGATTTATACGTTTGTTGTTCATCCCTCTCCTTTAGTGTTTGTTTTTATCTCTCAAGTAGTGTTGTTCGATTGTTGTCTATCCCACTCCTTTAGTGTGTTGCTTAACTATCAAGTAGATTTATACGTTTGTTGTTCATCCCTCTCCTTTAGTGTTTGTTTTTATCTCTCAAGTAGTGTTGTTCGATTGTTGTTCATCCCACTCTTTAGTGTGTTGCTTAACTCTCAAGTAGATTTATACGCTTGTTGTTCATCCTCTCCTTTAGTGTGTTGTTTTTATCTCTCAAGTAGTGTTGTTCGATTGTTGTTCATCCCACTCCTTTAGTGTGTTGCTTAACCTCAAGTAGATTTATACGCTTGTTGTTCATCCTCTCCTTTAGTGTGTTGTTTTTATCTCTCAAGTATAGTTGTTCGTTTGTTGTCTATCCCACTCTTAGTGTGTTGCTTAACTCTCAAGTAGATTTATACGCTTGTTGTTCATCCTCTCCTTTAGTGTGTTGTTTTATCTCTCAAGTAGTGTTGTTCGATTGTTGTTCATCCCACTCTTTAGTGTGTTGCTTAACTCTCAAGTAGATTTATACGCTTGTTGTTCATCCCTCTCCTTTAGTGTGTTGTTTTTATCTCTCAAGTAGTGTTGTTCGATTGTTGTTCATCCCACTTTAGTGTGTTGCTTAACTCTCAAGTAGATTTATACGCTTTGTGTTCATCCCTCCTTTAGTGTGTTGTTTTTATCTCTCAAGTAGAGTTGTTCGATTGTTGTCTCATCCCACTCCTTTAGTGTGTTGCTTAACTCTCAAGTAGATTTATACGCTTGTTGTTCATCCCTCCTTTAGTGTGTTGTTTTTATCTCTCAAGTAGGTTGTTCGCTTGTTGTCTATCCCACCTTTAGTGTGTTGCTTAACTCTCAAGTAGATTTATACGCTTGTTGTTCATCCTCTCCTTTAGTGTGTTGTTTTTATCTCTCAAGTAGAGTTGTTCGATTGTTGTTCATCCCACTCCTTTAGTGTGTTGCTTAACTCTCAAGTAGATTTATACGCTTGTTGTTCATCCTCTCCTTTAGTGTGTTGTTTTTATCTCTCAAGTAGTGTTGTTCGATTGTTGTTCATCCCTCTCCTTTGGTGTGTTGCTTAACTCAAGTAGATTTATACGCTTGTTGTTCATCCCTCTCCTTTAGTGTGTTGTTTTTATCTCTCAAGTAGTTGTTCGATTGTTGTTCATCCCACTCCTTTAGTGTGTTGCTTAACTCTCAAGTAGATTTATACGCTTTGTTGTTCATCCCTCTCTTTAGTGTGTTGTTTTTATCTCTCAAGTAGTGTTGTTCGATTGTTGTCTATCCCACCTTTAGTGTGTGTGCTTAACTCTCAAGTAGATTTATACGCTTGTTATTCATCCCTCACTTTTAGTGTGTTGTTTTTATCTCTCAAGTAGTGTTGTTCGATTGTTGTTCATCCCACTTTTTAGTGTTGCTTAACTCTCAAGTAGATTTATACGCTTGTTGTTCATCCCTCCTTTAGTGTGTTGTTTTTATCTCTCAAGTAGTGTTGTTCGATTGTTGTTCATCCCTCTCCTTTGGTGTGTTGCTTAACTCTCAAGTAGATTTATACGTTTGTTGTTCATCCTCCTTTTAGTGTGTTGTTTTTATCTCTCAAGTAGTTGTTCGATTGTTGTTCATCCCACTCTTTAGTGTGTTGCTTAACTCTCAAGTAGATTTATACGTTTGTTATTCATCCCTCTCCTTTAGTGTATTGTTTTTATCTCTCAAGTAGTGTTGTTCGATTGTTGTCTATCCCACTCCTTTAGTGTGTTGCTTAACTCTCAAGTAGATTTATACGTTTGTTGTTCATTCCTCTCCTTTAGGGTGTTCTTTTTGTCTCTCAAGTAGTGTTGTTCGATTGTTGTCTATCCCACTCGTTTAGTGTGTTGCTTAACTATCAAGTAGATTTATACGTTTGTTATTCATCCCTCTCCTTTAGGGTTTGTTTTTATCTCTCAAGTAGTGTTGTTCGATTGTTGTCTATCCCACTCCTTTCGTGTGTTGCTTAACTATCAAGTAGATTTATACGTTTGTTGTTCATCCCTCTCCTTTAGTGTTTGTTTTTATCTCTCAAGTAGTGTTGTTCGATTGTTGTCTATCCCACTCCTTTAGTGTGTTGCTTAACTCTCAAGTAGATTTATACGTTTGTTGTTCATCCCTCTCCTTTAGTGTTTGTTTTTATCTCTCAAGTAGTGTTGTTCGATTGTTGTCTATCCCACTCCTTTAGTGTGTTGCTTAACTCTCAAGTAGATTTATACGTTTGTTGTTCATGACTCTCCTTTTAGTGTGTTGTTTTTATCTCTCAAGTAGTGTTGTTCGATTGTTGTTCATCCCACTTTTTTAGTGTTGCTTAACTCTCAAGTAGATTTATACGCTTGTTGTTCATCCTCTCCTTTAGTGTGTTGTTTTTATCTCACAACTAGAGTTGTTCGTTTGTTGTCTATCCCACTCCTTTAGTGTGTTGCTTAACTCTTAAGTAGATTTATACGTTTGTTGTTCATCTCTCTCCTTTAGTGTGTTGTTTTATCTCTCAAGTAGTGTTGTTCGATTGTTGTTCATCCCACTTTAGTGTGTTGCTTAACTCTCAAGTAGATTTATACGCTTGTTGTTCATCCTCTCCTTTAGTGTGTTGTTTTATCTCTCAAGTAGTGTTGTTCGATTGTTGTCATCCCACTCCTTTAACTCTCAAGTAGATTTATACGCTTGTTGTACATCGCTCTCCTTTAGTTTGTTGTTTTTCTCTCTCGTTGAGTGTTTCTCGTTTGTTGTCTATCCCACTCCCTTTGTGTGTTGTTTAACTCTAAAGTAGATTTATACGTTTGTTGTTCATCCCTCTCCTTTAGTGTGTTGTTTTTATCTCTCAAGTAGTGTTGTTCGATTGTTGTTCATCCCTCTCCTTTGGTGTGTTGCTTAACTCTCATGTAGATTTATACGTTTGTTGTTCATCCTCCTTTTAGTGTGTTGTTTTTATCTCTCAAGTAGTTGTTCGATTGTTGTCTATCCCACCTTAGTGTGTTGCTTAACTCTCAAGTAGATTTATACGCTTGTTGTTCATCTCTCCTTTAGTGTGTTGTTTTTATCTCTCAAGTAGTGTTGTTCATTGTTGTCTATCCCACTCCTTTAGTGTGTTGCTTAACTCTAAAGTCGATCTATACGCTTGTTGTTCATCCTCTCTTTAGTGTGTTGTTTTTATCTCTCAAGTAGTGTTGTTCATTGTTGTCATCCCACCCTTTAGTGTGTTGCTTAACTCTCAAGTAGATTTATACGCTTGTTGTTCATCCTCTCCTTTAGTGTGTTTTTTATCTCTCAAGTAGTTGTTCGATTGTTGTTCATCCCACTTTTTAGTGTGTTGCTTAACCTCAAGTAGATTTATACGCTTGTTGTTCATCCCTCCTTTAGTGTGTTGTTTTTATCTCTCAAGTAGTGTTGTTCGATTGTTGTTCATCCCACCTTTAGTGTGTTGCTTAACTCTCAAGTAGATTTATACGCTTGTTGTTCATCCCTCCTTTAGTGTGTTGTTTTATCTCTCAAGTAGTGTTGTTCGATTGTTGTTCATCCCACTCCTTTAGTGTGTTGCTTAACTCTCAAGTAGATTTATACGCTTGTTGTTCATCCTCTCCTTTAGTGTGTTGTTTTTATCTCTCAAGTAGTGTTGTTCGATTGTTGTTCATCCCACTTTTTAGTGTTGCTTAACTCTCAAGTAGATTTATACGCTTGTTGTTCATCCTCTCCTTTAGTGTGTTGTTTTTATCTCTCAAGTAGAGTTGTTCGATTGTTGTCTATCCCACTCTTAGTGTGTTGCTTAACTCTCAAGTAGATTTATACGCTTGTTGTTCATCCTCTCTTTAGTGTGTTGTTTTATCTCTCAAGTAGTGTTGTTCGATTGTTGTTCATCCCACTCCTTTAGTGTTGCTTAACTCTCAAGTAGATTTATACGCTTGTTGTTCATCCTCTCCTTTAGTGTGTTGTTTTTATCTCTCAAGTAGTTGTTCGATTGTTGTCATCCCACCTTTAGTGTGTTGCTTAACCTCAAGTAGATTTATACGCTTGTTGTTCATCCTCTCCTTTAGTGTGTTGTTTTTATCTCTCAAGTAGTGTTGTTCGATTGTTGTTCATCCCACTCCTTTAGTGTTGCTTAACTCTCAAGTAGATTTATACGCTTGTTGTTCATCCCTCTCCTTTAGTGTGTTGTATTTATCTCTCAAGTAGTGTTGTTCGATTGTTGTTCATCCCACTCTTTAGTGTGTTGCTTAACTCTCAAGTAGATTTATACGCTTGTTGTTCATCCCTCTCCTTTAGTGTGTTGTTTTTATCTCTCAAGTAGAGTTGTTCGATTGTTGTCATCCCACTTTTTAGTGTGTTGCTTAACCTCAAGTAGATTTATACGCTTGTTGTTCATCCTCTCCTTTAGTGTGTTGTTTTTATCTCTCAAGTAGTGTTGTTCGATTGTTGTTCATCCCACCTTTAGTGTGTTGCTTAACTCTCAAGTAGATTTATACTTTGTTGTTCATCCTCTCCTTTAGTGTGTTGTTTTTATCTCTCAAATAGTGTTGTTCGATTGTTGTCTATCCCACTCTTTAGTGTGTTGCTTAACTCTCAAGTAGATTTATACGCTTGTTGTTCATCCCTCTCCTTTAGTGTGTGTTGTTTTATCTCTCAAGTAGTGTTGTTCGATTGTTGTCATCCCACTCCTTTAGTGTGTTGCTTAACTCTCAAGTAGATTTATACGCTTGTTGTTCATCCTCTCCTTTAGTGTGTTGTTTTATCTCTCAAGTAGTGTTGTTCGATTGTTGTCTATCCCACTCCTTTAGTGTGTTGCTTAACTCTCAAGTAGATTTATACGCTTGTTGTTCATCCCTCTCCTTTAGTGTGTTGTTTTATCTCTCAAGTAGTGTTGTTCGATTGTTGTCATCCCACCTTTAGTGTGTTGCTTAACTCTCAAGTAGATTTATACGCTTGTTGTTCATCCTCTCCTTTAGTGTGTTGTTTTTATCTCTCAACTAGAGTTGTTCGATTGTTGTCTATCCCACTCCTTTTTAGTGTGTTGCTTAACTCTCAAGTAGATTTATACGCTTGTTGTTCATCCCTCTCTTTAGTGTGTTGTTTTTATCTCTCAAGTAGTGTTGTTCGATTGTTGCTCATCCCACTTTTTAGTGTTGCTTAACTCTCAAGTAGATTTATACGCTTGTTGTTCATCCTCTCCTTTAGTGTGTTGTTTTTATCTCTCAAGTAGAGTTGTTCGATTGTTTATCCCACTCCTTTAGTGTGTTGCTTAACTCAAGTAGATTTATACGCTTGTTGTTCATCCCTCCTTTAGTGTGTTGTTTTATCTCTCAAGTAGAGTTGTTCATTGTTGTTCATCCCACTCCTTTGTGTGTGTTGCTTAACTCTCAAGTAGATTTATACGCTTGTTGTTCATCCTCTCCTTTAGTGTGTTGTTTTTATCTCTCAAGTAGTTGTTCGATTGTTGTTCATCCCACTCCTTTAGTGTGTTGCTTAACTCTCAAGTAGATTTATACGCTTGTTGTTCATCCCTCTCCTTTAGTGTGTTGTTTTTATCTCTCAAGTAGAGTTGTTCGATTGTTGTTCATCCCACTTCTTTAGTGTTGCTTAACTCTCAAGTAGATTTATACGCTTGTTGTTCATCCTCTCCTTTAGTGTGTTGTTTTTATCTCTCAAGTAGAGTTGTTCGATTGTTGTCTATCCCACTTTAGTGTGTTGCTTAACTCTCAAGTAGATTTATACGCTTGTTGTTCATCCCTCTCCTTTAGTGTGTTGTTTTATCTCTCAAGTAGAGTTGTTCGATTGTTGTTCATCCCACCTTTAGTGTGTTGCTTAACTCTCAAGTAGATTTATACGCTTGTTGTTCATCCTCTCCTTTAGTGTGTTGTTTTTATCTCTCAAGTCGCTTGTTGTTCATCCCTCCTTTAGTGTGTTGTTTTATCTCTCAAGTAGAGTTGTTCTTTGTTGTTCATCCCACTCCTTTAGTGTGTTGCTTAACTCTCAAGTAGATTTATACGCTTGTTGTTCATCCTCTCCTTTAGTGTGTTGTTTTATCTCTCAAGTAGAGTTGTTCGCTTGTTGTCTATCCCACTCCTTTAGTGTGTTGCTTAACTCTCAAGTAGATTTATACGCTTGTAGTTCATCCCTCTTTCTTTAATGTGTTCTTTTTATATCTCAATTAGAGTTGTTCGATTGTTGTTCATCCCACTCCTTTAGTGTGTTGCTTAACTCTCAAGTAGATTTATACGCTTGTTGTTCATCCCTCTCTTTAGTGTGTTGTTTTTATCTCTCAAGTAGTGTTGTTCGATTGTTGTTCATCCCACTCCTTTAGTGTGTTGCTTAACTCTCAAGTAGATTTATACGCTTGTTGTTCATCCTCTCCTTTAGTGTGTTGTTTTATCTCTCAAGTAGAGTTGTTCGATTGTTGTCATCCCACCTTTTAGTGTGTTGCTTAACTCTCAAGTAGATTTATACGCTTGTTGTTCATCCCTCTTTCTTTAATGTGTTGTTTTTATATCTCAATTAGAGTTGTTCGATTGTTGTCTATCCCACTCTTTAGTGTGTTGCTTAACTCTCAAGTAGATTTATACGCTTGTTGTTCATCCCTCCTTTAGTGTGTTGTTTTTATCTCTCAAGTAGTTGTTCGATTGTTGTCTATCCCACTCTTTTAGTGTGTTGCTTAACTCTCAAGTAGATTTATACGCTTGTTGTTCATCCTCCTCCTTTAGTGTGTTGTTTTATCTCTCAAGTAGAGTTGTTCGCTTGTTGTCTATCCCACTCTTTAGTGTGTTGCTTAACTCTCAAGTAGATTAATACGTTTGTTGTTCATCCATCTCCTTTAGTGTATTTTTTTTATCTCTCAAGTATTGTTGTTCTATTGTTTTCTATACAACTCCTTTAGTGTGTTTCTTAACTCTCTAGTATATTTATACTTTTGTTGTTCATCCCTCTCCTTTAGTGTGTTATTTTTATCTATCAAGTAGAGTTGTTCGTTTGTTGTTTATCCCACTACTTTAGTGTGTGTTGCTTAACTCTCAAGTAGATTTATACGCTTGTTGTTCATCCTCTCCTTTTAGTGTGTTGTTTTTATCTCTCAAGTAGAGTTGTTCGCTTGTTGTCTATCCCACTTTAGTGTGTTGCTTAACTCTCAAGTAGATTTATACGCTTGTTGTTCATCCTCTCCTTTAGTGTGTTGTTTTTATCTCTCAAGTAGTGTTGTTCGATTGTTGTTCATCCCACCTTCTTTAGTGTTGCTTAACTCTCAAGTAGATTTATACGCTTGTTGTTCATCCTCTCCTTTAGTGTGTTGTTTTTATCTCTCAAGTAGTGTTGTTCGATTGTTGTCATCCCACTCTTAGTGTGTTGCTTAACTCTCAAGTAGATTTATACGCTTGTTGTTCATCCCTCCTTTAGTGTGTTGTTTTTATCTCTCAAGTAGAGTTGTTCGATTGTTGTCTATCCCACTCTTTAGTGTTGTTTAACTCTCAAGTAGATTTATACGCTTGTTGTTCATCCTCCTTTTAGTGTGTTGTTTTTATCTCTCAAGTAGTGTTGTTCGATTGTTGTCTATCCCACTCGTTTAGTGTGTAGCTTAACTCTCAAGTAGATTTATACGTTTGTTTTTCATCCCTCTCCTTTAGTGTGTGTTTTTTTATCTCTCAAGTAGTGTTGTTCGATTGTTGTTCATCCCACCTTTTTAGTGTGTTGCTTAACTATCAAGTAGATTTATACGTTTGTTGTTCATCCCTCTCCTTTACTGTTTGTTTTTATCTCTCAAGTAGTGTTGTTCGATTGTTGTCTATCCCACTCCTTTAGTGTGTTGCTTAACTCTCAAGTAGATTTATACGTTTGTTGTTCATCACTCTCCTTTAGTGTGTTGTTTTTATCTCTCAAGTAGAGTTGTTAGTTTGTTGTCTATCCCACTCCTTTAGTGTGTTGTTTAACTCTCAAGTAGATTTATACGTTTGTTTTTCATCCCTCTCCTTTAATGTGTGTTTTTTTATCTCTCAAGTAGAGTTGTTCATTGTTGTTCATCCCACTCCTTTAGTGTGTTGCTTAACTCTCAAGTAGATTTATACGCTTGTTGTTCATCCTCTCCTTTAGTGTGTTGTTTTATCTCTCAAGTAGTGTTGTTCGATTGTTGTCTATCCCACCTTTTAGTGTGTTGTTTAACTCTCAAATAGATTTTTAGGTTTGTTGTTCGTCCCTCTCCTTTAGTGTGTTGTTTTTATCTCACAACTAGAGTTGTTCGTTTGTTGTCTATCCCACTCCTTTAGTGTGTTGCTTAACTCTCAAGTAGATTCATACGTTTGTTGTTCATCTCTCTCATTTAGAGTGTTGTTTTTATCTCTGAAGTAGTGTTGTTCGATTGTTGTCTATCCCACTCGTTTAGTGTGTTGCTTAACTATCAAGTAGATTTATACGTTTGTTGTTCATCCCTCTCCTTTAGTGTGTTGTTTTTATCTCTCAAGTAGTGTTGTTCGATTGTTGTCTATCCCACTCCTTTAGTGTGTTGCTTAACTCTCAAGTAGATTTATACGTTTGTTGTTCATCTCTCTCCTTTAGTGTGTTGTTTTTAACTCTCAAGTAGAGTTGTTCGATTGTTGTCTATCCCACTCCGTTAGTGTGTTCCTTAACTCTCAAGTAAATTTATACGTTTGTAGTTCTACCCTCTCCTTTAGTGTGTTGTTTTTATCTCTCAAGTAGTGTTGTTCGATTGTTGTCTATCCCACTCGTTTAGTGTGTTGCTTAACTATCAAGTAGATTTATACGTTTGTTGTTCATCCCTCTCCTTTAGTGTTTGTTTTCATCTCTCAAGTAGAGTTGTTCGATTGTTGTCTATCCCACTCCTTTAGTGTGTTGCTTAACTCTCAAGTAGATTTATACGTTTGTTGTTCATCTCTCTCCTTTAGAGTGTTGTTTTATCTCTCAAGTAGTGTTTTTCGATTGTTGTCTATCCCACTCGTTTCGTGTGTTGCTTAACTATCAAGTAGATTTATACGTTTGTTGTTCATCCCTCTCCTTTAGTGTTTGTTTTTATCTCTCAAGTAGTGTTGTTCGATTGTTGTCTATCCCACTCCTTTAGTGTGTTGCTTTACTCTCAAGTAGATTTATACGTTTGTTGTTCATCCCTCTCCTTTAGTGTGTTGTTTTTATCTCTCAAGTAGAGTTGTTAGATTGTTGTCTATCCCACTCCTTTAGTTTGTTGCCTAACTCTCAAGTAGATTTATACGTTTGTTGTTCATTCCTCTCCTTTAGAGTGTTGTTTTAATCTCTCAAGTAGTGTTGTTCGATTGTTGTCTATACCACTCCTTCAGTGTTGTTTAACTCTCAAGTAGAGTTATTCGTTTGTTGATCATCCCTCACCTTTAGTGTGTTGTTTTTTATCTCTAAAGTAGAGATGTTCTTTTGTTATCTATCCCACTCCTTCCGTGTATTGGTTAACTCTCAAGTAGATTTATACGTTTGTTGTTCACCCCTCTCCTTTAGCATATTCTTTTTTATCTCTCAAGTAGTGTTGTTCGATTTTTGTCTATCCCACTCCTTTAGTGTGTGCTTAACTCTCAAGTAGATTTATACGTTTGTTGTTCATCCCTCTCCTTTAGAGTGTTGTTTTTATCTCTCAAGTAGAGTTGTTCTTTTGTTGACTATCCCACTCCTTCTATGTGTTGTTTAACTCTCAAGTAGATTTATACAATTGTTGTTCATCCCTCTCCTTTAGTGTGTTATTTTTATCTCTCAAGTAGAGTTGTTCGTTTGTTGTCGAACCCACTCCTTTAGTGTGTTGCTTAACTCTCAACTTGATTTATACATTTGTTGTTCATCACTCTCCTTTAGTGTGTTGTTTTTATCTCTGAAGTAGAGTTGTTCGCTTGTTGTCAATCCCACTCAAGTAGATTTATACGCTTGTTGTTCATCCTCCTTTAGTGTGTTGTTTTTATCTCTCAAGTAGAGTTGTTCGCTTGTTGTTCATCCCACTCTTAGTGTGTTGCTTAACTCTCAAGTAGATTTATACGCTTGTTGTTCATCCTCTCCTTTAGTGTGTTGTTTTTATCTCTCAAGTAGTTGTTCGATTGTTGTCTATCCCACTCCTTTAGTGTTGCTTAACTCTCAAGTAGATTTATACGCTTGTTGTTCATCCTCTCCTTTAGTGTGTTGTTTTTATCTCTCAAGTAGAGTTATTCTTCTGTTGTCTATCCCACTCCTTTTTTGTGTTGTTTAACTCTCAACTAGATTTATACGTTTTGTTGTGTATCCCTCTCCTTTAGTGTGTTGTTTTTATCTCTCAAGTAGAGTTGTTCATTTGTTGTCAATCCCACTCATTTTCTGTGTTGTTTAACTCTCAACTTGATTTATACATTTGTTGTTCATCACTCTCCTTTAGTGTGTTGTTTTTATCTCTCAAGTAGAGTTGTTCGCTTGTTGTCTATCCCACTCTTTAGTGTGTTGCTTAACTCTCAAGTAGATCTATACGCTTGTTGTTCATCCCTCTCCTTTAGTGTGTTGTTTTTATCTCTGAAGTAGAGTTGTTCGCTTGTTGTCATCCCACTCCTTTAGTGTGTTGCTTAACTCTCAAGTAGATTTATACGCTTGTTGTTCATCCTCTCCTTTAGTGTGTTGTTTTTATCTCTCAAGTAGTTGTTCGATTGTTGTTCATCCCACTCCTTTAGTGTGTTGCTTAACTCTCAAGTAGATTTATACGCTTGTTGTTCATCCCTCCTTTAGTGTGTTGTTTTTATCTCTCAAGTAGAGTTGTTCGCTTGTTGTCTATCCCACTTTTAGTGTGTAGCTTAACTCTCAGGTAGATTCATACGTTTGTTGTTCATCCCTCTCCTTTAGTGTGTTGTTTTTATCTCTCAAGTTGAGTTGTTCATTTGTTGTCTATCCCACTCCTTTAGTGTGTTGCTTAACTCTCATGTAGATTTATACGTTTGTTGTTCATCCCTCTCCTTTAGGGTGTTGTTTTTATCTCTCAAGTTGAGTTGTTCATTTGTTGTCTATCCCACTCCTTTAGTGTGTTGCTTAACTCTAAAGTAGATTTATACGTTTGTTATTCAACCCTCTCCTTTAGTGTGTTTTTTAACTCTAAAGTAGATTTATACGTTTGTTGTTCATCCCTCTCCTTTAGTGTGTTTCTTAACTCTAAAGTAGATTTATACGTTTGTTGTTTATCCCTCTCCTTTAGTGTGTTGTTTTTATCTCTGAAGTTGTGTTGTTCGATTGTTGTCTATCCCACTCCTTTAGTGTGTTGTTTAACACTGAAGTAGATTTATACGTTTGTTGTTCATCCCTCTCCTTTAGTGTGTTGTTTTTATCTCTCAAGTAGAGTTGTTCGTTTGTTGTCTATCCCAGTCCTTCAGTGTGTGCTTAACTCTCAAATAGATTTATACGTTTGTTGTTCATCCCTCTCCTTTAGTGTGTTGTTTTTATCGCTCAAGTAGTGTTGTTCGATTGTTGTCTATCCCACTCCTTTAGTGTGTTGCTTAACTCTAAAGTCGATTTATATGTTTGTTGTTCATCCCTCTCCTTTAGAGTGTTGTTTTTATCTCTCAAGTAGAGTTGTTCGTTTGTTGTCTATCCCACTCTTTTAGTGTTGCTTAACTCTCAAGTAGATTTATACGCTTTGTTGTTCATCCTCTCCTTTAGTGTGTTGTTTTTATCTCTCTAGTAGAGTTGTTCGATTGTTGTCTATCCCACTCCTTTAGTGTGTTGCTTAACTCTTAAGTAGATTTATACGTTTGTTGTTCATCCCTCCTTTAGTGTGTTGTTTTATCTCTCAAGTAGAGTTGTTCATTGTTGTCTATCCCACTCCTTTAGTGTGTTGCTTAACTCTCAAGTAGATTTATACGCTTGTTGTTCATCCTCTCCTTTAGTGTGTTGTTTTTATCTCTCAAGTAGTGTTGTTCGATTGTTGTTCATCCCACCTTTAGTGTGTTGCTTAACTCTCAAGTAGATTTATACGCTTGTTGTTCATCCCTCCTTTAGTGTGTTGTTTTTATCTCTCAAGTAGAGTTGTTCGCTTGTTGTTCATCCCACTCCTTTAGTGTGTTGCTTAACTCTCAAGTAGATTTATACGCTTGTTGTTCATCCCTCTCTTTTAGTGTGTTGTTTTTATCTCTCAATTAGAGTTGTTCGCTTGTTGTCATCCCACTCCTTTAGTGTGTTGCTTAACTCTCAAGTAGATTTATACGCTTTGTTGTTCATCCTCTCCTTTTAGTGTGTTGTTTTTATCTCTCAAGTAGAGTTGTTCGATTGTTGTCATCCCACTCTTTAGTGTGTTGCTTAACTCTCAAGTAGATTTATACGCTTGTTGTTCATCCTCTCCTTTAGTGTGTTGTTTTTATCTCTCAAGTAGTTGTTCGATTGTTGTTCATCCCACTCCTTTAGTGTGTTGCTTAACTCTCAAGTAGATTTATACGCTTGTTGTTCATCCCTCTCTTTTAGTGTGTTGTTTTTATCTCTCAATTAGAGTTGTTCATTGTTGTTCATCCCACTCCTTTAGTGTGTTGCTTAACTCTCAAGAAGATTTATACGTTTGTTGTCCATCCCTCTCCTTTAGTGTGTTATTTTTATATCTCAATTAGAGTTGTTCGATTGTTGTCTATCCCACTCCTTTAGTGTGTTGCTTAACTCTAAAGTCGATCTATACGTTTGTTGTTCATCCCTCTCCTTTAGTGTGTTGTTTTTATCTCTCAAGTAGTGTTGTTCGATTGTTGTCTATCCCACTCCTTTAGTGTGTTGCTTAACTCTAAAGTCGATCTATACGTTTGTTGTTCATCCCTCTCCTTTAGTGTGTTGTTTTTATCTCTCAAGTAGTGTTGTTCGATTGTTGTTCATCCCTCTCCTTTGGTGTGTTGCTTAACTCTCATGTAGATTTATACGTTTGTTGTTCATCCCTCTCCTTTAGTGTGTTGTTTTTGTCTCTCAAGTAGTGTTGTTCGATTGTTGTTCATCCCTCTCCTTTGGTGTGTTTCTTAACTCTCATGTAGATTTATACATTTGTTGTTCATCCCTCTCCTTTAGTGTTTTGTTTTTATCTCCTAAGTAGTGTTGTTCGATTGTTGTCTATCCCACTCCTTTAGTGTGTTGCTTAACTCTCAAGTAGATTTATAAGCTTGTTGTTCATCCCTCCTTTTTAGTGTGTTGTTTTTATCTCTCAAGTAGTGTTGTTCGATTGTTGTTCATCCCACCTTTTAGTGTGTTGCTTAACTCTCAAGTAGATTTATACGCTTGTTGTTCATCCTCTCCTTTAGTGTGTTGTTTTTATCTCTCAAGTAGAGTTGTTCGATTGTTGTCTATCCCACTCCTTTAGTGTGTTGGTTAACTCTAAAGTAGATTTATACGCTTGTTGTTCATCCTCTCCTTTAGTGTGTTGTTTTTATCTCTCAAGTAGAGTTGTTCGATTGTTGTCATCCCACTCCTTTTAGTGTTGCTTAACTCTCAAGTAGATTTATACGCTTGTTGTTCATCCTCTCCTTTAGTGTGTTGTTTTTATCTCTCAAGTAGAGTTGTTCGATTGTTGTTCATCCCACTCTTTAGTGTGTTGCTTAACTCTCAAGTAGATTTATACGCTTGTTGTTCATCCCTCCTTTAGTGTGTTGTTTTTATCTATCAAGTAGTGTTGTTCTATTGTTGTCTATACCACTACTTTATTTTGTTGCTTAACTCTAAAGTAGATCTATACGTTTGTTGTTCATCCCTCTCCTTTAGTGTGTTGTTTTTATATCTCAATTAGAGTTGTTCGATTGTTGTCTATCCCACTCCTTTAGTGTGTTGCTTAACTCTAAAGTCGATCTATACGTTTGTTGTTCATGCCTCTCCTTTAGTGTGTTGTTTTTATCTCTCAAGAAGTGTTGTTCGATTGTTGTCTATCCCACTCCTTTAGTGTGTTTCTTAACTCTAAAGTCGATCTATACGTTTGTTGTTCATCCCTCTCCTTTAATGTGTTGATTTTATATCTCAAGTAGTTGTTCGATTGTTGTTCATCCCACTCCTTTAGTGTGTTGCTTAACTCTCAAGTAGATTTATACGCTTGTTGTTCATCCCTCTCTTTAGTGTGTTGTTTTTATCTCACAAGTAGAGTTGCTCGATTGTTGTCTAACCCACTCCTTTAGTGTTGTTTAACTCTCAACTAGATTTATACATTTGTTGTTCATCCCTCTCATTTGGTGTGTTGTTTTTATCTCTGAAGTAGAGTTGTTCGATTGTTGTCATCCCACTCTTTTAGTGTGTTGCTTAACTCTCAAGTAGATTTATACGCTTGTTGTTCATCCTCTCCTTTAGTGTGTTGTTTTTATCTCTCAAGTAGTGTTGTTCGATTGTTGTCTATCCCACTCTTTTAGTGTGTAGCTTAACTCTCAAGTAGATTTATACGCTTGTTGTTCATCCTCTCCTTTAGTGTGTTGTTTTTATCTCTCAAGTAGAGATGTTCGATTGTTGTCATCCCACTCCTTTAGTGTGTTGCTTAACTCTCAAGTAGATTTATACGCTTGTTGTTCATCCTCTCCTTTAGTGTGTTGTTTTATCTCTCAAGTAGAGTTGTTCGATTGTTGTCTATCCCACTCTTTTAGTGTGTTGTTTAACTCTAAAGTAGATTTATACGTTTGTTGTTCATCCCTCTCCTTTAGGGTGTTGTTTTTATCTCTCAAGTAGAGTTGTTCTTTTGTTGTCTATCCCACTCCTTCAGTGTGTGCTTAACTCTCAAGTAGATTTATACGTTTGTTGTTCATCCCTCTCCTTTAGTGTGTTGTTTTTATCTCTCAAGTAGAGTTGTTCGGTTGTAGTCTATCCCACTCCTTCAGTGTGTGCTTAACTCTCAAGTAGATTTATACGTTTGTTGTTCATCCCTCTCCTTTAGTGTGTTGTTTTTATCTCTCAAGTAGAGTTGTTCGTTTGTTGTCTTTCCCACTCCTTCAGTGTGTGCTTAACTCTCAAGTAGATTTATACGTTTGTTGTTCATCCCTCTCCTTTAGTGTGTTGTTTTTATCTCTCAAGTAGAGTTGTTCGATTGTTGTCTATCCCACCTTCTTTAGTGTGTTGCTTAACTCTCAAGTAGATTTATACGCTTGTTGTTCATCCTCTCCTTTAGTGTGTTGTTTTTATCTCTCAAGTAGAGTTGTTCTTTTGTTGTCTATCCCACTCCTATGTGTTGTTTAACTCTCAAGTAGATTTATACAATTATTGTTCATCCCTCTCCTTTAGTGTCTTGTTTTTATCTCTCAAGTTGAGTTGTTCGTTTGTTGTCTATCCCACTCCTTTAGTGTGTTGCTTAACTCTCAAGTAGAGTTATACGTTTGTTATTCATCCCTCCCCTTTAGTGTGTTGTTTTTATCTTTCAAGTAGTGATGTTCGATTGTTGTCTATCCCACCTTTTAGTGTTGCTTAACTCTCAAGTAGATTTATACGCTTGTTGTTCATCCCTCTCCTTTAGTGTGTGTTTTTATCTCTCAAGTAGAGTTGTTCGCTTGTTGTCTATCCCACTCTTTAGTGTTGCTTAACTCTCAAGTAGATTTATACGCTTGTTGTTCATCCTCTCCTTTAGTGTGTTGTTTTATCTCTCAAGTAGAGTTGTTCGATTGTTGTTCATCCCACTCCTTTGGTGTGTTGTTTAACTCTCAAGTAGATTTATACGTTTGTTGTTCATCCCACTCCTTTAGTGTGTTGTTTTTATCTCTCAAGTAGAGTTGTTCGCTTGTTGTTCATCCCACTCTTTAGTGTGTTGCTTAACTCTCAAGTAGATTTATACGCTTGTTGTTCATCCTCTCCTTTAGTGTGTTGTTTTTATCTCTCAAGTAGAGTTGTTCGATTGTTGTTCATCCCACTTTAGTGTTGCTTAACCTCAAGTAGATTTATACGCTTGTTGTTCATCCCTCTCCTTTAGTGTGTTGTTTTTATCTCTCAAGTAGAGTTGTTCGATTGTTGTCTATCCCACCTTTTAGTGTTGCTTAACTCTCAAGTAGATTTATACTTTGTTGTTCATCCTCTCCTTTAGTGTGTTGTTTTTATCTCTCAAGTAGAGTTGTTCGCTTGTTGTTCATCCCACTCCTTTAGTGTTGCTTAACTCTCAAGTAGATTTATACGCTTGTTGTTCATCCTCTCCTTTAGTGTGTTGTTTTATCTCTCAAGTAGTGTTGTTCGATTGTTGTCATCCCACTCTTTAGTGTGTTGCTTAACTCTCAAGTAGATTTATACGCTTGTTGTTCATCCCTCCTTTAGTGTGTTGTTTTATCTCTCAAGTAGAGTTGTTCGCTTGTTGTTCATCCCACTCCTTTAGTGTTGCTTAACTCTCAAGTAGATTTATACGCTTGTTGTTCATCCTCCTTTTAGTGTGTTGTTTTATCTCTCAAGTAGTTGTTCGCTTGTTGTCTATCCCACTCCTTTAGTGTTGCTTAACTCTCAAGTAGATTTATACGCTTGTTGTTCATCCCTCTCCTTTAGTGTGTTGTTTTTATCTCTCAAGTAGTGTTGTTCGATTGTTGTTCATCCCACCTTTTAGTGTGTGTAGCTTAACTCTCAAGTAGATTTATACGCTTGTTGTTCATCCCTCTCCTTTAGTGTGTTGTTTTTATCTCTCAAGTAGAGTTGTTCGCTTGTTGTTCATCCCACTCCTTTAGTGTGTGCTTAACTCTCAAGTAGATTTATACGCTTGTTGTTCATCCCTCCTTTTAGTGTGTTGTTTTTATCTCTCAAGTAGAGTTGTTCGCTTGTTGTCTATCCCACTCCTTTTTAGTGTGTGCTTAACTCTCAAGTAGATTTATACGCTTGTTGTTCATCCTCTCCTTTAGTGTGTTGTTTTTATCTCTTCATCCTCTCCTTTAGTGTGTTGTTTTATCTCTCAAGTAGAGTTGTTCGATTGTTGTTCATCCCACTCTTAGTGTGTTGTTTAACTCTCAAGTAGATTTATACGCTTGTTGTTCATCCTCTCCTTTAGTGTGTTGTTTTTATCTCTCAAGTAGAGTTGTTCGCTTGTTGTCATCCCACTCCTTTAGTGTGTTGCTTAACTCTCAAGTAGATTTATACGCTTGTTGTTCATCCCTCCTTTAGTGTGTTGTTTTTATCTCTCAAGTAGAGTTGTTCGCTTGTTGTCTATCCCACTCCTTTAGTGTTGCTTAACTCTCAAGTAGATTTATACGCTTGTTGTTCATCCCTCCTTTAGTGTGTTGTTTTATCTCTCAAGTAGTGTTGTTCGATTGTTGTTCATCCCTCTCCTTTGGTGTGTTGCTTAACTCTCATGTAGATTTATACGTTTGTTGTTCGTCCCTCTCCTTTAGTGTGTTGTTTTTATCTCACAACTAGAGTTGTTCGTTTGTTGTCTATCCCACTCCTTTAGTGTGTTGCTTAACTCTCAAGTAGATTTATACGCTTGTTGTTCATCCCTCTCTTTAGTGTGTTGTTTTTATCTCTCAAGTAGAGTTGTTCGATTGTTGTTCATCCCACTCCTTTAGTGTGTTGCTTAACTCTCAAGTAGATTTATACGCTTGTTGTTCATCCCTCCTTTAGTGTGTTGTTTTTATCTCTCAAGTAGTGTTGTTCGATTGTTGTCTATCCCACTCTTTAGTGTGTTGCTTAACTCTCAAGTAGATTTATACGCTTGTTGTTCATCCCTCCTTTAGTGTGTTGTTTTTATCTCTCAAGTAGTTGTTCGATTGTTGTCTATCCCACTCCTTTAGTGTTGCTTAACTCTCAAGTAGATTTATACGCTTGTTGTTCATCCCTCCTTTAGTGTGTTGTTTTATCTCTCAAGTAGAGTTGTTCGATTGTTGTTCATCCCACTCCTTAGTGTGTTGCTTAACTCTCAAGTAGATTTATACGCTTGTTGTTCATCCCTCTCCTTTAGTGTGTTGTTTTTATCTCTCAAGTAGTTGTTCGATTGTTGTCTGTCCCACTCCTTTAGTGTGTTGCTTAACTCTCAAGTAGATTTATACGCTTGTTGTTCATCCTCTCCTTTAGTGTGTTGTTTTTATCTCTCAAGTAGAGTTGTTCGATTGTTGTTCATCCCACTCCTTTAGTGTGTTGCTTAACTCTCAAGTAGATTTATACGCTTGTTGTTCATCCTCTCCTTTAGTGTGTTGTTTTTATCTCTCAAGTAGAGTTGTTCGATTGTTGTTCATCCCACTCTTTAGTGTTGCTTAACTCTCAAGTAGATTTATACGCTTGTTGTTCATCCCTCTCCATTAGTGTGTTGTTTTTATCTCTCAAGTAGAATTGTTCGTTTGTTGTCTATCCCACTCCTTTAGTGTGTTGCTTAACTCTCAAGTAGATTTATACGCTTGTTGTTCATCCTCTCCTTTAGTGTGTTGTTTTTATCTCTCAAGTAGTGTTGTTCGATTGTTGTTCATCCCACTCCTTTAGTGTGTAGCTTAACTCTCAAGTAGATTTATACGCTTGTTGTTCATCCTCTCCTTTAGTGTGTTGTTTTTATCTCTCAAGTAGTTGTTCGCTTGTTGTCTATCCCACTCCTTTAGTGTGTTGCTTAACTCTCAAGTAGATTTATACGCTTGTTGTTCATCCCTCCCTTTAGTGTGTTGTTTATCTCTCAAGTAGAGTTGTTCGCTTGTTGTTCATCTCACTCCTTTAGTGTGTAGCTTAACTCTCAAGTAGATTTATACGTTTGTTGTTCATCTCACTCCTATAGTGTGTTGTTTTTATCTCTCAAGTAGAATTGTTCGATTGTTGTTCATCCCTCTCCTTTAGTGTGTTGCTTAACTCTCAAGTAGATTTATACGCTTGTTGTTCATCCTCTCCTTTAGTGTGTTGTTTTATCTCTCAAGTAGAGTTGTTCGCTTGTTGTCTATCCCACTCCTTTAGTGTGTTGCTTAACTCTCAAGTAGATTTATACGCTTGTTGTTCATCCTCTCCTTTAGTGTGTTGTTTTATCTCTCAAGTAGTTGTTCGCTTTGTTGTTCATCCCACTTTAGTGTGTTGCTTAACTCTCAAGTAGATTTATACGCTTGTTGTTCATCCTCTCCTTTAGTGTGTTGTTTTATCTCTCAAGTAGTTGTTCGATTGTTGTCTATCCCACTCTTTAGTGTGTTGCTTAACTCTCAAGTAGATTTATACGCTTTGTTGTTCATCCTCTCCTTTAGTGTGTTGTTTTTATCTCTCAAGTAGAGTTGTTCGATTGTTGTCTATCCCACTCTTTAGTGTGTTGCTTAACTCTCAAGTAGATTTATACGCTTGTTGTTCATCCCTCCTTTAGTGTGTTGTTTTTATCTCTCAAGTAGAGTTGTTCGCTTGTTGTTCATCCCACTCCTTTAGTGTTGCTTAACTCTCAAGTAGATTTATACGCTTGTTGTTCATCCCTCTCCTTTAGTGTGTTGTTTTTATCTCTCAAGTAGAGTTGTTCGATTGTTGTCTATCCCACCTTTTAGTGTGTTGCTTAACTCTCAAGTAGATTTATACGCTTGTTGTTCATCCTCTCCTTTAGTGTGTTGTTTTTATCTCTCAAGTAGTGTTGTTCGATTGTTGTCTCATCCCACTCCTTTAGTGTGTTGCTTAACTCTCAAGTAGATTTATACGCTTGTTGTTCATCCTCTCCTTTAGTGTGTTGTTTTTATCTCTCAAGTAGAGTTGTTCGATTGTTGTCTATCCCACTCCTTTAGTGTGTTGCTTAACTCTCAAGTAGATTTATACGCTTGTTGTTCATCCCTCCTTTAGTGTGTTGTTTTTATCTCTCAAGTAGAGTTGTTCGATTGTTGTCATCCCACTTCTTTAGTGTGTTGCTTAACTCTCAAGTAGATTTATACGCTTGTTGTTCATCCCTCTCCTTTAGTGTGTTGTTTTTATCTCTCAAGTAGAGTTGTTCTTTTGTTGTTCATCCCACTCCTTTAGTGTGTTTTAACTCTCAAGTAGATTTATACGCTTGTTGTTCATCCCTCCTTTAGTGTGTTGTTTTTATCTCTCAAGTAGTTGTTCGATTGTTGTTCATCCCACTCCTTTAGTGTTGCTTAACTCTCAAGTAGATTTATACGCTTGTTGTTCATCCCTCTCCTTTAGTGTGTTGTTTTATCTCTCAAGTAGAGTTGTTCGCTTGTTGTCTATCCCACTCCTTTAGTGTGTTGCTTAACTCTCAAGTAGATTTATACGCTTGTTGTTCATCCCTCTCCTTAAGTGTGTTGTTTTTATCTCCCAAGTAGAGTTGTTCGTTGTTGTTCATCCCACTCCTTTAGTGTGTTGCTTAACTCTCAAGTAGATTTATACGCTTGTTGTTCATCCCTCCTTTAGTGTGTTGTTTTTATCTCTCAAGTAGAGTTGTTCGATTGTTGTTCATCCCACCCTTTAGTGTGTTGCTTAACTCTCAAGTAGATTTATACGCTTGTTGTTCATCCCTCCTTTAGTGTGTTGTTTTATCTCTCAAGTAGAGTTGTTCGATTGTTGTCTATCCCACCTTTTAGTGTGTTGCTTAACTCTCAAGTAGATTTATACGCTTGTTGTTCATCCCTCTCCTTTAGAGTGTTGTTTTTATCTCTCAAGTAGAGTTGTTCGATTGTTGTCATCCCACTCCTTTAGTTTGTTGCTTAACTCTCAAGTAGTTTTATACGCTTGTTGTTCATCCCTCTCCTTTAGTATTTTGTTTTTATCTCTCAAGTAGAGTTGTTCGATTGTTGTCTATCCCACTCCTTTCTTGTGTTGGTTAACTCTCAAGTAGATTTATACGATTGTTGTTCATCCCTCCTTTAGTGTGTTGTTTTTATCTCTCAAGTAGAGTTGTTCTTTGTTGTCTATCCCACTTTAGTGTGTTGCTTAACTCTCAAGTAGATTTATACGCTTGTTGTTCATCCCTCTCCTTTAGTGTGTTGTTTTTATCTTTCAAGTAGTGTTGTTCGATTGTTGTCTATCCCACCTTTAGTGTGTAGCTTAACTCTCAAGTAGATTTATACGCTTGTTGTTCATCCTCTCCTTTAGTGTGTTGTTTTTATCTCTCAAGTAGAGTTGTTCGCTTGTTGTCATCCCACCTTTTAGTGTTGCTTAACTCTCAAGTAGATTTATACGCTTGTTGTTCATCCCTCCTTTAGTGTGTTGTTTTTATCTCTCAAGTAGAGTTGTTCGATTGTTGTCTATCCCACCTTTAGTGTGTTGCTTAACTCTCAAGTAGATTTATACGCTTGTTGTTCATCCCTTTCCTTTAGTGTGTTGTTTTTATCTCTCAAGTAGTTGTTCGATTGTTGTTCATCCCACTCCTTTAGTGTGTTGCTTAACTCTCAAGTAGATTTATACGCTTGTTGTTCATCCCTCCTTTAGTGTGTGTTGTTTTATCACTCAAGTAGAGTTGTTCGATTGTTGTCTATCCCACTCCTTTAGTGTGTTGCTTAACTCTCAAGTAGATTTATACGCTTGTTGTTCATCCCTCCTTTAGTGTGTTGTTTTTATCTCTCAAGTAGAGTTGTTCGATTGTTGTCATCCCACTCTTTAGTGTTGCTTAACTCTAAAGTAGATTTATACGTTTGTTGTTCATCCCTCTCCTTTAGTGTGTTGTTTTTATCTTTGAAGTAGAGTTGTTCGCTTGTTGTCAATCCCACTCTTTAGTGTTGCTTAACTCTCAAGTAGATTTATACGCTTGTTGTTCATCCTCCTCTTTAGTGTGTTGTTTTTATCTCTCAAGTAGAGTTGTTCGATTGTTGTCTATCCCACTCCTTTAGTGTGTTGCTTAACTCTCATGTAGATTTATACGCTTGTTGTTCATCCCTCTCCTTTAGTGTGTTGTTTTTATCTCTCAAGTAGAGTTGTTCTTTTGTTGTCTATCCCACTCCTTCAGTGTGTGCTTAACTCTCAAGTAGATTTATACGTTTGTTGTTCATCCCTCTCCTTTAGTGTGTTGTTTTTATCTCTCAAGTAGAGTTGTTCGTTTGTTGTCTTTCCCACTCCTTCAGTGTGTGCTTAACTCTCAAGTAGATTTATACGTTTGTTGTTCATCCCTCTCCTTTAGTGTGTTGTTTTTACCTCTCAAGTAGTGTTGTTCGATTGTTGTCTATCCCACTCCTTTGGTGTGTTGTTTAACTCTCAAGTAGATTTATACGTTTGTTGTTCATCCCTCTCCTTTAGTGTGTTGTTTTTATCTCTCAAGTGGTGTTGTTCGATTGTTGTCTATCCCACTCCTTTAGTGTGTTGCTTAACTCTCAAGTAGATTTATACGCTTGTTGTTCATCCCTCCTTTAGTGTGTTGTTTTTATCTCTCAAGTAGAGTTGTTCGATTGTTGTTCATCCCACTCCTTTAGTGTGTTGCTTAACTCTCAAGTAGATTTATACGTTTGTTGTTAATACCTCTCCTTTAGTGTGTTGTTTTTATCTGACAAGTGGAGTTTTTCGCTTGTTGTTCATCCCACTCCTTAGTGTGTTGCTTAACTCTCAAGTAGATTTATACGCTTGTTGTTCATCCTCTCCTTTAGTGTGTGTTTTTTATCTCTCAAGTAGAGTTGTTCGCTTGTTGTCTATCCCACCTTTAGTGTTTGCTTTAACTCTCAAGTAGATTTATACGCTTGTTGTTCATCCCTCCTTTAGTGTGTTGTTTTTATTTCTCAAGTAGATTTATACGTTTGTAGTTCATCCCTCTCCTTTAGTGTGTAGTTTAACTCTCAAGTAGATTTATACGTTTGTTGTTTAACCCTCTCCTTTAGTGTGTTGTTTTTATCCGTCAAGTAGTGTTGTTCGATTGTTGTCTATCCCACTCGTTTAGTGTGTAGCTTAACTCTCAAGTAGATTTATACGTTTGTTGTGCATCCCTCTCCTTTAGTGTGTTGTTTTTATCTCTCAAGTAGAGTTGTTCGTTTGTTCTCTATCCCACTCCTTTAGTGTGTTGCTTAACTCTCAAGTAGATTTATACGTTTGTTGTTCATCCCTCTCCATTAGTGTGTTGTTTTTATCTCTCAAGTAGTGTTGTTCGATTGTTGTCTATCCCACTCCTTCAGTGTGTGCTGAACTCTCAAGTAGATTTATACGTTTGTTGTTCATCTCTCTCCTTTAGTGTGTTGTTTTTATCTCTCAAGAAGTGTTGTTCGATTGTTGTCTATCCCACTCCTTTAGTGTGTTGCTTAACTCTAAAGTCGATTTATACGTTTGTAGTTCATCCCTCTTTCTTTAATGTGTTCTTTTTATATCTCAATTAGAGTTGTTCGATTGTTGTCTATCCCACTCCTTTAGTGTGTTGCTTAACTCTAAAGTCGATCTATACGTTTGTTGTTCATGCCTCTCCTTTAGTGTGTTGTTTTTATCTCTCAAGAAGTGTTGTTCGATTGTTGTCTATCCCACTCCTTTAGTGTGTTTCTTAACTCTAAAGTCGATCTATACGTTTGTTGTTCATCCCTCTCCTTTAATGTGTTGATTTTATATCTCAATTAGAGTTGTTTGTTTGTTGTCAATCCCACTCCTTTTTTGTGTTGTTTAACTCTCAACTAGATTTATACGTTTGTTGTTCATCCCTCTCCTTTGGTGTGTTGTTTTATCTCTCAAGTAGAGTTGTTCGATTGTTGTTCATCCCACTCCTTTAGTGTGTTGATTAACTCTCAAGTCGATTTATACGCTTGTTGTTCATCCTCTCCTTTAGTGTGTTGTTTTTATCTCTCAAGTAGAGTTGTTCGCTTGTTGTTCATCCCACTCCTTTAGTGTTGCTTAACTCTCAAGTAGATTTATACGCTTGTTGTTCATCCTCTCCTTTAGTGTGTTGTTTTTATCTCTCAAGTTGTTCTTTGTTGTTCATCCCACTCCTTTAGTGTGTTGCTTAACTCTCAAGTAGATTTATACGCTTGTTGTTCATCCTCTCCTTTAGTGTGTTGTTTTATCTCTCAAGTAGTGTTGTTCGATTGTTGTCTCATCCCACTCTTTAGTGTGTAGCTTAACTCTCAAGTAGATTTATACGCTTGTTGTTCATCCATCTCCTTTAGTGTGTCGTTTTTATATCTCAAGTAGAGTTGTTCGGTTGTTGTCTATCCCACTCCTTTAGTGTGTTGTTTAACTCTCAAGTAGATTTATACGCTTGTTGTTCATCCTCTCCTTTAGTGTGTTGTTTTTATCTCTCAAGTAGAGTTGTTCGATTGTTGCCTATCCCACTCCTTTAGTGTGTTGCTTAGTAGATTTATACGTTTGTTCTTCATCCCTCTGCTTTAGTGTGTTGTTTTTATCTCTCAAGTAGAGTTGTTCGTTTGTTGTCTATCCCACTCCGTTAGTGTTGCTTAACTCTCAAGTAGATTTATACGCTTGTTGTTCATCCTCTCCTTTAGTGTGTTGTTTTTATCTCTCAAGTAGAGTTGTTCGATTGTTGTTCATCCCACTCCTTTAGTGTGTTGCTTAACTCTCAAGTAGATTTATACGCTTGTTGTTCATCCTCTCCTTTAGTGTGTTGTTTTATCTCTCAAGTAGAGTTGTTCGATTGTTGTTCATCCCACTCCTTTAGTGTGTTGCTTAACTCTCAAGTAGATTTATACGCTTGTTGTTCATCCCTCCTTTAGTGTGTTGTTTTTATCTCTCAAGTAGAGTTGTTCGCTTGTTGTCTATCCCACTCTTTAGTGTGTTGCTTAACTCTCAAGTAGATTTATACGCTTGTTGTTCATCCCTCTCCTTTAGTGTGTTGTTTTTATCTCTCAAGTAGAGTTGTTCGCTTGTTGTCTATCCCACTCTTTAGTGTGTTGCTTAACTCTCAAGTAGATTTATACGCTTGTTGTTCATCCCTCCTTTAGTGTGTTGTTTTATCTCTCAAGTAGAGTGTTGTTCGATTGTTGTCTATCCCACTCCTTTAGTGTTGCTTAACTCTCAAGTAGATTTATACGCTTGTTGTTCATCCTCTCCTTTAGTGTGTTGTTTTATCTCTCAAGTAGAGTTGTTCGCTTGTTGTCTATCCCACTTTAGTGTTGCTTAACTCTCAAGTAGATTTATACGCTTGTTGTTCATCCCTCCTTTAGTGTGTTGTTTTTATCTCTCAAGTAGAGTTGTTCGTTGTTGTCATCCCACTCTTTAGTGTGTTGCTTAACTCTCAAGTAGATTTATACGCTTGTTGTTCATCCCTCTCCTTTAGTGTGTTGTTTTTATCTCTCAAGTAGAGTTGTTCGATTGTTGTTCATCCCACTCCTTTAGTGTGTTGCTTAACTCTCAAGTAGATTTATACGCTTGTTGTTCATCCCTCCTTTAGTGTGTTGTTTTTATCTCTCAAGTAGAGTTGTTCGATTGTTGTCATCCCACTCCTTTAGTGTGTTGCTTAACTCTCAAGTAGATTTATACGCTTGTTGTTCATCCTCTCCTTTAGTGTGTTGTTTTTATCTCTCAAGTAGAGTTGTTCGATTGTTGTTCATCCCACTCTTTTAGTGTGTTGCTTAACTCTCAAGTAGATTTATACGCTTGTTGTTCATCCCTCCTTTAGTGTGTTGTTTTTATCTCTCAAGTAGAGTTGTTCGCTTGTTGTCTATCCCACTCCTTTAGTGTGTTGCTTAACTCTCAAGTAGATTTATACGCTTGTTGTTCATCCCTCTCCTTTAGTGTGTTGTTTTTATCTCTCAAGTAGAGTTGTTCATTGTTGTCTATCCCACCTTTTTAGTGTTGCTTAACTCTCAACTAGATTTATACGTTTGTTGTCTATCCCACTCCTTTAGTGTGTTGTTTTTATCTCTCAAGTAGTGTTGTTCGATTGTTGTCTATCCCACTTCTTTAGTATGTTGCTTAACTCTCAAGTAGATTTATACCTTTGTGGTTTATCCCTCTCATTTAGTGTGTTGTTTTTATCTCTCAAGTAGTGTTGGTCGGTTGTTGTCTCTCCCACTCTTTAGTGTGTTGCTTAACTCTCAAGTAGATTTATACGCTTGTTGTTCATCCCTCTCCTTTAGTATGTTGTTTTTATCACTCAAGTAGAGTTGTTCGCTTGTTGTCATCCCACCTTTTAGTGTGTGCTTAACTCTCAAGTAGATTTATACGCTTGTTGTTCATCCCTCTCCTTTAGTGTGTTGTTTTTATCTCTCAAGTAGAGTTGTTCGCTTGTTGTTCATCCCACCTTCTTTAGTGTGTAGCTTAACTCTCATGTAGATTTATACGTTTGTTGTTCATCCCTCTCCTTTAGTGTGTTGTTTTTATCTCTCAAGTAGAGTTGTCCGTTTGTTGTCTATCCCACTCCTTTAGTGTGTTGCTTAACTCTCAAGTAGATTTATACGTTTGTAGTTCATCCCTCTCCTTTAGTGTGTTGTTTTTATCTGTCAAGTAGTGTTGTTCGATTGTTGTTCATCCCACTCCTTTAGTGTGTTGCTTAACTCTCAAGTAGATTTATACGCTTGTTGTTCATCCCTCTCCTTTAGTGTGTTGTTTTATCTCTCAAGTAGAGTTGTTCGCTTGTTGTCTATCCCACCTTTAGTGTGTTGCTTAACTCTCAAGTAGATTTATACGCTTGTTGTTCATCCTCTCCTTTAGTGTGTTGTTTTTATCTCTCAAGTAGTTGTTCGCTTGTTGTCTATCCCACTCTTTAGTGTGTTGCTTAACTCTCAAGTAGATTTATACGCTTGTTGTTCATCCCTCCTTTAGTGTGTTGTTTTTATCTCTCAAGTAGAGTTGTTCGATTGTTGTCTATCCCACTCCTTTAGTGTGTGTTTAACTCTCAAGTAGATTTATACGCTTGTTGTTCATCCCTCCTTTAGTGTGTGTTTTTTATCTCTCAAGTAGAGTTGTTCGCTTGTTGTCTATCCCACTCTTTAGTGTGTTGCTTAACTCTCAAGTAGATTTATACGCTTGTTGTTCATCCCTCTCCTTTAGTGTGTTGTTTTTATCTCTCAAGTAGAGTTGTTCGATTGTTGTCTATCCCACTTTAGTGTGTAGCTTAACTCTCAAGTAGATTTATACGCTTGTTGTTCATCCCTCTCCTTTAGTGTGTTGTTTTATCTCTCAAGTAGAGTTGTTCTTTTGTTGTTCATCCCACCCTTTAGTGTGTTGCTTAACTCTCAAGTAGATTTATACGCTTGTTGTTCATCCCTCCATTAGTGTGTTTTTTTTATCTCTCAAGTAGAGTTATTCGTTTGTTGTCTATCCCACTCTTTAGTGTTGCTTAACTCTCAAGTAGATTTATACGCTTGTTGTTCATCCCTCCTTTAGTGTGTTGTTTTATCTCTCAAGTAGAGTTGTTGTTCATTGTTGTCTATCCCACTCCTTTAGTGTGTTGCTTAACTCACAAGTAGATATATACGCTTGTTGTTCATCCTCTCCTTTAGTGTGTTGTTTTTATCTCTCAAGTAGAGTTGTTCGATTGTTGTTCATCCCACTCCTTTAGTGTGTGTTGCTTAACTCTCAAGTAGATTTATACGCTTGTTGTTCATCCCTCTCCTTTAGTGTGTTGTTTTTATCTCTCAAGTAGTTGTTCGCTTGTTGTTCATCCCACTCTTAGTGTTGTTTAACTCTCTAGTAGATTTATACATTTTATGTTCAACCCTCTCATTTAGTGTGTTGTTTTTATTTCTCAAGTAGAGTTGTTCGTTTGTTGCCTATCCCACTCCTTTAGTCTGTTGCTTAATAGATTTATACGTTTGTTCTTCATCCATCTGCTTTAGTTTGTTGTTTTTATCTCTCAAGTAGAGTTGTTCGATTGTTGTCTATCCCACTCCTTTTGTGTGTTGTTTAACTCTCAAGTAGATTTATACGTTTGTTTTTCATCCCTCTCCTTTAGTGTGTTGTTTTTATCTCTCAAGTAGAGTTGTTCGTTTGTTGTCTATCCCACTCTTTAGTGTGCTTTTAACTCTCAAGTAGATTTATACGTTTGTTCTTCATCCCTCTCCTTTAGTGTATTGTTTTTATCTCTCAAGTAGAGTTGTTCGGTTGTTGTTCATCCCACTCTTTAGTGTGTGCTTAACTCTCAAGTAGATTTATACGCTTGTTGTTCATCCTCTCCTTTAGTGTGTTGTTTTTATCTCTCAAGTAGAGTTGTTCGATTGTTGTCTATCCCACTTGTTTAGTGTGTAGCTTAACTCTCAAGTAGATTTATACGCTTGTTGTTCATCCTCTCCTTTAGTGTGTTGTTTTTATCTCTCAAGTAGAGTTGTTCGATTGTTGTTCATCCCACTCTTTTAGTGTGTTGCTTAACTCTCAAGTAGATTTATACGCTTGTTGTTCATCCCTCTCTTTAGTGTGTTGTTTTATCTCTCAAGTAGAGTTGTTCATTGTTGTCTATCCCACTCCTTTAGTGTGTTGCTTAACTCTCAAGTAGATTTATACGCTTGTTGTTCATCCTCTCCTTTAGTGTGTTGTTTTTATCTCTCAAGTAGAGTTGTTCGATTGTTGTTCATCCCACTCCTTTAGTGTGTTGCTTAACTCTCAAGTAGATTTATACGCTTGTTGTTCATCCTCTCCTTTAGTGTGTTGTTTTTATCTCTCAAGTAGAGTTGTTCGATTGTTGTCTATCCCACTCCTTTAGTGTTGCTTAACTCTCAAGTAGATTTATACGCTTGTTGTTCATCCTCTCCTTTAGTGTGTTGTTTTTATCTCTCAAGTAGAGTTGTTCGCTTGTTGTTCATCCCACTGCTTAGTGTGTGCTTAACTCTCAAGTAGATTTATACGCTTGTTGTTCATCCTCTCCTTTAGTGTGTTGTTTTTATCTCTCAAGTAGAGTTGTTCGCTTGTTGTCTATCCCACTCCTTTAGTGTTGCTTAACTCTCAAGTAGATTTATACGCTTGTTGTTCATCCCTCTCCTTTAGTGTGTTGTTTTATCTCTCAAGTAGTGTTGTTCATTGTTGTCTATCCCACTCCTTAGTGTGTTGCTTAACTCTCAAGTAGATTTATACGCTTGTTGTTCATCCCTCTCCTTTAGTGTGTTGTTTTTATCTCTCAAGTAGTTGTTCGATTGTTGTTCATCCCACTCCTTTAGTGTGTAGCTTAACTCTCAAGTAGATTTATACGCTTGTTGTTCATCCCTCTCCTTTAGTGTGTTGTTTTTATCTCTCAAGTAGAGTTGTTCGTTGTTGTCTATCCCACTCCTTTAGTGTTGCTTAACTATCAAGTAGATTTATACGTTTGTTGTTCATCCCTCTCCTTTACTGTGTTGTTTTTGTCTCTCAAGTAGTGTTGTTCGATTGTTGTTCATCCCTCTCCTTTGGTGTGTTGTTTAATTCTCAAGTAGATTTATACGTATGTTGTTCATCCTCTCCTTTAGTGTGTTGTTTTTATCTCTCAAGTAGAGTTGTTCGATTGTTGTCTATCCCACTCCTTTAGTGTTGCTTAACTCTCAAGTAGATTTATACGCTTGTTGTTCATCCCTCCTTTAGTGTGTTGTTTTTATCTCTCAAGTAGTTTTCTTCGATTGTTGTTCATCTCACTCTTTTAGTGTGTAGCTTAACTCTCAAGTAGATTTATACGTTTGTTGTTCATCTCACTCCTTTAGTGTGTTGTTTTTATCTCTCAAGTAGAATTGTTCGATTGTTGTCTATCCCATTCGTTTAGTGTGTAGCTTAACTCTCAAGTAGATTTATACGTTTGTTGTTCATCCCTCTCCTTTAGTGTGTTGTTTTTATCTCTCATGTAGAGTTGTTCGTGTGTGGTCTATCCCACTCCTTTAGTATGTTGCTTAACTCTCAAGTAGATTTATACCTTGTTGTTCATCCCACTCCTTTAGTGTGTTGTTTTTATCTCTCAAGTAGAGTTGTTCGATTGTTGTTCATCACACTCGTGTAGTGTGTTGATTAACTCTCAAGTAGATTTATACGTTTGTTGTTCATCCCTCTCCTTTAGTGTGTTGTTTTTATCTCTCAAGTAGAGTAGTTCGTTTGTTGCCTATCCCACTCCTTTAGTGTGTTGCTTAATAGATTTTTACGTTTGTTCTTCATCCCTCTGCTTTAGTTGTTGTTTTTATCTCTCAAGTAGAGTTGTTCATTTGTTGTCTATCCCACTCCTTTTGTGTGTTGTTTAACTCACAAGTAAATTTATACGTTTGTTGTTCATCCCTCATCTGTAGTGTGTTGTTTTTATCTCTCAAGTAGAGTTGTTCGATTGTTGTCTATCCCACTCCTTCAGTATGTAGCTTAACTCTCAAGTAGATTCATACATTTGTTGTTCATCCCTCTCCTTTAGTGTGTTGTTTTTATCTCTCAAGTAGAGTTGTTCGTTTGTTGCCTATCCCACTCCTTTAATGTGTTGCTTCACTCTCAACTAGAATTATACGGTTGTTGTTCATCCCACTCCTTTAGTGTGTCGTTTTTATCTCTCAAGAAGAGTTGTTCTTTTGTTGTCTATCCCACTCATTTAGTGTGTAGCTTAACTCTCAAGTAGATTTATACGTTTGTTGTTCATCCCTCTCCTTTAGGGTATTGTTTTTATCTATCAAGTAGATTTATACGTTTGTTGTTCATCCCACTCCTTTAGTGTGTTGCTTAACTCTCAAGTAGATTTATACGTATGTTGTTCATCCCTCTCCTTTAGTGTATTGTTTTTATCTCTCAAGTAGTGTTGTTCGATTCTTGTCTATACCACTCCTTTAGTGTGTAGCTTAACACTCAAGTAGATTTATACGTTTGTTGTTCATCCCTCTCCTTTAGTGTGTTGTTTTTATCTCTCAAGTAGAGTTGTTCGTTTGTTGTCTATCCCACTCCTTTAGTGTGTTGCTTAACTCTCAAGTAGATTTATACGCTTGTTGTTCATCCCTCCTTTAGTGTGTTGTTTTATCTCTCAAGTAGTGTTGTTCGATTGTTGTCTATCCCACTCCTTTAGTGTGTTGCTTAACTCTCAAGTAGATTTATACGCATGTTGTTCATCCCTCTCCTTTAGTGTATTGTTTTTATCTCTCAAGTAGAGTTGTTCGCTTGTTGTCTATCCCACTCTTTAGTGTGTTGCTTAACTCTCAAGTAGATTTATACGCTTGTTGTTCATCCTCTCCTTTAGTGTGTTGTTTTTATCTCTCAAGTAGAGTTGTTCGCTTGTTGTCTATCCCACTCCTTTAGTGTTGCTTAACTCTCAAGTAGATTTATACCTTTGTTGTTCATCCCTCTCCTTTAGTGTGTTGTTTTATCTCTCAAGTAGAGTTGTTCGATTGTTGCCTATCCCACTCCTTTAGTGTGTCGCTTAACTCTCAAGTAGATTTATACGCTTGTTGTTCATCCTCTCCTTTAGTGTGTTGTTTTTATCTCTCAAGTAGAGTTGTTCGCTTGTTGTCTATCCCACTTTTTAGTGTGTTGCTTAACTCTCAAGTAGATTTATACGCTTGTTGTTCATCCCTCTCCTTTAGTGTGTTGTTTTTATCTCTCAAGTAGAGTTGTTCGATTGTTGTTCATCCCACTCTTTAGTGTTGTTTAACTCTCAAGTAGATTTATACGCTTGTTGTTCATCCTCCTTTTAGTGTGTTGTTTTTATCTCTCAAGTAGAGTTGTTCGATTGTTGTCTATCCCACTCTTAGTGTGTTGCTTAACTCTCAAGTAGATTTATACGCTTGTTGTTCATCCTCTCCTTTAGTGTGTTGTTTTTATCTCTCAAGTAGAGTTGTTCGATTGTTGTTCATCCCACTCCTTTAGTGTGTTGCTTAACTCTCAAGTAGATTTATACGCTTGTTGTTCATCCTCTCCTTTAGTGTGTTGTTTTTATCTCTCAAGTAGTGTTGTTCGATTGTTGTCTATCCCACTCGTTTAGTGTGTGTAGCTTAACTCTCAAGTAGATTTATACGCTTGTTGTTCATCCCTCTCCTTTAGTGTGTTGTTTTTATCTCTCAAGTAGAGTTGTTCTTTTGTTGTCATCCCACTCCTTTAGTGTGTTGCTTAACTCTCAAGTAGATTTATACGCTTGTTGTTCATCCTCTCTTTAGTGTGTTGTTTTATCTCTCAAGTAGAGTTGTTCGATTGTTGTTCATCCCACTCCTTTAGTGTTGCTTAACTCTCAAGTAGATTTATACGCTTGTTGTTCATCCTCTCCTTTAGTGTGTTGTTTTTATCTCTCAAGTAGTGTTGTTCGATTGTTGTTCATCCCTCTCCTTTAGTGTGTAGCTTAACTCTCAAGTAGATTTATACGCTTGTTGTTCATCCCTCTCCTTTAGTGTGTTGTTTTTATCTCTCAAGTAGAGTTGTTCGCTTGTTGTCTATCCCACTCCTTTAGTGTTGCTTAACTCTCAAGTAGATTTATACGCTTGTTGTTCATCCCTCTCCTTTAGTGTGTGTTTTTTATCTCTCAAGTAGAGTTGTTCGATTGTTGTTCATCCCACTCCTTTAGTGTGTTGCTTAACTCTCAAGTAGATTTATACGCTTGTTGTTCATCCCTCTCCTTTAGTGTGTTGTTTTATCTCTCAAGTAGAGTTGTTCGCTTGTTGTTCATCCCACTCCTTTAGTGTTGCTTAACTCTCAAGTAGATTTATACGATTGTTGTTCATCCCTCTCCTTTAGTGTGTTGTTTTTATCTCTCAAGTAGAGTTGTTCGATTGTTGTCTATCATCCCACTCTTTAGTGTGTTGTTTAACTCTCAAGTAGATTTATACGCTTGTTGTTCATCCCTCCTTTAGTGTGTTGTTTTATCTCTCAAGTAGAGTTGTTCGATTGTTGTCTATCCCACTCCTTTAGTGTAGCTTAACTCTCAAGTAGATTTATACGCTTGTTGTTCATCCCTCCTTTAGTGTGTTGTTTTATCTCTCAAGTAGAGTTGTTCGCTTGTTGTTCATCCCACTCCTTTAGTGTGTTGCTTAACTCTCAAGTAGATTTATACGCTTGTTGTTCATCCCTCCTTTAGTGTGTTGTTTTTATCTCTCAAGTAGTGTTGTTCGATTGTTGTCTATCCCACTCCTTTAGTGTGTAGCTTAACTCTCAAGTAGATTTATACATTTGTTGTTCATCCCTCTCCTTTAGTGTGTTGTTTTTATCTCTCAAGTAGAGTTGTTCTTTTGTTGTCTATCCCACTCCTTTAGTGTGTTGCTTAACTCTCAAGTAGATTTATACGTTTGTTGTTCATCCCTCTCCTTTAGTGTGTTGTTTTTATCTCTCAAGTAGTGTTGTTCGATTGTTGTCTATCCCACTCCTTTAGTGTGTAGCTTAACTCTCAAGTAGATTGATACGTTTGTTGTTCATCCCACTCCTCTAGGGTGTTGTTTTTATCTCTCAAGTAGAGTTGTTCGTTTGTTGTTCATCCCACTCCTTTGGTGTGTCGTTTAACTCTCAAGTAAATTTATACGCTTGTTGTTCATCCCTCTCCTTTAGTGTGTTGTTTTTATCTCTCAAGTAGAGTTGTTCGCTTGTTGTCTATCCCACTCTTTAGTGTTGCTTAACTCTCAAGTAGATTTATACACTTGTTGTTCATCCCTCTCCTTTAGTGTGTTGTTTTTATCTATCTAGTAGAGTTGTTCGATTGTTGTCATCCCACTCCTTTAGTGTGTTGCTTAACTCTCAAGTAGATTTATACGCTTGTTGTTCATCCTCTCCTTTAGTGTGTTGTTTTTATCTCTCAAGTAGAGTTGTTCGATTGTTGTTCATCCCACTTTAGTGTGTTGCTTAACTCTCAAGTAGATTTATACGCTTGTTGTTCATCCTCTCCTTTAGTGTGTTGTTTTTATCTCTCAAGTAGAGTTGTTCGATTGTTGTCTATCCCACTCTTTAGTGTGTTGTTTAACTCTCAAGTAGATTTATACGCTTGTTGTTCATCCCTCTCCTTTAGTGTGTTGTTTTATCTCTCAAGTAGAGTTGTTCGATTGTTGTCTATCCCACTCTTTAGTGTGTTGCTTAACTCTCAAGTAGATTTATACGCTTGTTGTTCATCCCTCCTTTAGTGTGTTGTTTTTATCTCTCAAGTAGAGTTGTTCGCTTGTTGTCTATCCCACTCCTTTAGTGTGTTGCTTAACTCTCAAGTAGATTTATACGCTTGTTGTTCATCCTCTCCTTTAGTGTGTTGTTTTTATCTCTCAAGTAGAGTTGTTCGATTGTTGTCTATCCCACTCCTTTAGTGTAGCTTAACTCTCAAGTAGATTTATACATTTGTTGTTCATCCCTCCTTTTAGTGTGTTGTTTTTATCTCTCAAGTAGAGTTGTTCGCTTGTTGTTCATCCCACTTTAGTGTGTTGCTTAACTCTCAAGTAGATTTATACGTTTGTTGTTCATCACTCTCCTTTAGTGTGTTGTTTTTATCTCTCAAGTAGAGTTGTTCGATTGTTGTCTATCCCACTCCTTTAGTGTAGCTTAACTCTCAAGTAGATTTATACGCTTGTTGTTCATCCCTCTCCTTTAGTGTGTTGTTTTTATCTCTCAAGTAGAGTTGTTCGATTGTTGTTCATCCCACTCCTTTAGTGTAGCTTAACTCTCAAGTAGATTTATACGCTTGTTGTTCATCCTCTCCTTTAGTGTGTTGTTTTTATCTCTCAAGTAGAGTTGTTCGCTTGTTGTCTATCCCACTCTTTAGTGTTGCTTAACTCTCAAGTAGATTTATACGCTTGTTGTTCATCCTCTCCTTTAGTGTGTTATTTTATCTCTCAAGTAGTGTTGTTCGATTGTTGTCTATCCCACTCCTTTAGTGTGTTGCTTAACTCTCAAGTAGATTTATACGTTTGTTGTTCATCCCTCCTTTAGTGTGTTGTTTTATCTCTCAAGTAGTTGTTCGCTTGTTGTTCATCCCACTCCTCTTTAGTGTTGCTTAACTCTCAAGTAGATTTATACGTTTGTTGTTCACCCCTCTCCTTTAGTGTGTTGTTTTTATCTCTCAAGTAGTGTTGTTCGATAGTTGTTCATCCCTCTCCTTTGGTGTTGCTTAACTCTCAAGTAGATTTATACGCTTGTTGTTCATCCCTCTCCTTTAGTGTGTGTTTTTTATCTCTCAAGTAGAGTTGTTCGTTTGTTGTCTATCCCACTACTTTAGTGTGTTGCTTAACTATCAAGTAGATTTATATGTTTGTTGTTCATCCCTCTCCTTTAGTGTGTTGTTTTTATCTCTCAAGTAGTGTTGTTCGATTGTTGTCTATCCCACTCGTTTAGTGTGTTGCTTAACTATCAAGTAGATTTATACGTTTGTTATTCATCCCTCTCCTTTAGTGTTTGTTTTTATCTCTCAAGTAGTGTTGTTCGATTGTTGTCTATCCCACTCCTTTAGTGTGTTGCTTAACTCTCAAGTAGATTTATACGTTTGTTGTTCATCCCTCTCCTTTAGTGTGGTGTTTTTATCTCTCAAGTAGCGTTGTTCGATTGTTGTCTATCCCACTCGTTTAGTGTGTTGCTTAACTATCAAGTAGATTTATACGTTTGTTGTTCATCCCTCTCCTTTAGTGTGTTGTTTTTATCTCTCAAGTAGCGTTGTTCGATTGTTGTCTATCCCACTACTTTAGTGTGTTGCTTAACTATCAAGTAGGTTTATACGTTTGTTGTTCATCCCTCTCCTTTAGTGTTTGTTTTTATCTGTCAAGTAGTGTTGTTCGATTGTTGTCTATCCCACTCGTTTAGTGTGTAGCTTAACTCTCAAGTAGATTTATACGTTTGTTGTTCATCCCTCTCCTTTAGTGTGTTGTTTTTATCACTCAAGTAGAGTTGTTCGATTGTTGTCTATCCCACTCCTTTAGTGTTAAGATTAACTCTCAAGTAGATTAATACGTTTGTTGTTCATCCCTCTCCTTTTAGTGTGTTGTTTTTATCTCTCAAGTAGAGTTGTTCGATTGTTGTCATCCCACTCTTTAGTGTAGCTTAACTCTCAAGTAGATTTATACGCTTGTTGTTCATCCTCTCCTTTAGTGTGTTGTTTTATCTCTCAAGTAGAGTTGTTCGATTGTTGTCTATCCCACTTTTTAGTGTGTAGCTTAACCTCAAGTAGATTTATACGTTTGTTGTTCATCCCTCTCCTTTAGTGTGTTGTTTTTATCTCTCAAGTAGAGTTGTTCGTTTGTTGTCTATCCCACTCCTTTAGTGTGTAGCTTAACTCTCAAGTAGATTTATACGTTTGTTGTTCATCCCTCTCCTTTAGTGTGTTGTTTTTATCTCTCAAGTAGAGTTGTTCGTTTGTTGTCTATCCCACTCCGTTAGTGTATTGCTTAACTCTCAAGTAGATTTATACGTTTGTTGTTCATCCCTCTCCTTTAGTGTGCTGTTTTTATCTCTCAAGTAGAGTTGTTCGTTTGTTGCCTATCCCACTCCTTTAGTCTGTTGCTTAATAGATTTATACGTTTGTTCTTCATCCATCTGCTTTAGTTTGTTGTTTTTATCTCTCAAGTAGAGTTGTTCGATTGTTGTCTATCCCACTCCTTTTGTGTGTTGTTTAACTCTCAAGTAGATTTATACGTTTGTTTTTCATCCCTCTCCTTTAGTGTGTTGTTTTTATCTCTCAAGTAGAGTTGTTCGTTCGTTGTGTATTCCACTCCGTTAGTGTGTTGCTTAACTCTCAAGTAGATTAATACGTTTGTTGTTCATCCCTCTCCTTTAGTGTGTTGTTTTTATCTCTCAAGTAGAGTTGTTCGTTTGTTGTTCATCCCACCTTTAGTGTGTTGTTTAAGTCTCAAGTAGATTTATACGTTTTATGTTCAACCCTCTCCTTTAGTGTGTTGCTTTTATCTCTCAAGTAGAGTTGTTCGTTTGTTGCATATCCCACTCCTTTAGTGTGTTGCTTAATAGATTTATACGTTTGTTCTTCATCCCTCTCCTTTAGTGTGTTGTTTTTATCTCTCAAGTAGTGTTGTTCGATTGTTGTTCATCCCACTCTTTAATGTGTAGCTTAACACTCAAGTAGATTTATACATTTGTTGTTCATCACTCTCCTTTAGTGTGTTGTTTTTATCTCTCAAGTAGAGTTGTTCGTTTGTTGTCATCCCACTTTTTAGTGTTGCTTAACTCTCAAGTAGATTTATACGTTTGTTGTTCATCCCTCTCTTTTAGTGTGTTGTTTTTATCTCTCAATTAGAGTTGTTCGTTTGTTTTCTATCCCACTCCTTTAGTATGTTGCTTAACACTCAATTAGATTAATACCTTTGTTGTTCATCCCTCTCCTTTAGTGTGTTGTTTTGATCTCTCAAGTAGTGTTGTTCGATTGTTGTCTATCCCACTCCTTTAGTGTGTAGCTTAACTCTCAAGTAGATTTATACGTTTGTTGTTCATCCCTCTCCTTTAGTGTGTTGTTTTTATCTCTCAAGTAGAGTTGTTCGTTTGTTGTCTATCCCACTCCTTTAGTGTGTTGCTTAACTCTCAAGTAGATTTATACGTTTGTTGTTCATCCCTCTCCTTTAGTGTGTTGTTTTTATCTCTCAAGTAGAGTTGTTCGATTGTTGTCTATCCCACTCGTTTAGTGTGTAGCTTAACTCTCAAGTAGATTTATACGTTTGTTGTTCTACCCTCTCCTTTAGTGTGTTGTTTTTATCTCTCAAGTAGCGTTGTTCGTTTGTAGTCTATCCCACTCCTTTAGTATGTTCCTTAACACTCAATTAGATTTATACCTTTATTGTTCATCCCTCTCCTTTAGTGTGTTGTTTTTATCTCTCAAGTAGTGTTGTTCGATTGTTGCCTATCCCACTCCTTTAGTGTGTATCTTAACTTTCAAGTAGATTTATACGTTTGTTGTTCATCCCTCTCCTTTAGTGTGTTGTTTTTATCTCTCAAGTAGTGTTGTTCGATTGTTGTCTATCCCACTCGTTTAGTGTGTAGCTTAACTCTCAAGTAGATTTATACGTTTGTTGTTCATCCCTCTCCTTTAGTGTGTTGTTTTTATCTCTCAAGTAGAGTTGTTCGTTTGTTGTTCATCTCACTCCTTTAGTGTATAGCTTAACTCTCAAGTAGATTTATACCTTTGTGGTTCATCCCTCTCATTTAGTGTGTTGTTTTTATCTCTCAAGTAGTGTTGTTCGATTGTTGTCTATCCCACTCCTTTATTTTTTTTTCATAAATAGAGCATATATTAATAAAAGTAAAAGAGTACAAAGCGTAAAAGTAGAGATTACAATGGAACCCACAGGCGGGTTACAACGCGAAACAAGTGAAACAAACAAAGAAACAAAAATAACATAACCCGGGATCAAGGTGATCCATGGTTGCAAATCATGGCCTCGTAAAACCTGGCCATGGAAAACCTGGGGAAAAACCCATGGTCGGGAAAAGAGTGCTCGAAAGCGCTATGGAAACCTATAATAAGGTAAACCGTGACATGTCCCTCGTATGTGAGGTCGAATGACATCCAAAGGAGAAGTCCAAACCCTCCAGATCCAACTTTGAGAGAGCATCACGACTGTGTCGCTTTCATTAAAAATATGAGACACCAAAATCCATGTCACGCATATGAGAGAGAGTCAATAGCCAACGGTTCCGAATTTCCATGGGACCGAAGTTAGTACCATGAGAGCAAATTGCCACATAAGTAGAATCTGCTCAACCAAATCTTATTCCACTCGGTGTGAGCCAATTCAATGCCAATCATAACCGCAAGTAACTCGCTTCAAAAGCATAAAGCGACTCAAATGATTTACAAAGCAACCCATCACGGTACCATTTGAATTCTAAAACCCTCAAAGCAGAGAGGAGCCAGAGCGGCAAGAGAACTTCCATCCGTGTTGCATTTAATCCATCCCGGAGAGGGGATACCATCGACCTCAATGATATCTCGTGACTTAGTGGCACCCTTGAATATTAAAAGAATGAAGGACTTGTAAATCAACTTGATTATTAGCCATAGAACCAAGAGGGTGGGAATTAGCCTCGCTTACAAGACTCCAAATCAAGCAAAATAGAATGCCCGAAACAGAACACCATCAAATAAGCAACGATCAAGGCAAATTCAAAGCACCCAAATGCTCGCCACAAAGGCAAGACGCCACAAAGAGAGAATCGAGAGCTAAAATGTCACCCATGGCATATAATGTAAGCTTCCAAAACTAAAGCAATCTCAAAAGGAACCTCGAAAAGATCAACAGAGTATGCCGATAGTCCGAGGAACGGACAAGAGACCAAGAATGGTCTTGGCAATCCATAGCAAAGATAGCAAAACACACAATCAAGGACCAACAAAACCAGAGCCTCATAGCTTTCAATAGTTGAAGAACACCATAAATAGCCTTCCAAATCGTGATAGAACGACGGGGGATAAAAGGAGCCCATATCCAAGATCCCCACCAATCTTAAGGAAACGCGTCAAGAAGAGTGATAGTTGCTTGGTAGAAATCGAACTTTAGAGAGATTCACCAGACACGAGTATCGTAACCAGATGGAGCCGATGATAGGAGAGAATGTCGCGAGTAACATCCGAAAAGCCATACGAACCCATCCAAAAGAAACCAACCACCGTGAGTCCAATACTCGTAAATAGGGAACTCAAGTGATGTCAAGATGAATAGGAATACCAATTCGTCTGCACATCAGAGCTAAGCCAATCATCAAGCCGTAAACGTAGTGAGAGCCTCGACACGCTAACCATCTAGACTTGATTGAAGTGGGAAACAATCTTAAATCCAAACCAAATCGAGGAAGCAACATAAGAGCGTAAGGAAGCATGCCGAAAGAAACGTCAAGCGAAAGATATCTAGATATGGAACCTTCACAATTTCAAATATCCCAAGCAAGACGAGAAAGATACGCCTTATTAGCAAAGAACCAGAGAACTAATACCAAGACCACCTCGCACTTTGGAGCACAACAACGCCTAAGAGATAGAAGTCGATGCTCTTCAGAGTATCCCCGCTTGACGAAATTATAATGCCAAGATCCATACGCTTAAGAAGAGTCAAAGGCCAACGATAAACCATCATAGAGTGTACAAAAGATCCTCGATCACTGATTGAACAAGACATAAACGACCGGCCATAGAGAGAGAAGTGCCCTTCCATTTACTAAACTTTTCTAGAATCGAGTCCGCAAGGGATTGTAAATGACAAGTCCGAGGTGCCCCCACGGAAAAGTGGAACTCCCAACACGTGAAAGGAAGGTGACCTCGATAATATCCATGATTCTCGCACAAGTGGTTCTTCCCGACTCGGTGAGAAAAGTACTAAGATAAGCCCCGACTTCGAGGATCAAGTGTTGTCCCACTCAAGCAAGATATTTTTCCGTGATCCTAAGAATAGTCCGACAATTCGCAGAGAGTAGCCCCGCAAAAATAATCACATCATCCGCATAAAGAAGGTGAGAAGGAAAAGTAAGAGATTGTCCAATGAATAAAGGAGTGAGCTCACCTGAATTGGCAGCCTTCGAGAGAGGCTTGCTAAGAACTTCCTCCGCGATGCAAAAGAGAAGAGGGGAAAGAGGATCCCCTTGACGAACTCCCTGAGAACAGCCAAAGTACCTTCCGAGCCCCATTAATCGTAACCGAGAGCTTTGCCGAGTGAAGAATATGATTAATCCAACCAACAAAGGTAGAAGAGAAACCATATTTTGTGAGAACCGCCAAAAGAAAGTCCCAATTAGAGTATCAAAGGCTTTCCGGATGTCAACCTTCAACACCAGACACTTTACTACAAGGAAGACCAAGACTATTAACTCCTTCAGAGGCTAAGGCAATACAATCATGTATGCGCTCCCTAATAAAACCAAATTGATGAAAGGAGAGCAACCCCGATAAAATCGGACCCAAACGATCGGCTAAAATCTTAGCAATAATCTTATAAAGAAAATTACCAAGAACAATAGGGCGGAAATCTTCAATACGCAACGATCTCCGATTTTCGAATAAGAGTGACAAAACTAGAGTTCATACCGCCGAAATGACCATGAAGGAAGAACGCCAATCGCCAAAGACACCTCCGCACCAATAATGTGCCACATAGATTGATAGAAACTTCCCTAAACCATCCGTCCAGAGCACTATCAGTGACATATCGAAAACAACATGACGGATGTCATCCTCAAGGAATATCGATTAGCAATTGATTTTGTTCATCCGTAATCGAACAATGGATAAGCTCATCTAGTTCATCGAACGAGACAACTGTAATGAAGTTTGTGAGAACAGATTCTCATAATAAGAAATCATATGATTCCGGATCCGAATTGCATCATGATTGATAGAGCCATCAATTATCAAAGAGGAAATACCGAGAATACCTTTGCGAATCTTTAGAGAACGATGGAAAAACTGAATTTCTATCACCGCCTTTTTAACCACGCAGCCGGTTCTTTTGACGCAAAAAGCCTCTTGATTCGTAATAGCATTGTAGTCCGCGATCGCTTCAAGTTCTTTAAGAGGAACATCATTTATCGGACCATGGAGGGATAATTGTCACGAACCAACTCCAAATTTTATTACGAAAGAAGAAGACGAGAATTAAGCTCGCCAAAGACATTAATATTCCAATCTATGATAGCGGATTTCAGCCTCTTTAATTTCCGGATAACCAAAGAAAAGAGCCCATGGCCGTAATAGGAGTTTTCCAGAAAGCTTAATTAACTCCTCAAACGAATCGTGATTAAGCCACATTGCTTGGAATCAATGGTCGAGATTTATTTAGATAGCGCTTGTTCATGCGCACAGAAACAAAGAGGGGCTGGATCCGAGCAAGTACGCAAGCCCACACGAACCATCATCGAGTCCCATAAATCCAAAAGGATTGTGAAGAAAGAGTCTATCAATACGTGTCTCTAGATAACCACTAGAGAAACGACGATTCACCAAGTAAAAAGCAAATGTAACTAGGAATCGATAAGAACTCCCCATCATTGATAAATGAACGGAAATCCATGGTTTCTGCATTTAACCGAGGAGTACCATTCGATCGCTCATGCACCAATCACAAGATTGAAATCTCCCACCAAAAGCAAGGGTGTGTTTGCAAAAGCAAGAATCACGCCATAAGTCTCGATTTACGTATATAATCAGCATGGGCATGAATAAACGCTAATAGGAAGTCCTGCTGAAGCCAAGAAACTTTAATAACAAGAACTTGAGAAGAAGAGAAAATTATAGAAGAACTGTAAGAAGAGAGATCTTCCAAAACCCATAAGTTAGAAGACCGTTAGTATGCCAGATTTTCACCAAGAAAGCGCATTCCCATCGCATTCCAATAAGAATCTGTATGGAGGAGGAAGGAACCTTGGTTCCGCAATAGCAAACCAACGAGGACGAGTAGAAACTACATGATGCTTGAGCATATCTTGTGAGGGAGCATTCTAATACCCCTAATGTTCCAAAATGTAACATTCATCGGGAAACAACGTGAGAGGAATCTGCATGGCAAGTAGCGTATGTAAGAGTTGTAATATCCAGAAAGAATTATCATCATTTATATCACCGCCTACTAAGTTCCGCTTATCTTGCACCTCGCCGCAATCCCCATGGCATTAATAGCGGCAAAGTAGGGAGAATTAGGGATGAAGAGGCTTTTAGTGGCATTAGATGGGTTGTTAATGCGCTCACGCATAATCTCAATCAATCTTTTATTCGCATATTAGCCTCCATAGAATCGCCCAATGAAGATGTGTTAGGTCAGGCGCATAAAACCCACTAGGGTCAGCCGGTTGCAATTAACTCTGCAAAAGCGAATTCAGACCACCACCCAAGTTACTCACCATTCCACCATGTTTAACCCACTCATTTTGTCCAAATACAAGTTCGGTTTATCCGAGATACAATCAAGTAGAGTTCTTCGCTTGTTATACTCTCATCAAGGGAGAAACTTCAATCCTGCAGAAGATTGGATTTGAAACCACAACCACAACAAGAGATAAGAGAAGTCTAATGGACCAGCAGTGGTAAGTGCTAGATTGTGCATTATCCCACCTCTTTGAATAGCAACCAAATAACCATCGGGCGGAATAGCAACCAAAGTTGACGTTGTTGCATTAGATTACTCAAGTAGAGTTTATCTCTAGAGGCGGAGCCGGGCCAGAGCTTGTTGTCTTCTCCTCTCCGCGTCTTGTTTTTTATCTCTCAAGTAGAATCCTCATGTTGTTTGTTGTTTATCCAATTCCTTTTGTGTTTTGTTTAATCTTGATTCTAAAGCTTGAGAAAGAGTTCTTCGTCACCAGACCTTAACGAAGGTTACCAAAACAAATGATCTAAAGAAAGGCGATCAATCCTAATCGGTAACCCAAGAGTAAAATGCTAGTGCCATAATCAATCGACCGATGATGTGTTCATAAAGCAACCATATAAATTCATTTTCCAACGTAGTTAACAAAACAACATCTAAAGAAGGCGTATCAATCCTAATCGGTGTTCCAAGAGCACCAGAAGTGCCATTACTCCTCTCGTGCTGTTGGTCTGGAACTAAATTAAAACTCAAATCAGAGGTAGAGAATTCACCGCTTGTAGCTTCCATTATCTCAATTTCTTTATTGCTTGTTTAACTAGACCAGAATTTTACATTTGTGATTAACCCACCATTAAAAATTGTGTGTTGTTTAACACTCAAGTAGATTTACACTCTTGTTCGATTATACTCTTACCCTTGTTAGTGTGTTGTTTAAATCTCTAGTAGACTTCTTCATTGACTGGTTGATTATCACTCTCCTTTAGTGTGTTGCTTAACTCTCAAGTAGAGTTATTCGCTTGTTATTCATCCCTTCCAAAGTGTCTTGTTTATATCTCAAGTAGAGTTGTTGGTTTGGTGTTCATCCAATTCTCATTTGCTGTGTAAGTTGTTTAAATCTCTGCTGTAGTTTTAGCTCGCTATTTTCGCTTATTCCTCCTCTCATTTAATGTGTAGCTTATCTCTCAAGTCGACTTATACCGCTTGTTGCTCATCCCACTCCCTTAGTGTGTTGTTTAACCTCAAGTAGATTTTTACATTTGTTGTTCATCCCACTTCATTAGTGTGTTGGTTAATCTCTCAAGTAGAGTTCTTCGCTTGTTATACATCTACTCCTTTTAGTATACAAGTTTTCAGCGATTTATGTCTTTTGTGGTTCATCCTCTATTTAGTGTGTTGTTTTCATCTTCAAGTGAAAAAGTTGTTCGATTGTGTTCATATCCGACCTTTAGTGAGTAGCTAACTCTCTGTTTTTTTTTTTTCATAAATGTAAGCATATATTAATAAAAAGTAAAAGAGTACAAAGCGAAAAGTAGAGATTACAATGGAACCCACAAAGCGGTTACAACGCGTAAAACAAGTGAAACAAACAAAGAAAACAAAATAACATAACCCGGATCCTATGGTCGCAAACTGCTGGCCCCGTTTAAACCCAACATGGAAAAACCTGGAAACCCACGTACCGGAAAAAAGAGTGTTCGAGCATGCTACGTGGAAAACCTATAATAAGGTAAACTGAACATGTCCCCTGTAGGTATGTGAGGTCTAATGATATCCAAAGGAGAAGTCCGTAAACCTCCAGATCCAACTTTGAGAGAGCATCAGAAAATCGCGGTCAGCTACTTCATTTAAAAATATGAGACAATTCCAAAATCCATGTCACTTATATGAGAGAGAGTCAATAGCCAATCTTGTTCCGGAATTTCCATGCTGGACCGAAAGTTAGTACCATGAGATAAAATTACATAAGTAGAATCTGCCTCCAACCAAATCTTATTCCAAATTTCCGTGTGAGCCAATTCAACGCCAATCATAACCGCAAGTAACCTTGGCTTCAAAGCATAAAGCGTGCACTCAAATTGATTTACAAAGCAACCCATCACTTGCACTATTTGAATCTCTCTGTGAAACCCCAACCAAGCAGAGAGGAGCCAGGAGCGCAAGAGAGAACTCTATCTGTTGCATTTAATCCATCCCGGAGAGGGGATACCATCGGACCTCAATGATATCTCGTGGATTTCTAGGCGGCACCCTGTACCCTTGAATACCTAAAAGAATGAAGGACTTGTAAATCAACTCGATTATTAGCCATAGAACCAAGAGGTGTGGAATTAGCCTCGCCTACAAGACTCCAAATCGTAAGCAAAATAGAATGCCTCGGAAACAGAACACCATCAAATAAGCAAACGATCATACAACAATTCAAAAGCAATCTAAATGCCCTGGCCACAAAGGCAAGACGCTAATAAAGAGAGAATCGAGAGCTAAAATGTCGATTCCATGGCATATAATGTAAGTTTCCAAAACTAAAGCAATCTCTAAAAGGAACTCCGAAAAAGATCAAATAGAGTATGCCGAGAGTCTGAAAGTGAATCTGACAAGAGACCAAAGAAATGGTCTTCTGCAATCTATAAGCAAGATAAAGCAAAAACACACAATCAAGGACCAATAAAACCAGAGCCCTTCAGCTTTCTCAATGAAGTTGGAAGAACACCATAAATAGCCTTCCAAATCGTGGATAGAACGATTTGCAGTGGGATAAAAGTAGCCCATATCCAAGATCCCCTAATAATCTTAAGGAACATGGCCTACCAAAGAGGATAAAGTTGCTGGTAGAAATCGAACTGCCTAGAGATTCAAATTCGCGTGACGCATCGTAGCACGTAATCCGATGGAGCCAGATGATAGGAGAGAATGTCGCGAGTAGGCATCCGAAAAGCTTATACTGAACCCATCCAAAAGAAACCAACTAAACGGAAAGTCCAATACTGTAAATAGGGAACTCAAGTGATGCCAAGATGAATAGGAATACCACCTCGGCCCGCAATTGCTCGGGCATTACTCTATTTTATCCGCATTGTTTAACAGCCCAATAGACTTTCGTTAGATTATCCCATTTATGTAAAGCATGGCCTGCACCATCCTCCGAAATCTATGCCCGTTAGCCTGCTGGCATGTCTGTTTTGTAGCGAGCGAACCAGAGTGTTCGTTGCTCGTTATTTGACATCTTGTGTGCTGCTTCCAGTTCACTGACTTCCACCGTCCTGCACTCTCAAATGTCTACTCCCAGTTTGATCCTGTTGTTCATCCCAGTCTTGTTTGTCTCAGCCAGGCTCTGGCGTTTGCCCACCTTGTGCCTTGCCTAACTCTAAACCAGAGGTTCGCTCGGCTTTATTATTCTTCTGTTGTTGTTTAGCCCAATTGACTTCTCCGCTTGTAATTATCTCACTTCTTTTATCATTGCTTAACTCTAGACTAGAAATTTTACATTTGTTGTTTAACCATTACATTTTGTGTGTGGCTTCAACACTCAAGTAGAGTTCTTCAGTTTGTTATACTCTCTTACCCTTATGTGCATTAGTTTAAATGTCTAATAGACTTCTTCGTTAGGACATTATGCCACTTCCTTAGTGAGTTGTTTAACTTTGTTTGTTCATCTCTTCAGCACCTTGTTCAAGAAGCTAGCCCAAGGCTTCCATCCATTCTCTTTGTGTCTTTGGCTTCCACTTTGTTTTAATCCTGTTTCATCCCACCTTTGTGTGGTTTCATACCTCACTCTCATTCTGCATTGGTTTGAACAGCCCACAGATTATCTCACTGCCCGCTTGTTCTCGGCCCTATCTCCTCAGCTATTCTGTTGCTTCCATTCATTCTCTTTTGTGTTTTGTTTAATCCTAGTAGAGTTGCCTATTTTATTTCAGGTTGTTTAAATTAATGAATTTCAACCGCTTGTAATTATCTCACTTTACGCTTTGCTTAACTCTAGACCAGAATTTACATTTGTTGATTAACCCACTCATTATGTGTATTTTAACATCATAGAGTTCTTTTGTATGTTATACTCTATTCCTTATAGTACTTGGGTTTAAATCTCTAATAGACTTCCTCTTAGTGTGTTTGCTTAATCCTCAAGTAGTTATTGTTACCATCCTTCAAGTGTCTTTATAATGCCAGCTGTTGGTCAACCCACTAATTCAGCATGCTGCCTGCTTAAATCAGACTACAGCTCAATATCCTACATCAAACTGCAGTTGTCGGCTTATACTATTCAATCCATGCAGTTTGTTAACTTCAAGCAGTTCTTTCGCTCACTCTTTCCCAGGTGTTTAGTCTGCCTGATTTGTTTGTTTACTACACTAGACTTGTTGTTTAACCCACTTGTTCTTCGCTTGTTGGTTTTTCATATGTGCATTGCTTCAAAATGTCTAGACTGCTAGACATTATGCCACCTTTGAGTTATTTAACTCAGTAGAAAGACGTTTGCTGTTCATCCCTCTCCAAAGTGTCTTGTTTCATCTCTCAAGTAGAGTTGTCAGCTCAGGTTTATTCAACTCCATTTGTGTTTTAGTTTAACTCTCAAGTAAAAGTTCTTCGCTCTATTTTTATTATTCTTCAGGTTAGTTTAAATCTCAAATTGACTCCGCTTGTAATTATTCATTTTGTTTACACTAGAATTTCATTTGTTTAACCCACTTTTGTGTATTCGCATTCTTTTTCGCTAAACAGGCACTCTGAGCCTCATGCATCATAATCTAATATACTCTCTGCTAGACAGGCACCTTAGTGAGTTGTTTGACCTCCCGCCTCACCATCCTCCGTTTTTATCTGCTGCCTGCCCATCTCAATCCCATTTTGTTTTGTTTAACTCTCAGGTGTTGTTTAAATTCAACCTCCGCTGCACACTCACTTTGTTTGCACGCAGACTAGATGCTGCTTCAACCCACTTCATTTTGTGTGTGTTTGCCTGCAGTTACCTCACCTCTATTCAAGAGTCATTTAAATAAATCTAATGTTTCAAGCAGACATCCTGACTCCTAGTGTTGTTTAATCCTTCAAGTAGTTTGTTCATCCTCTCGGGAGTGTCTTGTTTTACTGTTGGTTTGCTGCTCATTCACTTCTGTTTTGCCGAACTCTCAAAGTTTAAATCTCAACACTGACTGCTTGTTTTACTTGAGATTCAATCCCACCTGTGTGGCTCAACACTGCTGTTCTTCGCTTAAATAAAATTTTTATTTCCTTCATAAGGTTTGGGCCAATTTTGCAATTATCTCACTTTATTTTGCTTAACCTCACACTAGAATTCTTACATTTGTTGATTAAACCCACTCATTATGTGTGTATTTAATGACTAAGTAGAGTTCTTGTATAAATATAATTTTACTTTATGCATTGTTTAAATCTCTAATAGACTTCTATCTCGGCCATTATCACTTCCTTTAGTGTGTTGTTTAATCCTCAAGTAGTTATTCGCTTGTTATCTCTCCAGCGTCTGTTTATATCACAACAGTTGTTGGTTTGGTGTTTAATCATTTGTTTAAAAGTTGCCTCGATTATTCTTCAGGTGTTTGCACCTCACCGATTGCACCGCGCATCTCACTCTTATTATTTTGTTTAACTTAGACTAGAATTTCTGTTATTTAACCCACATTATGTGTTCATACTTGCCTTAATCACATTGTTTAAATACTAACAGACTTTGCTAGATATTGAACTCATTCCTTTAGTGTTTCAACTTCAAGTAGATTTATTTGTTTGTTCATCCTTCAGAGTTGTTTGGTAACTTGTTTATCAGTTTATCTGGGTTGCTTAAATTACCTGACTTCTCCGCTTGTAATTATCTCAATTTCTTTATTATTTTGTTTAAATTCATTAATTGTATTTACATTTGTTGTTTAACCCACTCATTTTTTGTGTGTGGTTTAACACTCAAGTAGAGTTCTTCTTGTTATACTCTATTCTTATGCATTGTTTAAATGTCTAATGTATCTGCTAGACACAGTGCCACCTTTAGTGAGTTGTTAACTTGTTTGTTGTTCATCTCAGTCTTGTTTTTATCTCAGTTAGCTGCCTGGTGTTTTATTCACTCTGTTTTTGTTTAACTCACTGCTATTCTTCAGTAAACAGTTTAGTCTGTTCGTTTTCGATTATTCATTTTTGTTTGTTTATCTTACACTAATTTGATATTTGTTGCTTAACTCACTGGTTTAATCAAGTTCTTCGCTTGTTATACTTTACTCCTTATGTGCATTGTTTAATGTCTAATGTAATTTCTTCGTTAGACATTATGCCACTTTAGTGAGTTTACTGCTAGTTATTTGGTTTGTCAGTTCATCCTCTCCAAAGTTTTGTTTTTATCTTCAAGTAGTTGTTGGTTGCGTTTATTCAACTCCATTTTTGTTTTGTTTAACTTCAGCAAAGTTCTTCGCTCGCCTTTTATTACCCTTTCGTGTGCTGTTTAATCGCAATCGATTTCACCGCTTGTAATTATCTCACTTTCATTGTTTTGTTTAACTCTAGACTAGAATTTTACATTTGCTGTTTAACCCACTCTAATTTTGTGTGTGGTTTAACACTAAGTAGAGTTCTTCGCTTGTTATACTTCATTCTCTTATCCTGACGGTTTAAATGTCTAATAGACTTCTTCATAGATTATCCCACTCAGTGTGTTGTTTACTCAAGTAGAGTTATTGTTTAAAATAGTTCATCCTCTCGAGTGTCTGTCTTCAGTAGTTTGCTGTTTATCTCATTCTCTTTCAGGTTTGTTTAATCCCAGCTGTCAGCCTTCTGTAATTCAATTGACAAGCTTGTTTTAACCTATGTGTTTAATTGCTTGTTAGTACTTGTTTTATGTGCATTGTTTAAATGTCTAATAGACTAGTCCGTAGACAGTTACCTTTTAGTGAGCAGCATCCTCAAGTAGTTTGTTGTCCTTCTCCAGTGTTCAGTCTGCAGTTGTTGTTTGGTAGTTTATTCAACTCCATTTGTGTTTTATTTAACTCTCAAGCAGTTCTTCGTCATATTTATTATTCTTTCTTGTGTGTTGTTTAAATCTCAAATTGACTTCTCCGCTTGTAATTATCTCACTTTATTTTTTGTTTAACTCTTACACTAGATTTACATTTGTTGACAACCCACCATTATGTGTGTGGTTTAACACTAAGCAGAGTTCTTTGTATATACTCTGAGCTTTTTTTTTATGTGCATTAGTTTAAATAATAGACTCTCGCTAGAGATTATGCCACTTTAGTGAGTTGTTTAACTGTTCATCTCACCAACTCATTTTAATCTCACTAGAGTTTCGTTTGTTATAATTTCACCTATCTCGCATTGTTTAAATGTCTAACAGACTTCGCTAGACATCCTCACCTTGTTTACTAAGTAGAGTTATTCGTTCATCCTCCGAAGTACCCATTTATTCAAGTATATTGTTTATTCACTCTTTTGTGTTTTGTTTAACTTAAAGTAGAGTTCTTATTACTTCCTTCTGTGTGTTGTTTAAATTCAATTGATTTCACCGCTTGTAATTGTCTGGTCGTTTAACTTCAGACCAGAATTTTTATATTTGTTATCATGTGCACTCAAGTAGAGTCTTTGCATGTAGTATTTGTTTTTATGTGCATTGGTTAAATTCCCACAGATTTCTTTCATCTCTATCACTTCCCAGCGACCAAGTAGTTGTCTCGGCTTGTTATTCATCCTCCAAAGTTCCCAGCCCGCCAACAGCTGTTGGTTTGCTCCAACCTGTTTATTTTAAATCTCAAGTAGCTCTGCCTCATTTCATTCTGTGTTAGTTTAAATCTCAATTGACACCGGCTTAGGAACTAATTTTATTTGTTTGCATTTCATTTGTTATTTCAACTCATTCATTTGTGTGTGGTTAACACTGCAGGTTCTTCGCTTGTTATATTTCATTTTGTCCGCATTGTTTAAATAGTCTAATAGACCGTTGCTAGACATTATCCATTCCTTTTACAGTGTTTCCATTTCAAGGTTATTCGTTTGTTGTTCATCCTTCCGATAAAACGAGTTTTTATCTTCAATGAGAGTTGTTCGCTTGTTGTTTATTCAATTCCATTTGTAGAGTTCTTCGTCTTCCACATCTTGCTTGCTCCGCTTGTAATTATCTCACTTCTTATTTTTTATTTTAAACTCTAGACTAGAATTTACATTTGCTGTTTAACCTTCATTTTGTGTGTGGTTTAACACTAAGTAGAGTTCTTCGCTTGTTATACTCTTACCCTTATGTGCATTGTTTAAATGTTCAATAGACTTCTTCGCTAGTTATTATGGCACTCCTGCTGAGTTGTTTAACTCTCAAGGAGTGGGATAATGTCTAATGAAGAAGTCTATTCAGATTTAAACAATGCACATAAGGAGTAAGAGTATAACAAACGAAGAACTTACTGAGTGTTAACCACACACATAATGAGCGGTTAAACAACAAATGTAAAATTTAGTCTAGAGTTAAACAAACAATAAAGAAGTGAGATAATTACAAACGGAGAAGTCAATTTGATATTTAAACAACACACACAAGAGAGTAATAAAATAACGAACCAAGAACTCTACTTGAGAGTTAAACAAAACACAAAAGGAGTTGAATAAACAACAAACCAACAACTCTACTTGAGAGATAAAACAAGACACTTTGGAGAGGGATGAACAACAAACTAATAACTCTACTGAGAGTTAAACAACACACTAAAGGAGGGATAATGTCAAACTAAGAAGTCTATGAGATTTAAACAATGCATAAGGAGTCAGAGTATAACAAACGAAGAACTCTACTTGAGTGTTAAACCACACACATAATGAGTGGGTTAAACAACAAATGTAAAATTCTAGTTTACAGTTATACAAAACAATAAAGAAGTGAGATAATTACAAACGGTGAAGTTAATTTGAAATTTAAACAACACACAAGAGGAGTAATAAAATAACGACCGAAGAACTCTACTTGAGAGTTAAACAAAACACAAAAGGAGTTGAATAAACAACAAACCAACAACTCTACTTGAGAGATAAAAACAACACACTTTGGAGAGGGATGAACAACAAACGAATAACTCTACATGAGAGTTAAAAAACACACTAAAGGAGTGGGATAATGTCAATGAAGAAGTCTATTCGAGATTTAAACAATGCACAGAAGGAGTAAGAGTATAACAAACGAAGAACTTACTGAAAGTGTTAACCACACACATAATGAGTGGGTTAAACAACAAATGTAAAATTCTAGTCTAGAGTTAAACAAAACAATAAAGAAGTGAGATAATTACAAACGGTGAAGTCAATTTGAGATTTAAACAACACACAAGAGGAGTAATAAATAATCTAACGAAGAACTCTACTTGAGAGTTAAATAAAACACAAAAGGAGTTGAATAAACAACAAACCAACAACCTACTTGAGAGATAAAAACGAGACACTTTGGAGAGGGATGAACAACAAACGAATAACTCTACCTGAGAGTTAAACAACACACTAAAGGAGTGGGATAATGTCTAACGAAGACGTCTATTCGAGATTTATACAATGCACATAAGGAGTAAGAGTATAACAAACTAAGAACTTACTTGAGTGTTAAACCACACACATAATGAGGGTTAAACAACAAATGTAAAATTCTAGTCTAGAGTTAAACAAAACAACAAAGAAGTGAGATAATTACAAACGGAAGTCAATTTGAGATTTAAACAACACACAAGAGGAGTAATAAAATAAAACTAAGAACTCTACTTCAAAGTTAAACAAAACACAAAAGGAGTTGAATAAACAACAAACCAACAACTCTACTTGAGAGATAAAACAACACACTTTGGAGAGGGATGAACAACAAAACTAATAACTCTACTTGAGAGTTAAACAACACACTAAAGGAGGGATAATGTCAATGAAGAAGTCTATTAGATTTAAACAATGCATGTAAGGAGTAAGAGTATAACAAACGAAGAACTTACTGAGTGTTAAACCACACACATAATGAGTGGTTAAACAACAAATGTAAAATTTAGTCTAGAGTTAAACAAAACAACAAAGAAGTGAGATAATTACAAACGAGAAGTCAATCTGAGATTTAAACAACACACAAGAGGACTAATAAAATAACGAACTAAGAACTCTACTTGAGAGTTAAACAAACACTAAAGGTGTTGAATAACCATCAAACCAACATCTGCACTTGAGAGATAAAAACAAGACAATTTGGAGAGGGATGAACAACAAATCTAACTCTACTTGAGTGTTAAACCACACACATAATGAGTGGGTTAAACAACAAATGTAAAATTCTAGTCTAGAGTTAAACAAAACAATAAAGAAGTGAGATAATTACAAACGGTGAAGTCAATTTGAGATTTAAACAACACACAAGAGGAGTAATAAAATAACGAACGAAGAACTCTACTTGAGAGTTAAACAAAACTCAAAAGGAATTGAATAAACAACAAACCAACAACTCTACATGAGAGATAAAAACAAGACACTTTGGAGAGGGATGAACAACAAACAAATAACTCTACTTGAGAGTTAAACAACTCACTAAAGGAGTGGCATAATGTCTAACGAAGAAGTCTATTAGACATTTAAACAATGCACATAAGGAGTAAGAGTATAACAAACGAAGAACTTACTGAGTGTTAACCACACACATAATGAGTGGTTAAACAACAAATGTAAAATTTGTCTAGAGTTAAACAAAACAATAAAGAAGTGAGATAATTACAAACGGAGAAGTCAATTTGAGATTTAAACAACACACAAGAGGAGTAATAAAATAACGAACGAAGAACTCTACTTGAGAGTTAAACAAAACACAAATGGAGTTGAATAAACACCAAACCGACAACTCTACTTGAGAGATAAAACAAGACACTTTGGAGAGGGATGAACAACAAACAAATAAATCTACTTGAGAGTTAAACAACACACTAAAGGAGTGGGATAATGTCTAACGAAGAAGTCTATTCGAGATTTAAACAATGCATATAAGGAGTAAGAGTATAACAAACGAAGAACTCTACTTGAGTGTTAAACCACACACATAATCAGTGGTTAAACAACAAATGTAAAATTCTAGTCTAGAGGTAAACAAAGCAATAAAGAAGTGAGATAATTACAAACGGAGAAGCCAATTTGAGATTTAAACAACACACAAGAGGAGTAATAAAATAACGAACGAAGAACTCTACTTGAGAGTTAAACAAAACACAAAAGGAATTGAATAAACAACAAACCAACAACTCTACTTGAGCGATAAAAACATCACACTTTGGAGAGGGATGAACAACAAACGAATAACTCTACTTGAGAGTTAAACCACACACATAATGAGTGGATTAAACAACAAATGTAAAATTCTAGTCTAGAGTTAAACAAAACAATAAAGAAGTGAGATAATTACAAACGGTGAAGTCAATTTGAGATTTAAACAACACACAAGAGGAGTAATAAAATAACGAACGAAGAACTCTACTTGAGAGTTAAACAAAACACAAAAGGAGTTGAATAAACAACAAACCAACAACTCTACTTGAGAGATAAAAACAAGTCACTTTGGAGAGGGATGAACAACAAATAACTCTACTTGAGAGTTAAACAACACACTAAAGGAGTGGGATAATGTCAATGAAGAAGTCTATTAGAGATTTAAACAATGCACATAAGGAGTAAGAGTATAACAAACGAAGAACTTACTGAGTGTTAAACCACATAATGAGTGGGTTAAACAACAAATGTAAAATTCTAGACTAGAGTTAAACAAAACAATTAAGAAGTGAGATAATTACAAACGTAGAAGTCAATTTGAGATTTAAACAACACACAAGAGGAGTAATAAAATAACGAACGAAGAACTCTACCTGAGAGTTAAACAAAACACAAATGGAGTTGAATAAACAACAAACCAACAACTCTACTTGAGAGATAAAAACAAGACACTTTGGAGAGGGATGAACAACAAACAAATAACTCTATTTGAGCGCTATAAACAGGACACTAAAGGAGGGGATAATGTCAATGAAGAAGTCTATTAGAGATTTAAACAATGCACATAAGGAGTAAGAGTATAACAAACGAAGAACTCTACTTGAGTGTTAAACCACACACATAATGAGTGGGTTAAACAACAAATGTAAAATTCTAGTCTAGAGTAAAACAAAACAATAAAGAAGTGAGATAATTACAAACGGTGAAGTCAATTTGAGATTTAAACAACACACAAGAGGAGTAATAAAATAACGAACGAAGAACTCTACTTGAGAGTTAAACAAAACCCAAAAGGAGTTGAATAAACAAAAAACCAACAACTCTACTTGAGAGATAAAAACACGACACTTTGGAGAGGGATGAACAACAAACTAATAACTCTATTTGAGAGTTAAACAACACACTAAAGGAGGGATAATGTCAATGAAGAAGTCTATTAGAGATTTAAACAATGCACATAAGGAGTAAGAGTATAACAAACGAAGAACTTACTGAGTGTTAAACCACACACATAATGAGGGTTAAACAACAAATGTAAAATTCTAGTCTAGAGTTAAACTAAACAATAAAGAAGTGAGATAATTACAAACGAGAAGTCAATTTGAGATTTAAACAACACACAAGAGGAGTAATAAATAACTAATCAAGAACTCTACTTGAGAGAGTTAAACAAAACACAAAAGGAGTTGAATAAACAACAAACCATCAACTCTACTTGAGAGATAAAACTAGACACTTTGGAGAGGGATGAACAAAAAACAAATAACTCTACTTGAGAGTTAAACAACACACTAAAGGAGTGGGATAATGTCAATGAAGAAGTCTATTAGATTTAAACAATGCACATAAGGAGTAAGAGTATAACAAACTAAGAACTTACTTGAGTGTTAAACCACACACATAATGAGTGGGTTAAACAACAAATGTAAAATTCTAGTCTAGAGTTAAACAAAACAATAAAGAAGTGAGATAATTACAAACGGTGAAGTCAATTTGAGATTTAAACAACACACAAGAGGAGTAATAAAATAACGAACAGAGAACTCTACTTGAGAGTTAAACAAAACACAAAAGGAGTTGAATAAACAACAAACCAACAACTCTACTTGAGAGATAAAAACAAGACACTTTGGAGAGGGATGAACAACAAAAGAATAACTCTACTTGAGAGTTAAACAACACACTAAAAGAGTGGGATAATGTCAAACGAAGAAGTCTATTCGAGATTTAAACAATGCACATAAGGAGTAAGAGTATAACAAACGAAGAACTTACTGAGTGTTAAACCACACACATAATGAGTGGGTTAAACAACAAATGTAAAATTCTAGTCTAGAGTTAAACAAAACAATAAAGAAGTGAGATAATTACAAACGGTGAAGTCAATTTGAGATTTAAACAACACACAAGAGGAGTAATAAAATAACGAACGAAGAACTCTACTTGAGAGTTAAACAAAACACAAAAGGAGTTGAATAAACAACAAACCAACAACTCTACTTGAGAGATAAAAACAAGACACTTTGGAGAGGGATGAACAACAAACGAATAACTCTACTTGAGAGTTAAACAACACACTAAAGGAGTGGGATAATGTCGAATGAAGAAGTCTATTAGAGATTTAAACAATGCACATAAGGAGTAAGAGTATAACAAACGAAGAACTCTACTTGAGTGTTAACCACACACATAATGAGTGGGTTAAACAACAAATGTAAAATTCTAGTCTAGAGTTAAACAAAACAATAAAGAAGTGAGATAATTACAAACGGTGAAGTCAATTTGAGATTTAAACAACACACAAGAGGAGTAATAAAATAACGAACAAAGAACTCTACTTGAGAGTTAAACAAAACACAAAAGGAATTGAATAAACAACAAAACAACAACTCTACTTGAGAGATAAAAACAAGACACTTTGGAGAGGGATGAACAACAAACGAATAACTCTACTTGAGAGTTAACCAACACACTAAAGGAGGGATAATGTCAATGAAGAAGTCTATTAGAGATTTAAACAATGCACATAAGGAGTAAGAGTATAACAAACTAAGAACTTACTGAGTGTTAAACCACACACATAATGAGGGTTAAAACAACAAATGTAAAATTTAGTCTAGAGTTAAACAAAACAATAAAGAAGTGAGATAATTACAAACGAGAAGTCAATTTGAGATTTAAACAACACACAAGAGGAGTAATAAAATAACTAACTAAGAACTCTACTTGAGAGTTAAACAAAACAAAAGGAGTTGAATAAACAACAAACCAACAACTACTTGAGAGATAAAACAAGACACTTTGGAGAGGGATGAACAACAAACTAATAACTCAACTTGATAGTTAAACAACACACTAAAGGAGTGGATAATGTCAATGAAGAAGTCTATTCGAGATTTAAACAATGCACATAAGGAGTAAGAGTATAACAAACTAAGAACTTACTGAGTGTTAAACCACACATAATGAGTGTTAAACAACAAATGTAAAATTTAGTCTAGAGTTAAACAAAACAATAAAGAAGTGGGATAATTACAAAACGGAGAGTCAATTTGAGATTTAAACAACACACAAGAGGAGTAATAAAATAACAACAAGAACTCTACTTGAGAGTTAAACAAAACACAAAGGAGTTGAATAAACAACAAACCAACAACTCTACTTGAGAGAGATAAAAACAAGACACTTTGGAGAGGGATGAACAACAAACGAATAACTCTACTTGATAGTTAAACAACACTAAAGGAGTGGATAATGTCTAATGAAGTCATTTTACTCATTCGAGATTTAAACAATGCGGAGTAAGAGTAACAAAAACAAGAACTTACTGAAAGTGTTAAAACCACACACATAATGAGTGGGTTAAACAACAAATGTAAAATTCTAGAAGAGTTAAACAAAACAATAAAGAAGTGAGATAATTACAAACGGAGAAGTCAATTTGAGATTTAAACAACACACATGAGGAGTAATAAAATAACGAACTAAGAACTCTACTGAGAGTTAAACAAAACACAAAAGGAGTTGAATAAACAACAAACCAACAACTCTACTTGAGAGATAAACAAGACACTTTGGAGAGGGATGAACAACAAACTAATAACTCTACTTGAGAGTTAAACAACACACTAAAGGAGTGGGATAATGTCAATGAAGAAGTCTATTCAGATTTAAACAATGCACATAAGGAGTAAGAGTATAACAAACGAAGAACTTACTGAGTGTTAAACCACACACATAATGAGGGTTAAACAACAAATGTAAAATTCTAGTCTAGAGTTAAACAAAACAATAAAGAAGTGAGATAATTACAAACGAGAAGTCAATTTGAGATTAAAACAACACACAGGAGGAGTAATAAAATAACGAACGAAAAACTCTACTTGAGAGTTAAACAAAACACAAATGGAGTTGAATAATCAACAAACCAACAACTCTACTTGAGAGATAAAAACAAGACACTTTGGAGAGGGATGAACAACAAACAAATAACTCAACTTGAGAGTTAAACAACACACTAAAGGAGTGGCATAATGTCAAACGAAGAAGTCTATTAGACATTTAAACAATGCACATAAGGAGTAAGAGTATAGCAAACGAAGAACTCTACTTGAGTGTTAACCACACACATAATGAGTGGGTTAAACAACAAATGTAAAATCCTAGTCTAGAGTTAAACAAAACAATAAAGAAGTGAGATAATTACAAACGGTGAAGTCAATTTGAGATTTAAACCACACACAAGAGGAGTAATAAAATAACGAACGAAGAACTGTACTTGAGAGTTAAACAAAACACAAAAGGAATTGAATAAACAACAAACGAACAACTCTATTTGAGCGATATAAACAAGACACTTTGGAGAGGGATGAACAACAAACGAATAACTCTACTTGAGAGTTAAACAACACACTAAAGGAGTGGGATAATGTCGAATCAAGAAGTCTACTCGAGATTTGAACAATGCACATAAGGAGTAAGAGTATAACAAACGAAGAACTCTACTTGAGTGTTAACCACACACATAATGAGTGGGTTAAACAACAAATGTAAAATTCTAGTCTAGAGTTAAACAAAACAATAAAGAAGTGAGATAATTACAAACGGTGAAGTCAATTTGAGATTTAAACAACACACAAGAGGAGTAATAAAATAACGAACGAACAACTCTACTTGAGAGTTAAACAAAACCCAAATGGAGTTGAATAAACAACAAACCAACAACTCTACTTGAGAGAAAAAAACAAGACACTTTGGAGAGGGATGAACAACAAACCAATAACTCTACTTGAGAGTTAAACAACTCACTAAAGGAGTGGGATAATGTCGAATGAAGAAGTCTATTCCTGATTTAAACAATGCACATAAGGAGTAAGAGTATAACAAACGAAGAACTCTACTTGAGTGTTAACCACACACATATTGAGTGGGTTAAACAACAAATGTAAAATTCTAGTCTAGAGTTAAACAAAGCAATAAAGAAGTGAGATAATTACAAACGGAGAAGTCAATTTGAGATTTAAACAACACACAAGAGGAGTAATAAAATAACGAACGAAAAACTCTACTTGAGAGTTAAACAAAACACAAATGGAGTTGAATAATCAACAAACCAACAACTCTACTTGAGAGATAAAAACAAGACACTTTGGAGAGGGATGAACAACAAACAAATAACTCAACTTGAGAGTTAAACAACACACTAAAGGAGTGGCATAATGTCAAACGAAGAAGTCTATTAGACATTTAAACAATGCAATATAAGGAGTAAGAGTATAACAAACGAAGAACTTACTGAGTGTTAAACCACACATAATGAGTGGGTTAAACAACAAATGTAAAATTCTAGTCTAGAGTTAAACAAAACAATAAAGAAGTGAGATAATTACAAACGGTAAGTCAATTTGAGATTTAAACAACACACAAGAGGAGTAATAAAATAACGAACGAAGAGCTCTACTTGAGAGTTAAACAAAACACAAAAGGAGTTGAATAAACAACAAACCAACAACTCTACTTGAGAGATAAAACAAGACACTTTGGAGAGGGATGAACAACAAACTAATAACTCTACTTGAGAGTTAAACAACACTAAAGGAGTGGGATAATGTCAATGAAGAAGTCTATTCGAGATTTAAACAATGCAATAAGGAGTAAGAGTATAACAAACGAAGAACTTACTGAAAAGTTAAACCACACACATAATGAGTGGGTTAAAGAACAAATGTAAAATTCTAGTATAGTTAAACAAAACAATAAAAAAGTGAGATAATTACAAAAGGTGAAGTCAATTTGAGATTTAAACAACACACAAGAGGAGTAATAAAATAACGAACGAAGAACTCTACTTGAGAGTTAAACAAAACACAAAAGGAGTTGAATAAACAACAAACCAACAACTCTACTTGAGAGATAAAACAAGACACTTTGGAGAGGGATGAACAACAAACTAATAACTCTACTTGAGAGTTAAACAACACACTAAAGGAGTGGGATAATGTCAATGAAGAAGTCTATTCGAGATTTAAACAATGCACATAAGGAGTAAGAGTATAACAAACGAAGAACTTACTGAGTGTTAAACCACACACATAATGAGTGGGTTAAACAACAAATGTAAAATTCTAGTCTAGAGTTAAACAAAACAATAAAAAAGTGAGATAATTACAAACGGTGAAGTCAATTTGAGATTTAAACAACACACAAGAGTAGTAATAAAATAACTAACGAAGAACTATACTTGAGAGTTAAACAAAACACAAAAGGAGTTGAATAAACAACAAACCAACAACTCTACTTGAGAGATAAAAACAACACACTTTGGAGAGGGATGAACAACAAACGAATAACTCTACTTGAGAGTTAAACAACACACTAGTGGAGTGGGATAATGTCAATGAAGAAGTCTATTCGAGATTTAAACAATGCACATAAGGAGTAAGTGTATAACAAACTATACTTGAGTGTTAAACCACACTCTTAATGAGTGGGTTAAACAACAAATGTAAAATTCTAGTCTAGAGTTAAACAAAACAATAAAGAAGTGAGATAATTACAAACGGAGAAGTCAATTTGAGATTTAAACAACACACAATAGGAGTAATAAAATAACGAACAAGAACTCTACTTGAGAGTTAAACAAAACACAAAAGGAGTTGAATAAACAACAAACCAGCAACTCTACTTGAGAGATAAAAACAACACACTTTGGAGAGGGATGAACAACAAACTAATAACTCTACTTGAGAGTTAAACAACACACTAAAGGAGTGGATAATGTCTAATGAAGAAGTCTATTCGAGATTTAAACATTGCACATAAGGAGTAAGAGTATAACAAACGAAGAACTTACTGAGTGTTAAACCACACATAATGAGTGGGTTAAACAACAAATGTAAAATTCTAGTCTAGAGTTAAACAAAACAATAAAGAAGTGAGATAATTACAAACGGTGAAGTCAATTTGAGATTTAAACAACACACAAGAGGAGTAATAAAATAACGAATCTAAGAACTCTAGTTGAGAGTTAAACAAAACACAAAAGGAGTTGAATAAACAACAAACCAACAACTCTACTTGAGAGATAAAAACAAGACACTTTGGAGAGGGATGAACAACAAACGAATAACTCTACTTGAGGGTTAAACAACTCACTAAAGGAGTGGATAATGTCAAACGAAGAAGTCTATTCGAGATTTAAACAATGCACATATGAGTAAGAGTATAACAAACGAAGAACTTACTGAGTGTTAAACCACACACAAAATGAGTGGGTTAAACAACAAATGTAAAATTCTAGTCTAGAGTTAAACAAAACAATAAAGAAGTGAGATAATTACAAACGGAGAAGTCAATTTGAGATTTAAACAACACACAAGAGGAGTAATAAAATAACGAACGAAGAACTCTACTTGAGAGTTAAACAAAACACAAAACGAGTTGAATAAACAACAAACCAACAACTCTACTTGAGAGATAAAAACAAGACAATTTGGAGAGGGATGAACAACAAACGAATAACTCTAATTGAGAGTTAAACAACACACTAAAGGAGTGGATAATGTCAAACGAAGAAGTCTATTCGAGATTTAAACAATGCACGGAAGGAGTAAGAGTATAACAAACTAAGAACTTACTGAGTGTTAAACCACACATAATGAGTGGGTTAAACAACAAATGTAAAATTCTAGTCTAGAGTTAAACAAAACAATAAAGAAGTGAGATAATTACAAATGGTGAAGTCAATTTGAGATTTAAACAACACACAAGAGGAGTAATAAAATAACGGACGAAGAAGTCTACTTGAGAGTTAAACAAAACACAAAAGGTGTTTAATAAAAATCAAACAAACAACTGTACTTGAGAGATAAAAACAACACAATTTGGAGAGGGATGAACAACAAACTAATAACTCTACTTGAAAGTTAAACAACACACTAAAGGAGTGGATAATGTCAATGAAGAAGTCTATTAGATTTAAACAATGCACATAAGGAGTAAGAGTATAACAAACGAAGAACTTACTGAGTGTTAAACCACACATAATGAGTGGGTTAAACAACAAATGTAAATTCTAGTCTAGAGTTCAACAAAACAATAAAGAAGTGAGATAATGACAAACTGTGAAGTCAATTTGAGATTTAAACAACACACAAGAGGAGTAATAAAATAACGAATGAAGAACTCTACTTAAGAGTTAAACAAAACACAAAAGGAGTTGAATAAACAACAAACCAACAACTCTACTTGAGAGATAAAAACAAGACACTTTGGAGAGGGATGAACAACAAACGAAACTCTACTTGAGAGTTAAACAACACACTAAAGGAGTGGGATAGTGTCGAATGAAGAAGTCTATTCGAGATTTAAACATTGCACATAAGGAGTAAGAGTATAACAAACCAAGAACTTACTTGAGTGTTAAACCACACATAATGAGTGGTTAAACAACAAATGTAAAATTCTAGTCTAGAGTTAAACAAAACAATAAAGAAGTGAGATAATTACAAACGTGAAGTCAATTTGAGATTTAAACAACACACAAGAGGAGTAATAAATAATAACGACGAACTCTACTTGAGAGTTAAACCAACCCCAAACGGCGTTGACTACACAACAAACCAACAACTCTACTTGAGAGATAAAACAAGACACTTTGGAGAGGGATGAACAACAAATGAATAGCTCTACTTGAGAGTTAAACAACACACTAAAGGAGTGGATAATGTCTAATGAAGAAGTCTATTCGAGATTTAAACAATGCACAGAAGGAGTAAGAGTATAACAAACGAAGAACTTACTGAGTGTTAAACCACACACATAATGAGTGGGTTAAACAACAAATGTAAAATTGTAGTCTAGAGTTGAACAAAACAATAAAGAAGTGAGATAATTACAAACGGTGAAGTCAATTTGAGATTTAAACAACACACAAGAGGAGTAATAAAATAACGAACGAAGAACTCTACTTGAGAGTTAAACAAAACACAAAAGGAGTTGAATAAACAACAAACCAACAACTCTACTTGAGAGATAAAAACAAGACACTTTGGAGAGGGATGAACAACAAACGAAACTCTACTTGAGAGTTAAACAACACACTAAAGGAGTGGGATAATGTCGAATGAAGAAGTCTATTCGAGATTTAAACATTGCACATAAGGAGTAAGAGTATAATAAACGAAGAACTCTACTTGAGTGTTAAACGACACACATAATGAGTGGGTTAAACAACAAATGTAAATTCTAGTCTAGAGTTCAACAAAACAATAAAGAAGTGAGATAATGACAAACGGTGAAGTCAATTTGAGATTTATACAACACACAAGAGGAGTAATAAAATAACGAACGAAGAACTCTACGTGACAGTTAAACAAAACACAAAAGGAGTTGAATAAACAACAATCCAACAACTCTACTTGAGAGATAAAAACAAGACACTTTGGAGAGGGATGAACAACAAACGAAACTCTACTTGAGAGTTAAACAACACACTAAAGGAGTGGGATAATGTCGTATGAAGAAGTCTATTCGAGATTTAAACATTGCACAATAAGGAGTAAGAGTATAACAAACTAAGAACTCTACTTGAGTGTTAAACAAACACATAATGAGTGGGTTAAACAACAAATGTAAAATTCTAGTCTAGAGTTGAACAAAACAATAAAGAAGTGAGATAATTACAAACGGTGAAGTCAATTTGAGATTTAAACAACACACAAGAGGAGTAATAAAATAACGAACGAAGAACTCTACTTGAGAGTTAAACAAAACACAAAAGGAGTTGAATAAACAACAAACCAACAACTCTACTTGAGAGATAAAAACAAGACACTTTGGAGAGGGATGAACAACAAAACAAAAACTCTAATAGAGAGTTAAACAACACACTAAAGGAGTGGATAATGTCAAATGAAGAAGTCTATTAGAGATTTAAACAATGCACATAAGGAGTAAGAGTATAACAAACTAAGAACTTACTTGAGTGTTAACCACACACATAATGAGTGGGTTAAACAACAAATGTAAAATTCTAGTCTAGAGTTAAACAAAACAATAAAGAAGTGAGATATTTACAAACGTGAAGTCAATTTGAGATTTAAACAACACACAAGAGGTGTAATAAAATAACTAACTAAGAACTCTACTTGAGAGTTAAACAAAACACAAAAGGAGTTGAATAAACAACAAACCAACAACTCTACTTGAGAGATAAAACAAGACACTTTGGAGAGGGATGAACAACAAACTAATAACTCTACTTGAGAGTTAAACAACACACGAAAGGAGTGGATAATGTCAATGAAGAAGTCTATTCAGATTTAAACATTGCACAGAAGGAGTAAGAGTATAACAAACGAAGAACTCTACTTGAGTGTTAAACCACACACATAATGAGTGGGTTAAACAACAAATGTAAAATTCTAGTCTAGAGTTAAACAAAACAATAAAGAAGTGAGATAATTACAAACGGTGAAGTCAATTTGAGATTTAAACAACACACAAGAGGAGTAATAAAATAACGAACGAAGAACTCTACTTGAGAGTTAAACAAAACACAAAAGGAGTTGAATAAACAACAAACCAACAACTCTACTTGAGAGATAAAAACAAGACACTTTGGAGAGGGATGAACAACAAACGAATAACTCTACTTGAGAGTTAAACAACACACTAAAGGAGTGGGATAATGTCGAATGAAGAAGTCTATTCGAGATTTAAACAATGCACATAAGGAGTAAGAGTATAACAAACGAAGAACTCTACTTGAGTGTTAAACCACACACATAATGAGTGGGTTAAACAACAAATGTAAAATTCTAGTCTAGTTAAACAAAACAATAAAAAAGTGAGATAATTACAAACCGTGAAGTCAATTTGAGATTTAAACAACACACAAGAGGTGTAATAAAATAACGAACGAAGAACTCTACTTGAGAGTTAAACAAAACACAAAAGGAGTTGAATAAACAACAAACCAACAACTCTACTTGAGCGATAAAACAAGACACTTTGGAGAGGGATGAACAACAAACGAAACTCTACTTGAGAGTTAAACAACACACTAAAGGAGGGATAATGTCAATGAAGAAGTCTATTCGAGATTTAAACAATGCACATAAGGAGTAAGAGTATAACAAACGAAGAACTCTACTTGAGTGTTAAACCACACACATAATGAGTGGGTTAAACAACAAATGTAAAATTCTAGTCTAGAGTTAAACAAAACAATAAAGAAGTGAGATAATTACAAAGGAGAAGTCAATTTGAGATTCAAACAACACACAAGAGGACTAATAAAATAACGAACGAAGAACTCTACTTGAGAGTTAAACAAAACACAAAAGGAGTTGAATAAACAACAAACCAACAACTCCACTTGATCGATAAAAAAAGCACACTTTAGAGAGGGCTGAACAACAAACTAATAACTCTACTTGAGAGTTAAACAACACACTAAAGGAGTGGGATAATGTCAAATGAAGAAGTCTATTAGAGATTTAAACAATGCACATAAGGAGTAAGAGTATAACAAACTAAGAACTTACTTGAGTGTTAAACCACACACATAATGAGTGGGTTAAACAACAAATGTAAAATTCTAGTCAGAGTTAAACAAAACAATAAAGAAGTGAGATAATTACAAACGTGAAGTCAATTTGAGATTTAAACAACACACAAGAGGAGTAATAAAATAACGAACTAAGAACTCTACTTGAGAGTTAAACAAAACACAAAAGGAGTTGAATAAACAACAAACCAACAACTCTACTTGAGAGATAAAACAAGACACTTTGGAGAGGGATGAACAACAAACAATAACTCTACTTGAGAGTTAAACAACACACTAAAGGAGTGGATAATGTCTAATGAAGAAGTCTATTCGAGATTTAAACAATGCACATAAGGAGTAAGAGTATAACAAACGAAGAACTTACTTGAGTGTTAAACCACACATAATGAGTGGGTTAAACAACAAATGTAAAATTCTAGTCTAGAGTTAAACAAAACAATAAAGAAGTGAGATAATTACAAACGGTGAAGTCAATTTGAGATTTAAACCACACACAAGAGGAGTAATAAAATAACGAACGAAGAACTCTACTTGAGAGTTAAACAAAACACAAAAGGAATTGAATAAACAACAAACCAACAACTCAAATTGAGAGATAAAACAAGACACTTTGGAGAGGGATGAACAACAAACTAATAACTCTACTTGAGAGTTAAACAACACACTAAAGGAGTGGGATAATGTCAATGAAGAAGTCTATTAGATTTAAACAATGCACAAGGAGTAAGAGTATAACAAACTAAGAACTTACTTGAGTGTTAAGCCACACACATAATGAGTGGGTTTAACAACAAATGTAAAATTCTAGTCTAGAGTTAAAAAAAAACAAAGAAGTGAGATAATTACAAACGGTGAAGTCAATTTGAGATTTAAACAACACACAAGAGGAGTAATAAAATAACGAACTAACAACTCTACTTGAGAGTTAAACAAAACCCAAATGGAGTTGAATAAACAACAAACCAACAACTCTACTTGAGAGATAAAACAAGACACTTTGGAGAGGGATGAACAACAAACAATAACTCTACTCGAGAGTTAAACAACACAACAAAGGAGTGGGATATTGTCAAATGAAGAAGTCTATTAGAGATTTAAACAATGTACAGAAGGAGTAAGAGTATAACAAACGAAGAACTTACTGAGTGTTAAACCACACACATAATGAGTGGGTTAAACAACAAATGTAAAATTCTAGTCTAGAGTTAAACAAAACAATAAAGAAGTGAGATAATTACAAACGGAAGTCAATTTGAGATTTAAACAACACACAAGAGGAGTAATAAAATAACTAACTAAGAACTCTACTTGAGAGTTAAACAAAACAAAGGAGTTGAATAATAAACAAACCAACAACTCTACTTGAGAGATAAAACAAGACACTTTGGAGACGGATGAACAACAAACAAATAACTCTACTTGAGAGTTAAACAACACACTAAAGGAGTGTGATAATGTCGAATGAAGAAGTCTATTCGAGATTTAAACAATGCACATAAGGAGTATGAGTATAACAAAGGAAGAACTCTACTTGAGTGTTAAACCACACATAATGAGGTTAAATAACAAATGTAAAATTCTAGTCTAGAGTTAAACAAAACAATAAAGAAGTGAGATAATTACAATCGGTGAAGTCAATTTGAGATTTAAACAACACACAAGAGGAGTAACAAAATAACGAACGAAGAACTCTACTTGAGTTAAACAAAAACACAAAAGGAGTTGAATAAACAACAAACGAACAACTCTACTTGAGAGAAAAAACAACACTTTGGAGAGGGATGAACAACAAACGAATAACTCTACTTGAGAGTTAAACAACACACTAAAGGAGTGGGATAATGTCGAATGAAGAAGTCTATTCGAGATTTAAACAATGCACATAAGGAGTAAGAGAATAACAAACGAAGAACTCTACTTGAGTGTTAAACCACACATAATGAGTGGGTTAAACAACAAACGTAAAATTCTAGTCTAGAGTTAAACAGAACAATAAAGAAGTGAGATAATTACAAACGGTGAAGTCAATTTGAGATTTAAACAACACGCAAGAGGAGTAATAAAATAACGAACGAAGAACTCTACTTGAGAGTTAAACAAAACACAAAAGGAATTGAATAAACAACAAACGAACAACTCTATTTGAACGATATAAACAGGACACTTTGGAGAGGGATGAACAACAAACGAATAACTCTACTTGAGGTTAAACAAAACACTAAAGGAGTGGGATAATGTCGAATGAAGAAGTCTATTTGAGATTTAAACAATGCACAGAAGGAGTAAGAGTATTACAAACGAAGAACTCTACTTTAGTGTTAAACCACACACATAATGAGTGGGTTAAACAGCAAATGTAAAATTCTAGTCCAGAGTTAAACAAAACAATAAAGAAGTGAGATAATTACAAACGGAGAAGTCAATTTGCGATTTAAACAACACACAAGAGGAGTAATAAAATAACGAACGAAGAACTCTACTTGAGAGTTAAACAAAACACAAAAGGAGTTGAATAAACAACAAACCAACAACTCTACTTGTGAGATAAAAACAAGACACTTTGGAGAGGGATGAACAACAAATGAATAGCTCTACTTGAGAGTTAAACAACACACAAAAGGAGTGGGATAGTGTCGAATGAAGAAGTCTATTCGAGATTTAAACAATGCACAGAAGGAGTAAGAGTATAACAAACGAAGAACTCTACTTGAGTGTTAAACGACACACATAATGAGTGGGTTAAACAGCAAATGTAAAATTCTAGTCCAGAGTTGAACAAAACAATAAAGAACTGAGATAATTACAAACGGTGAAGTCAATTTGAGATTTCAACAACACACAAGAGGAGTAATAAAATAACGAACGAAGAACTCTACTTGAGAGTTAAACAAAACACAAAAGGAGTTGAATAAACAACAAACCAACAACTCTACTTGAGAGATAAAAACAAGACACTTTGGAGAGGGATGAACAACAAACGAATAACTCTACTTGAGAGTTAAACAACACACTAAAGGAGTGGGATAATGTCGAATGAAGAAGTCTATTCGAGATTTAAACAATGCACATAAGGAGTAAGAGTATAACAAAGGAAGAACTCTCATTGATTGTAAACAACACCCATAATGAGGGGTTAAACAACAAATGTAAAATTCTAGTCTAGAATTAAACAAAACAATAAAGAAGTGAGATAATTACAAACGTTGAATTCAATTTGATATTTAAAAAACACAAATTAGTATTAATAAAATAACTAACGAAGAACTCTACTTGAGAGTTAAACAAAACACAAAAGGAGTTGAATAAACAACAAACCAACAACTCTACTTGAGCGATATAAACAAGACACTTTGGAGAGGGATGAACAACAAACGAATAACTCTACTTGAGAGTTAAACAACACACTAAAGGAGTGGGATAATGTCGAATGAAGAAGTCTATTCGAGATTTAAACAATGCACATAAGGAGTAAGAGTATAACAAACGAAGAACTCACTTGAGTGTTAACCACACACATAATGAGTGGGTTAAACAACAAATGTAAAATTCTAGTCTAGAGTTAAACAAAACAATAAAGAAGTGAGATAATTACAAACGGTGAAGTCAATTTGAGATTTAAACAACACACAAGAGGAGTAATAAAATAACGAACGAAGAACTCTACTTGAGAGTTAAACAAAACACAAAAGGAGTTGAATAAACAACAAACCAACAACTCTACTTGAGAGATAAAAACAACACACTTTGGAGAGGGATGAACAACAAACGAATAACTCTACTTGAGAGTTAAACAACACACTAAAGGAGTGGGATAATGTCGAATGAAGAAGTCTATTCGAGATTTAAACAATGCACATAAGGAGTAAGAGTATAACAAACGAAGAACTCACTTGAGTGTTAAACCCCACACATAATGAGTGGGTTAAACAACAAATGTAAAATTCTAGTCTAGAGTTAAACAAAACAATGAAGAAGTGAGATAATTACAAACGACGAAGTCAATTTTAGATTTAAACAACACACAAGAGGAGTAATAAAATAACGAAAGAAGAACTCTACTTGAGAGTTAAACAAAACACAAAAGGAGTTGAATAAACAACAAACCAACAACTCTACTTGAGAGATCAAAACAAGACACTTTGGAGTGGGATGAACAACAAACAAATAACTGTACTTGAGAGTTAAACAACTCACTAAAGGAGGGATAATGTCAATGAAGAAGTCTATTCGAGATTTAAACAATGCACATAAGGAGTAAGAGTATAACAAACTAAGAACTTACTTGAGTGTTAAACCACACATAATGAGTGGGTTAAACAACAAATGTAAAATTCTAGTCTAGAGTTAAACAAAACAATAAAGAAGTGAGATAATTACAAACTGAAGTCAATTTGAGATTTAAACAACACACAAGAGGAGTAATAAACTCACTAACTAATAACTCTACTTGAGAGTTAAACAAAACACAAAAGGAGTTGAATAAACAACAAACCAACAACTCTAATTGAGAGATAAAAACAACACACTTTGGAGAGGGATGAACAACAAACGAATAACTCTACTTGAGAGTTAAACAACACACTAAAGGATTGTGATAATGTCTAATGAAGAAGTATATTCGAGATTTAAACAATGCACATAAGGAGTAAGAGTATAACAAACAAAGAACTCTACTTGAGTGTTAAACCACACATAATGAGTGGTTAAACAACAAATGTAAAATTTCTAGAAGAGTTAAACAAAACAATAAAGAAGTGAGATAATTACAAACGGAAGTCAATTTGAGATTTAAACAACACACAAGAGGAGTAATAAAATAACTAACGAACTCTACTGAGAGTTAAACAAAACACACAAAAGGAGTTGAACAAACAACAAACCAACAACTCTACTTGAGAGATAAAACAAGACACTTTGGAGAGGGATGAACAACAAACGAATAACTCTACTTGAGAGTTAAACAACACACTAAAGGAGTGTGATAATGTCGAATGAAGAAGTCTATTCGAGATTTAAACAATGAACATAAGGAGTAAGAGTACAACAAACGAAGAACTCTACTTGAGTGTTAAACCACACACATAATGAGTGGGTTAAACAACAAATGTAAAATTCGAGTCTAGAGTTAAACAAAACAATTAAGAAGTGAGATAATTACAAACGTGAAGTCAATTTGAGATTTAAACAACACACAAGAGGAGTAATAAAATAACGAACGAAGAACTCTACCTGAGAGTTAAACAAAACACAAATGGAGTTGAATAAACAACAAACCAACAACTCTACTTGAGAGATAAAACAAGACACTTTGGAGAGGGATGAACAACAAACTAATAACTCTACTTGAGAGTTAAACAACACTAAAGGAGTGGATAATGTCAATGAAGAAGTCTATTCGAGATTTAAACAATGCACATATGAGTAAGAGTATAACAAACGAAGAACTTACTTGAGTGTTAAACCACACACATAATGAGTGGGTTAAACAACAAATGTAAAATTCTAGTCTAGAGTTAAACAGAACAATAAAGAAGTGAGATAATTACAAACGGTGAAGTTAATTTGAGATTTAAACAACACGCAAGAGGAGTAATAAAATAACGAACGAAGAACTCTACTTGAGAGTTAAACAAAACACCAAAGGAGTTGAATAAACAACAAACCAACAACTCTACTTGAGATAAAAACAAGACACTTTGGAGAGGGATGAACAAACGAATAACTCTACTTGAGAGTTAAACAACACACTAAAGGAGTGGGATAATGTCGAATGAAGAAGTCTATTCGAGATTTAAACATTGCACATAAGGAGTAAGAGTATAACAAACGAAGAACTCTACTTGAGTGTTAAACCACACGGATAATGAGTGGGTTAAACAACAAATGTAAAATTCTAGTCTAGAGTTAAACAAAACAATAAAGAAGTGAGATAATTACAAATGGTGAAGTCAATTTGAGATTTAAACAACACACAAGATGAGTAATAAAATAACGAACGAATAACTCTACTTGAGAGTTAAACAAAACACAAAAGGAGTTGAATAAACAACAAACCAACAACTCTACTTGAGAGATAAAAACAACACACTTTGGAGAGGGATGAACAACAAACGAATAACTCTACTTGAGAGTTAAACAACACACTAAAGGAGTGGGATAATGTCAAACGAAGAAGTCTATTCGAGATTTAAACAATGCACAGAAGGAGTAACAGTATAACAAACTAAGAACTTACTGAGTGTTAAACCACACATAATGAGTGGGTTAAACAACAAATGTAAAATTCTAGTCTAGAGTTAAACAAAACAATAAAGAAGTGAGATAATTACAAACTGAAGTCAATTTGAGATTTAAACAACACACATGTGGAGTAATAAAATAACTAACTAATAACTCTACTTTAGAGTTAAACAAACACAAAAGAAATTGAATAAACAATAAACAAACAACTCTACTTGAGAGATAAAACAACACACTTTGGAGAGGGGTGAACAACAAACTAATAACTCTACTTGAGAGTTAAACAACATACTAAAGGAGGGATAATGTCAATGAAGAAGTATATTCGAGATTTAAACAATGCACATAAGGAGTAAGAGTATAACAAACGAAGAACTTACTGAGTGTTAACCACACATAATGAGGGTTAAACAACAAATGTAAAATTCTAGTCTAGAGTTAAACAAAACAATAAAGAAGTGAGATAATTACAAACGTGAAGTCAATTTGAGATTTAAACAACACACAAGAGGAGTAATAAAATAACGAATCAAGAACTCTACTTGAGAGTTAAACAAAACACAAATGGAGTTGAATAAACGACAAACCAACAACTCTACTTGAGAGATAAAACAACACACTTTGGAGACGGATGAACAACAAACTAATAACTCTACTTGAGAGTTAAACAACACACTAAAGGAGTGGGATAATGTCAATGAAGAAGTATATTCGAGATTTAAACAATGCACATAAGGAGTAAGAGTATAACAAAGGAAGAACTACTACTGAGTGTTAAACCACACATAATGAGTGGGTTAAACAACAAATGTAAAATTCTAGTCTAGAGTTAAACAAAACAATAAAGAAGTGAGATAATTACAAACGAGAAGTCAATTTGAGATTTAAACAACACACAAGAGGAGTAATAAAATAATAACTAAGAACTCTACTTGAGAGTTAAACAAAACACAAAAGGAGTTGAATAAACAACAAACCAACAACTCTACTTGAGAGATAAAAACAAGACACTTTGGAGAGGGATGAACAACAAACTAATAACTCTACTTGAGAGTTAAACAACACACTAAAGGAGGGGATAATGTCAATGAAGAAGTCTATTCAGATTTAAACAATGCACATAAGGAGTAAGAGTATAACAAACGAAGAACTTACTGAGTGTTAAAACCACACATAATGAGTGGGTTAAACAACAAATGTAAAATTCTAGTCTAGAGTTAAACAAAACAATAAAGAAGTGAGATAATTACAAACGTGAAGTCAATTTGAGATTTAAACAACACACAAGAGGAGTAATAAAATAACGAACTAAGAACTCTACTTGAGAGTTAAACAAAACAGAAAAGGAGTTGAATAAACGACAAACCAACAACTCTACTTGAGAGATAAAACAAGACACTTTGGAGAGGGATGAACAACAAACTAATAACTCTACTTGAGAGTTAAACAACACACTAAAGGAGTGGGATAATGTCAATGAAGAAGTCTATTCGAGATTTAAACAATGCATAAGGAGTAAGAGTATAACAAACGAAGAACTTACTTGAGTGTTAAACCACACACATAATGAGTGGGTTAAACAACAAATGTAGAATTCTAGTCTAGAGTTAAACAAAACAATAAAGAAGTGAGATGATTACAAACGGAAGTCAATTTGAGATTTAAACAACACACAAGAGGAGTAATAAAATAACTAACTAAGAACTCTACTTGAGAGTTAAACAAAACACAAAAGGAGTTGAATAAACAACAAACCAACAACTCTACTTGAGAGATAAAACAAGACACTTTGGAGAGGGATGAACAACAAACAAATAACTCTACTTGAGAGTTAAACAACACACTAAAGGAGTGGATAATGTCTAATGAAGAAGTCTATTAGATTTAAACAATGCATAAGGAGTAAGAGTATAACAAACGAAGAACTTACTGAGTGTTAAACCACACACATAATGAGGGTTAAACAACAAATGTAAAATTCTAGTCTAGAGTTAAACAAAACAAAAAAGAAGTGAGATAATTACAAACGGAGAAGTGAATTTGAGATTTAAACAATAGACAAGAGGAGTAATAAAATAATCTAAGAACTCTACTTTAGAGTTAAACAAAACACAAAAGGAGTTGAATAAACAACAAACCAACAACTCTACTTGAGAGATAAAAACAAGACACTTTGGAGAGGGATGAACAACAAACAAATAACTCTACTTGAGAGTTAAACAACTCACTAAAGGAGTGGCATAATGTCGAATGAAGAAGTCTATTCGAGATTTAAACAATGCACATAAGGAGTAAGAGTATAACAAACGAAGAACTCTACTGAGTGTTAAACCACACAAAATGAGTGGGTTAAACAACAAATGTAAAATTCTAGTCTAGAGTTAAACAAAACAATAAAGAAGTGAGATAATTACAAACGGTGAAGTCAATTTGAGATTTAAACAACACACAAGAGGAGTAATAAAATAACGAACGAAGAACTCTACTTGAGAGTTAAACAAAACACAAAAGGAGTTGAATAAACAACAAACCAACAACTCTACTTGAGAGATAAAAACAACACTTTGGAGAGGGATGAACAACAAACAAATAACTCTACTTGAGAGTTAAACAACTCACTAAAGGAGTGGGATAATGTCTAACGAAGAAGTCAATTCGAGATTTAAACAATGCAAATAAGGAGTAAGAGTATAACAAACGAAGAACTCTACTTGAGTGTTAAACCACACACATAATGAGTGGGGTTAACAACAAATGTAAAATTCTAGTCTAGAGTTAAACAAAACAATAAAGAAGTGAGATAATTACAAACGGTGAAGTCAATTTGAGATTTAAACAACACACAAGAGGAGTAATAAAATAACGAACAAAGAACTCTACTTGAGAGTTAAACAAAACACAAAAGGAGTTGAATAAATAACAAACCAACAACTCTACTTGAGAGATAAAACAAGACACTTTGGAGAGGGATGAACAACAAACTAATAACTCTACTTTAGAGTTAAATAACACACTAAAGGAGTGGGATAATGTCAATGAAGAAGTCTATTAGAGATTTAAACAATGCACATAAGGAGTAAGAGTATAACAAACGAAGAACTTACTGAGTGTTAAACCACACACATAATGAGTGGGTTAAACAACAAATGTAAAATTCTAGTTCAGAGTTAAACAAAACAATAAAGAAGTGAGATAATTACAAACGTGAAGTCAATTTGAGATTTAAACAACACACAAGAGGAGTAATAAAGTAACGAATCAAGAACTCTACTTGAGAGTTAAACAAAACATAAATGGAGTTGAATAATAAACAAACCAACAACTCTACTTGAGAGATAAAACAAGACACTTTGGAGAGGGATGAACAACAAACAAATAACTCTACTTGAGAGTTAAACAACACACTAAAGGAGTGATAATGTCAATGAAGAAGTCTATTAGAGATTTAAACAATGCATAAGGAGTAAGAGTATAACAAACGAAGAACTTACTTGAGTGTTAAACACACACATAATGAGTGGGTTAACAACAAATGTAAAATTTAGTCTATAGTTAAACAAAACAATAAAGAAGTTAGATAATTACAAACGGTGAAGTCAATTTGAGATTTAAACAACACACAATAGGAGTAATAAAATAACGAACTAAGAACTATACTTGAGATTTAAACAAAAACCAAATGGAGTTGAATAAACAACAAAACAACAACTCTACTTGAGATAAAACAAGACACTTTGGAGAGGGATGAACAACAAACTAATAACTCTAATTGAGAGTTAAACAACACACTAAAGGAGTGGATAATGTCAATGAAGAAGTCTATTAGAGATTTAAACAATGCACATAAGGAGTAAGAGTATAACAAACGAAGAACTTACTTGAGTGTTAACCACACATAATGAGTGGGTTAAACAACAAATGTAAAATTTAGTCTAGAGTTAAACAAAACAATAAAGAAGTGAGATAATTACAAACGAGAAGTCAATTTGAGATTTAAAACACACAAGAGGAGTAATAAAATAACTAACTAAGAACTCTACTTGAGAGTTAAACAAAACACAAATGGAGTTGAATAAACAACAAACCAACAACTCTACTTGAGAGATAAAACAAGACACTTTGGAGAGGGATGAACAACAAACAATAACTCTACTTGAGAGTTAACCAACACATTAAAGGAGTGGATAATGTCAATGAAGAAGTCTATTAGAGATTTAAACAATGCACATAAGGAGTAAGAGTATAACAAACTAAGAATTTACTTGAGTGTTAAACCACACACATAATGAGTGGGTTAAACAACAAATGTAAAATTTAGTCTAGAGTTAAACAAAACAATAAAGAAGTGAGATAATTACAAACGAGAAGTCAATTTGAGATTTAAACAACACACAAGAGGAGTAATAAATAACTAACAAGAACTCTACTTGAGAGTTAAACAAAACACAAATGGAGTTGAATAAACAACAAACCAACAACTCTACTTGAGAGATAAAACAAGACACTTTGGAGAGGGATGAACAACAATAATAACTCTACTGAGAGTTAAACAACACTAAAGGAGTGGATAATGTCTAATGAAGAAGTCTATTAGACATTTAAACAATGCACATAAGGAGTAAGAGTATAACAAACTAAGAACTTTACTGAGTGTTAAACGACACACATAATGAGTGGGTTAAACAACAAATGTAAATTCTAGTCTAGAGTTCAACAAAACAATAAAGAAGTGAGATAATTACAAACGGTGAAGTCAATTTGAGATTTAAACAACACACAAGAGGAGTAATAAAATAACGAACGAAGAACTCTACGTGACAGTTAAACAAAACACAAAAGGAGTTGAATAAACAACAATCCAACAACTCTACTTGAGAGATAAAAACAAGACACTTTGGAGAGGGATGAACAACAAACGAAACTCTACTTGAGAGTTAAACAACACACTAAAGGAGTGGGATAATGTCGTATGAAGAAGTCTATTCGAGATTTAAACATTGCACATAAGGAGTAAGTGTATAACAAACGAAGAACTTTACTTGAGTGTTAAACGACACACATAATGAGTGGGTTAAACAACAAATGTAAAATTCTAGTCTAGAGTTACAAAACAATAAAGAAGTGAGATAATTACAAACGGCGAAGTCAATTTGAGATTTAAACAACACACAAGAGGAGTTATAAAATAACAAACGAAGAACTCTACTTGAGAGTTAAACAAAATCCAAATGGAATTGAATAAACAACAAAACCAACAACTCTACTTGAGAGATAAAAACAACACACTTTGGAGAGGGATGAACAACAAACGAATAACTCTACTTGAGAGTTAAAAAACACACTAAAGGAGTGGGATAATGTCGAATGAAGAAGTCTATTCGAGATTTAAACAATGCAATATGAGTAAGAGTATAACAAACGAAGAACTCTACTGAGTGTTAAACACACACATAATGAGTGGTTAAACAACAAATGTAAAATTCTAGTCTAGAGTTAAACAAAACAATAAAGAAGTGAGATAATTACAAACGTGAAGTCAATTTGAGATTTATACAACACACAAGAGGAGTAATAAAATAACTAACTAAGAACTCTAATTGAGATTTAAAAAAAATACAATAGGATTTTAATAAACAACAAACCAACAACTCTACTTGAGAGATAAAAACAAGACACTTTGGAGAGGGATGAACAACAAACTAATAACTCTACTTGAGAGTTAAACAACACACTAAAGGAGTGGATAATGTCAATGAAGAAGTCTATTCGAGATTTAAACAATGCACATAAGGAGTAAGAGTATAACAAACGAAGAACTTACTTGAAAAGTTAACCACACACATAATGAGTGGGTTAAACAACAAATGTAAAATTCTAGTTCAGAGTTAAACAAAACAATAAAGAAGTGAGATAATTACAAACGAGAAGTCAATTTGAGATTTAAACAACACACAAGAGGAGTAATAAAACGAAATCAAGAACTCTACTTGAGAGTTAAACAAAACACAAAATGGAGTTGAATAATCAACAAAACCAACAACTCTACTTGAGATAAAAACAAGACACTTTGGAGAGGGATGAACAACAAACTAATAACTCTATTTGAGAGTTAAACAACACACTAAAGGAGTGGGATAATGTCTAATGAAGAAGTCTATTAGAGATATAAACAATGCACATAATAAGAGTATAACAAAATAAGAACTCTACTTGAGTGTTAAACCACACACATAATGAGTGGGTTAAACAACAAATGTAAATTCTGGTCTAGAGTTCAAAAAACAATAAAGAAGTGAGATAATGACAAACGGTGAAGTCAATTTGAGATTTATACAACACACAAGAGGAGTAATAAAATAACGAACGAAGAACTCTACGTGACAGTTAAACAAAATCCAAATGAGTTGAATAATCAACAAACCAACAACTCTACTGAGATAAAAACAACACACTTTGGAGAGGGATGAACAACGTAATAACTCTACTTGAGAGTTAAACAAACACACTAAAGGAGTGATAATGTTAACGAAGAAGTCTATTTGAATTTAAAATGCACATGAAGGAGTTAGAATATAATAATAAGAATTTACTGAAAGTGTTAAACCACACATAATGAGTCTAAACAACAAATGTAAATAATTCTAGAGTTAACACAAAAAGCACAAAGAAGTGAGATAATTACACAAACGGAGAAGTCAATACTTGAGATTTAAACAACAAATGAGGAGTAAATAAATCTAACAAGAAATAAAGAACTTACTGAGAGTTAAACAAAATAATGAAATGGAAAGTCAATTTAAACAAACCCACAACTTACTTGAGAGATAAAAACACTTTGGAGAACAAATAACGAGGAGTTGAACAAATGAAGAACTCTACTTGAGAGTTAAAACACACAATGACAAAGGAGTCTAAAATAAGAAGTCTAAGAGAATTTAACATCAAAACAAATTAACAACAAAGAGTTCAACAAATGAAGAACTCTACTTTGAGAACATTAACAACAAATAAAAAAATAGTAGAGTTAAACAAAGCAATAAAGAAGTGAGATAATTACAAACGGAAGTCAATTTGAGATTTAAACAACACACAAGAGGAGTAATAAAATAACGAATCAAGAACTCTACTTGAGAGTTAAACAAATCCAAATGGAGTTGAATCAACAAACCAACAACTCTACTTGAGAGATAAAACAACACACTTTGGAGAGGGATGAACAACAAACAAATAACTCTACTTGAGAGTTAAACAACACCAAAGGAGGGATAATGTCAATGAAGAAGTCTATTCGAGATTTAAACAATGCACATGCAAGGAGTAAGAGTATAACAAACAAGAACTCTACTTGAGTGTTAACTAAACCACACATAATGAGTGGGTTAAATAAATGTAAATTTAATTCAGTTAGAGTTAAACAAAACAATAAAGAAGTGAGATAATTACAACGGAGAAGTCAATTTGAGAGGAGTAATATTAAACAACAAGAACTCTACTTGAGAGTTAAACAAACTAAATGGAGTTGAATATCAAAACCAACAACTCTACTGAGAGATAAAACAACACACTTTGAGAGGGATGAACAACAAATAATATCTACTTGAGAGTTAAACAACTCACTAAAGGAGTGGATAATGTCTAATGAAGAAGTCTATTAGATTTAAACAATAATGTATATAAAGTAAGAGTATAAAACTAAGAACTCTACTGAAAGTGTTAAACACACATAATAGTGTGGGTTAAAGAACAAATGTAATCTAGTCTAGAGTTAAACAAAGCAATAAAGAAGTGAGATAATTACAAACGGTGAAGTCAATTTGAGATTTAAACAACACAAGAGGAGTAATAAAATAACGAAGAACTCTACTTGAGAGTTAAACAAAACACAAAATGGAGTTGAATAATCAACAAACCAACTCTACTTGAGAGATAAACAACACACTTTGAGAGGGATGAACAAAACTAATAACTCTATTTGAGAGTTAAACAACACACTAAAGGAGGGGATAATGTCAATGAAGAAGTCTATTCGAGATTTAAACAATGCAATAAGGAGTAAGAGTATAACAAATAAGAACTCTACTTGAGTGTTAAACCACACACATAATGAGTGGGTAAAACAACAAATGTAAAATTCTAGTCTAGAGTTAAACACAGCAATAAAGAAGTGAGATAATTACAAAACGGAGAGTCAATTTGAGATTTAAACAACACACAAGAGGAGTAATAAAATAAATCTAAGAACTCTACTTGAGAGTTAAACAAAATCCAAATGGAGTTGAATAATCAACAAACCAACTCTACTTGAGAGATAAAACAACACACTTTGAGAGGATGAACAACAACAAATAACTCTACTTGAGAGTTAAACAACACACTAAAGGAGTGGGATAATGTCTAACTAAGAAGTCTATTCATTTAAACAATGCACATAAGGAGTAAGAGTATAAAATAACAAATTACTTGAGTTAAACAATAACAACAAGAAGAGATTTAAACAATAGTAAGAGTATAATCTAAGAACTCTACTTGAGTGTTAAATAAAACACACATAATGAGTGGGTTAACAAACAAATGTAAAATTCTAGTCTAGAGTTAAACAACACTAAAGAAGTGAGATAATTACAAACTAGAAGTCATTGAGATTTAAACAACACACAAGAGGAGTAATAAAATAACTGAAAAGAACTCTACCGAGTTAAACAAAACAAATGGAGTTGAATAATCAACAAACCAACAACTCTACTTGAGAGATAAAACAACACACTTTGGAGAGGGATGAACAACAAACTAATAACTATTGAGAGTTAAAAACAACACTAAAGGAGTGATAGTTAAACAAGTCAATGCAAATAATGAGGAATAAGAGTATAACAATGCAAGAACTCTACTTGAGTAAAACCACACATAATGAGTGGGTTAAAGAACAAATGTAAAATTCTCTAGAGTTAAACAGCAATAAAGAAGTGAGATAATTACAAACGGAGAAGTCAATTTGAGATTTAAACAACACACAAGAGGAGTAATAAAATCAAGAATCTACTTGAGAGTTAAACAAAATCCAAATGGAGTTGAATAATCAACAAACCAACAACTCTACTTGAGAGATAAAACAACACACTTTGGAGAGGGATGAACAACAAACAATAACTCTATTGAGAGTTAAACAACACACTAAAGGAGTGGGATAATGTCTAATGAAGAAGTCTATTCAGATTTAAACAATGCACGTAAGGAGTATAACAAATCTAAGAACTACTTGAAAGTGTTAAACCACACACAATGAGGGTTAAAGAACAAATGTAAATTTAGTCTAGAGTTAAACAAAAACAAAGAAGTGAGAATTACAAACGGAGAAGTCAATTGAGATTTAAACAACACACAAGAGGAGTAATAATAACGAATTAAGAACTCTTGAGAGTTAAACAAAATCAAATGGAGTTGAATAATCAACAACTCTACTTGAGAGATAAAAACAACACACTTTGGAGAGGGATGAACAACAAACGAATAACTCTACTTGAGAGTTATTCGTTTGTTGTTCATCCCTCTCCAAAGTGTCTTGTTTTTATCTCTCAGGTAGAGTTGTTGGTCTGTTGATTATTCAACTCCATTTGGATTTTGTTTAACTCTCAAGTAGAGTTCTTCGTTCGTTATTTTATTACTCCTCTTGTGTGTTGTTTAAATCTCAAATTGACTTCTTCGTTTGTAATTATCTCACTTCTTTATTGCTTTGTTTAACTCTAGACTAGAATTTTAAATTTGTTCTTTAACCCACTCATTATGTGTGTGGTTTAACACTCAAGTAGAGTTCTTCGTTTGTTATACTCTTATTCCTTCTGTGCATTGTTTAAATCTCCAATAGACTTCTTCATTCGACATTATCCCACTCCTTTAGTGAGTTGTTAACTCTCAAGTTGAGTTATTTGTTTGTTGTTCATCCCTCTCCAAAGTGTCTTGTTTTTATCTCTCAAGTAGTGTTGTTGGTTTGTTGATTATTCAACTCCATTTGGATTTTGTTTAACTCTCAAGTAGAGTTCTTCGTTCGTTATTTTATTACTCCTCTTGTGTGTTGTTTAAATTTCAAATTGACTTCACCGTTTGTAATTATCTCACTTCTATATTGTTTTGTTTAACTCTAGTCTAGAATTTTACATTTGTTGTTTAACCCACTCATTATGTGTGTGGTTAACACTCAAGTAGAGTTCTTCATTTGTGTTTTGTTTAACTCTCAAGTAGAGTTCTTCGGTCGTTATTTTATTACTCCTCTTGCGTGTTGTTTAAATTTCGAATTGACTTCACCGTTTGTAATTATCTCACTTCTTTATTGTTTTGTTTCACTCTAGACTAGAATTTTACATTTGTTGTTTAACCCACTCATTATGTGTGTGGTTAACACTCAAGTAGAGTTCTTCGTTTGTTATACTCTTACTCCTTATGTGCATTGTTTAAATGTCTAATAGACTTCTTCGTTAGACATTATCCCACTCCTTTAGTGAGTTGTTTAACTCTCAAGTAGAGTTATTCGTTTGTTGTTCATCCCTCTCCAAAGTGTCTTGTTTTTATCTCTCAGGTAGAGTTGTTGGTTTGTTGTTTATTCAATTCTATTTGGATTTTGTTTAACTCTCAAGTAGAGTTTTTCGGTCGTTATTTTATTACTCCTCTTGTGTGTTGTTTAAATTTCAAATTCACTTCACCGTTTGTAATTATCTCACTTCTTTATTGTTTTGTTTAACTCTAGACTAGAATTTTACATTTTTTGTTTAACCCATTCATTATGTGTGTGGTTTAACACTCAAGTAGAGTTCTTCGTTTGTTATACTCTTACTCCTTCTGTGCATTGTTTAAATCTCGAATAGACTTCTTCATTCGACATTATCCCACTCCTTTAGTGTGTTGTTTAACTCTCAAGTAGAGTTATCCGTTTGTTGTTCATCCCTCTCCAAAGTGTGTTGTTTTTATCTCTCAAGTAGAGTTGTTGGTTTGTTGTTTATTCAACTCCCTTTGTGTTTTGTTTAACTCTCAAGTAGAGTTCTTCGGTCGTTATTTTATTACTCCTCTTGTGTTTTGTTTAAATTTCGAATTGACTTCACCGTTTGTAATTATCTCACTTCTTTATTGTTTTGTTTAACTCTAGACTAGAATTTTACATTTGTTGTTTAACCCACTCATTATGTGTGTGGTTAACACTCAAGTAGAGTTCTTCGTTTGTTATACTCTTACTCCTTATGTGCATTGTTTAAATGTCTAATAGACTTCTTCGTTAGACATTATCCCACTCCTTTAGTGAGTTGTTTAACTCTCAAGTAGAGTTATTTGTTTGTTGTTCATCCCTCTCCAAAGTGTCTTGTTTTTATCTCTCAAGTAGAGTTGTTGGTTTGTTGTTTATTCAACTCCCTTTGTGTTTTGTTTAACTCTCAAGTAGAGTTCTTCGGTCGTTATTTTATTACTCCTCTTGTGTGTTGTTTAAATTTCGAATTGACTTCACCGTTTGTAATTATCTCACTTCTTTATTGTTTTGTTTAACTCTAGACTAGAATTTTACATTTGTTGTTTAACCCACTCATTATGTGTGTGGTTAACACTCAAGTAGAGTTCTTCGTTTGTTATACTCTTACTCCTTATGTGCATTGTTTAAATGTCTAATAGACTTCTTCGTTAGACATTATCCCACACCTTTAGTGAGTTGTTTAACTCTCAAGTAGAGTTATTTGTTTGTTGTTCATCCCTCTCCAAAGTGTGTTGTTTTTATCTCTCAAGTAGAGTTGTTGGTTTGTTGATTATTCAACTCCATTTGGATTTTGTTTAACTCTCAAGTAGAGTTCTTCGTTCGTTATTTTATTACTCCTCTCAGGTGTTGTTTAAATCTCAAATTGACTTCTTCGTTTGTAATTATCTCACTTCTTTATTGCTTTGTTTAATTCTAGACTAGAATTTTAAATTTGTTCTTTAACCCACTCATTATGTGTGTGGTTTAACACTCAAGTAGAGTTCTTCGTTTGTTATACTCTTATTCCTTCTGTGCATTGTTTAAATCTCCAATAGACTTCTTCATTCGACATTATCCCACTCCTTTAGTGAGTTGTTAACTCTCAAGTTGAGTTATTTGTTTGTTGTTCATCCCTCTCCAAAGTGTCTTGTTTTTATCTCTCAAGTAGTGTTGTTGGTTTGTTGATTATTCAACTCCATTTGGATTTTGTTTAACTCTCAAGTAGAGTTCTTCGTTCGTTATTTTATTACTCCTCTTGTGTGTTGTTTAAATTTCAAATTGACTTCACCGTTTGTAATTATCTCACTTCTATATTGTTTTGTTTAACTCTAGACTAGAATTTTACATTTGTTGTTTAACCCACTCATTATGTGTGTGGTTAACACTCAAGTAGAGTTCTTCATTTGTGTTTTGTTTAACTCTCAAGTAGAGTTCTTCGGTCGTTATTTTATTACTCCTCTTGCGTGTTGTTTAAATTTCGAATTGACTTCACCGTTTGTAATTATCTCACTTCTTTATTGTTTTGTTTAACTCTAGACTAGAATTTTACATTTGTTGTTTAACCCACTCATTATGTGTGTGGTTAACACTCAAGTAGAGTTCTTCGTTTGACTCCTTATGTGCATTGTTTAAATGTCTAATAGACTTCTTCGTTAGACATTATCCCACTCCTTTAGTGAGTTGTTTAACTCTCAAGTAGAGTTATTTGTTTGTTGTTCATCCCTCTCCAAAGTGTGTTGTTTTTATCTCTCAAGTAGAGTTGTTGGTCTGTTGATTATTCAACTCCATTTGGATTTTGTTTAACTCTCAAGTAGAGTTCTTCGTTCGTTATTTTATTACTCCTCTTGTGTGTTGTTTAAATCTCAAATTGACTTCTTCGTTTGTAATTATCTCACTTCTTTATTGCTTTGTTTAATTCTAGACTAGAATTTTAAATTTGTTCTTTAACCCACTCATTATGTGTGTGGTTTAACACTCAAGTAGAGTTCTTCGTTTGTTATACTCTTATTCCTTCTGTGCATTGTTTAAATCTCCAATAGACTTCTTCATTCGACATTATCCCACTCCTTTAGTGAGTTGTTAACTCTCAAGTTGAGTTATTTGTTTGTTGTTCATCCCTCTCCAAAGTGTCTTGTTTTTATCTCTCAAGTAGTGTTGTTGGTTTGTTGATTATTCAACTCCATTTGGATTTTGTTTAACTCTCAAGTAGAGTTCTTCGGTCGTTATTTTATTACTCTTGTGTGTTGTTTAAATTTCAAATTGACTTCACCGTTTGTAATTATCTCACTTCTATATTGTTTTGTTTAACTCTAGACTAGAATTTTACATTTGTTGTTTAACCCACTCATTATGTGTGTGGTTAACACTCAAGTAGAGTTCTTCATTTGTGTTTTGTTTAACTCTCAAGTAGAGTTCTTCGGTCGTTATTTTATTACTCCTCTTGTGTGTTGTTTAAATTTCGAATTGACTTCACCGTTTGTAATTATCTCACTTCTTTATTGTTTTGTTTAACTCTAGACTAGAATTTTACATTTGTTGTTTAACCCACTCATTATGTGTGTGGTTAACACTCAAGTAGAGTTCTTCGTTTGTTATACTCTTACTCCTTATGTGCATTGTTTAAATGTCTAATAGACTTCTTCGTTAGACATTATCCCACTCCTTTAGTGAGTTGTTTAACTCTCAAGTAGAGTTATTTGTTTGTTGTTCATCCCTCTCCAAAGTGTGTTGTTTTTATCTCTCAAGTAGAGTTGTTGGTCTGTTGATTATTCAACTCCATTTGGATTTTGTTTAACTCTCAAGTAGAGTTCTTCGTTCGTTATTTTATTACTCCTCTTGTGTGTTGTTTAAATCTCAAATTGACTTCTTCGTTTGTAATTATCTCACTTCTTTATTGCTTTGTTTAATTCTAGACTAGAATTTTAAATTTGTTCTTTAACCCACTCATTATGTGTGTGGTTTAACACTCAAGTAGAGTTCTTCGTTTGTTATACTCTTATTCCTTCTGTGCATTGTTTAAATCTCGAATAGACTTCTTCATTCGACATTATCCCACTCCTTTAGTGAGTTGTTAACTCTCAAGTTGAGTTATTTGTTTGTTGTTCATCCCTCTCCAAAGTGTCTTGTTTTTATCTCTCAAGTAGTGTTGTTGGTTTGTTGATTATTCAACTCCATTTGGATTTTGTTTAACTCTCAAGTAGAGTTCTTCGTTCGTTATTTTATTACTCCTCTTGTGTGTTGTTTAAATTTCAAATTGACTTCACCGTTTGTAATTATCTCACTTCTATATTGTTTTGTTTAACTCTAGACTAGAATTTTACATTTGTTGTTTAACCCACTCATTATGTGTGTGGTTAACACTCAAGTAGAGTTCTTCATTTGTGTTTTGTTTAACTCTCAAGTAGAGTTCTTCGGTCGTTATTTTATTACTCCTCTTGTGTGTTGTTTAAATTTCGAATTGACTTCACCGTTTGTAATTATCTCACTTCTTTATTGTTTTGTTTAACTCTAGACTAGAATTTTACATTTGTTGTTTAACCCACTCATTATGTGTGTGGTTAACACTCAAGTAGAGTTCTTCGTTTGTTATACTCTTACTCCTTATGTGCATTGTTTAAATGTCTAATAGACTTCTTCGTTAGACATTATCCCACTCCTTTAGTGAGTTGTTTAACTCTCAAGTAGAGTTATTCGTTTGTTGTTCATCCCTCTCCAAAGTGTCTTGTTTTTATCTCTCAGGTAGAGTTGTTGGTTTGTTGTTTATTCAATTCTATTTGGATTTTGTTTAACTCTCAAGTAGAGTTTTTCGGTCGTTATTTTATTACTCCTCTTGTGTGTTGTTTAAATTTCAAATTCACTTCACCGTTTGTAATTATCTCACTTCTTTATTGTTTTGTTTAACTCTAGACTAGAATTTTACATTTTTTGTTTAACCCATTCATTATGTGTGTGGTTTAACACTCAAGTAGAGTTCTTCGTTTGTTATACTCTTACTCCTTCTGTGCATTGTTTAAATCTCGAATAGACTTCTTCATTCGACATTATCCCACTCCTTTAGTGTGTTGTTTAACTCTCAAGTAGAGTTATCCGTTTGTTGTTCATCCCTCTCCAAAGTGTGTTGTTTTTATCTCTCAAGTAGAGTTGTTGGTTTGTTGTTTATTCAACTCCCTTTGTGTTTTGTTTAACTCTCAAGTAGAGTTCTTCGGTCGTTATTTTATTACTCCTCTTGTGTTTTGTTTAAATTTCGAATTGACTTCACCGTTTGTAATTATCTCACTTCTTTATTGTTTTGTTTAACTCTAGACTAGAATTTTACATTTGTTGTTTAACCCACTCATTATGTGTGTGGTTAACACTCAAGTAGAGTTCTTCGTTTGTTATACTCTTACTCCTTATGTGCATTGTTTAAATGTCTAATAGACTTCTTCGTTAGACATTATCCCACTCCTTTAGTGAGTTGTTTAACTCTCAAGTAGAGTTATTTGTTTGTTGTTCATCCCTCTCCAAAGTGTGTTGTTTTTATCTCTCAAGTAGAGTTGTTGGTCTGTTGAGTATTCAACTCCATTTGGATTTTGTTTAACTCTCAAGTAGAGTTCTTCGTTCGTTATTTTATTACTCCTCTTGTGTGTTGTTTAAATCTCAAATTGACTTCTCCGTTTGTAATTATCTCACTTCTTTATTGCTTTGTTTAACTCTAGACTAGAATTTTACATTTGTTGTTTAACCCACTCATTATGTGTGTGGTTAAACACTCAAGTAGATTTCTTCGTTTGTTATATTCTTACTCCTTATTTGCATTGTTTAAATCTCGAATAGACTTCTTCATTCGACATTATCCCACTCCTTTAGTGTGTTGTTTAACTCTCAAATAGAGTTATTCGTTTGTTGTTCATCCCTCTCCAAAGTGTGTTGTTTTTATCTCTCAAGTAGAGTTGTTGGTTTGTTGATTATTCAACTCCATTTGGATTTTGTTTAACTCTCAGGTAGAGTTCTTCGTTCGTTATTTTATTACTCCTCTTGTGTGTTGTTTAAATCTCAAATTGACTTCTCCGTTTGTAATTATCTCACTTCTTTATTGCTTTGTTTAACTCTAGACTAGAATTTTAAATTTGTTCTTTAACCCACTCATTATGTGTGTGGTTTAACACTCAAGTAGAGTTCTTCGTTTGTTATACTCTTATTCCTTCTGTGCATTGTTTAAATCTCGAATAGACTTCTTCATTCGACATTATCCCACTCCTTTAGTGTGTTGTTTAACTCTCAAGTAGAGTTATTCGTTTGTTGTTCATCCCTCTCCAAAGTGTGTTGTTTTTATCTCTCAAGTAAAGTTGTTGATTTGTTGTTTATTCAACTCCCTTTGTGTTTTGTTTAACTCTCAAGTAGAGTTCTTCGGTCGTTATTTTATTACTCCTCTTGTGTGTTGTTTAAATTTCGAATTGTCTTCACCGTTTGTAATTATCTCACTTCTTTATTGTTTTGTTTAACTCTAGACTAGAATTTTACATTTTTTGTTTAACCCACTCATGATGTGTGTGGTTAACACTCAAGTAGAGTTCTTCGTTTGTTATACTCTTACTCCTTATGTGCATTGTTTAAATATCTAATAGACTTCTTCGTTAGACATTATCCCACTCCTTTAGTGAGTTGTTTAACTCTCAAGTAGAGTTATTTGTTTGTTGTTCATCCCTCTCCAAAGTGTGTTGTTTTTATCTCTCAAGTAGAGTTGTTGGTTTGTTGATTATTCAACTCCATTTGGATTTTGTTTAACTCTCAAGTAGAGTTCTTCGTTCGTTATTTTATTACTCCTCTTGTGTGTTGTTTAAATTTCAAATTGACTTCACCGTTTGTAATTATCTCACTTCTTTATTGTTTTGTTTAACTCTAGACTAGAATTTTACATTTGTTGTTTAACCCACTCATTATGTGTGTGGTTAACACTCAAGTAGAGTTCTTCATTTGTGTTTTGTTTAACTCTCAAGTAGAGTTCTTCGTTCGTTATTTTATTACTCCTCTTGTGTGTTCTTTAAATCTCAAATTGACTGCTCCGTTTGTAATTATCTCACTTCTTTATTGCATTGTTTAACTCTAGACTAGAATTTTACATTTGTTGTTTAACCCACTCATTATGTGTGTGGTTAAACACTCAAGTAGATTTCTTCGTTTTTTATATTCTTACTCCTTATTTGCATTGTTTAAATCTCGAATAGACTTCTTCATTCGACATTATCCCACTCCTTTAGTGTGTTGTTTAACTCTCAAATAGAGTTATTCGTTTGTTGTTCATCCCTCTCCAAAGTGTGTTGTTTTTATCTCTCAAGTAGAGTTGTTGGTCTGTTGATTATTCAACTCCATTTGGATTTTGTTTAACTCTCAAGTAGAGTTCTTCGTTCGTTATTTTATTACTCCTCTTGTGTGTTGTTTAAATCTCAAATTGACTTCTCCGTTTGTAATTATCTCACTTCTTTATTGCTTTGTTTAACTCTAGACTAGAATTTTAAATTTGTTCTTTAACCCACTCATTATGTGTGTGGTTTAACACTCAAGTAGAGTTCTTCGTTTGTTATACTCTTATTCCTCCTGTGCATTGTTTAAATCTCGAATAGACTTCTTCATTCGACATTATCCCACTCCTTTAGTGTGTTGTTTAACTCTCAAGTAGAGTTATTCGTTTGTTGTTCATCCCTCTCCAAAGTGTGTTGTTTTTATCTCTCAAGTAGAGTTGTTGGTTTGTTGTTTATTCAACTCCATTTGGATTTTGTTTAACTCTCAGTTAGAGTTCTTCGTTTGTTATTTTATTACTCCTCTTGTGTGTTGTTTAAATCTTAAATTGACTTCTCCGTTTGTAATTATCTCACTTCTTTATTGCTTTGTTTAACTCTAGACTAGAATTTTACATTTGTTGTTTAACCCACTCATTATGTGTGTGGTTTAACACTCAAGTAGAGTTCTTCGTTTGTTATACTCTTACTCCTTATTTGCATTGTTTAAATCTCGAATAGACTTCTTCATTCGACATTATCCCACTCCTTTAGTGTGTTGTTTAACTCTCAAATAGAGTTATTCGTTTGTTGTTCATCCCTCTCCAAAGTGTGTTGTTTTTATCTCTCAAGTAGAGTTGTTGGTTTGTTGATTATTCAACTCCATTTGGATTTTGTTTAACTCTCAAGTAGAGTTCTTCGTTCGTTATTTTATTACTCCTCTTGTGTGTTGTTTAAATCTCAAATTGACTTCTCCGTTTGTAATTATCTCACTTCTTTATTGCTTTGTTTAACTCTAGACTAGAATTTTAAATTTGTTCTTTAACCCACTCATTATGTGTGTGGTTTAACACTCAAGTAGAGTTCTTCGTTTGTTATACTCTTATTCCTCCTGTGCATTGTTTAAATCTCGAATAGACTTCTTCATTCGACATTATCCCACTCCTTTAGTGTGTTGTTTAACTCTCAAGTAGAGTTATTCGTTTGTTGTTCATCCCTCTCCAAAGTTTGTTGTTTTTATCTCTCAAGTAGAGTTGTTGGTTTGTTGTTTATTCAACTCCTTTTGTGTTTTGTTTAACTCACAAGTAGAGTTCTTCGGTCGTTATTTTATTACTCCTCTTGTGTGTTGTTTAAATCTCAAATTGACTTCTCCGTTTGTAATTATTTCACTTCTTTATTGCTTTGTTTAACTCTAGACTAGAATTTTACATTTGTTGTTTAACCCACTCATTATGTGTGTGGTTTAACACTCAAGTAGAGTTCTTCGTTTGTTATACTCTTACTCCTTCTGTGCATTGTTTAAATGTCTAATAGACTTCTTCGTTAGACATTATCCCACTCCTTTAGTGAGTTGTTTAACTCTCAAGTAGAGTTATTTGTTTGTTGTTCATCCCTCTCCAAAGTGTGTTGTTTTTATCTCTCAAGTAGAGTTGTTGGTTTGTTGATTATTCAACTCCATTTGGATTTTGTTTAACTCTCAAGTAGAGTTCTTCGTTTGTTATACTCTTACTCCTTATGTGCATTGTTTAAATCTCAAATTGACTTCTCCGTTTGTAATTATCTCACTTCTTTATTGTTTTGTTTAACTCTAGACTAGAATTTTACATTTGTTGTTTAACCCACTCATTATGTGTGTGGTTTAACACTCAAGTAGAGTTCTTCGTTTGTTATACTCTTACTCCTTCTGTGCATTGTTTAAATCTCGAATAGACTTCTTCATTCGACATTATCCCACTCCTTTAGTGTGTTGTTTAACTCTCAAGTAGAGTTATTCGTTTGTTGTTCATCCCTCTCCAAAGTGTGTTGTTTTTATCTCTCAAGTAGAGTTGTTGGTTTGTTGATTATTCAACTCCATTTGGATTTTGTTTAACTCTCAGGTAGAGTTCTTCGTTTGTTATTTTATTACTCCTCTTGTGTGTTGTTTAAATCTCAAATTGACTTCTCCGTTTGTAATTATCTCACTTCTTTATTGCTTTGTTTAACTCTAGACTAGAATTTTACATTTGTTGTTTAACCCACTCATTATGTGTGTGGTTTAACACTCAAGTAGAGTTCTTCGTTTGTTATACTCTTACTCCTTCTGTGCATTGTTTAAATCTCGAATAGACATCTTCATTCGACATTATCCCACTCCTTTAGTGTGTTGTTTAACTCTCAAGTAGAGTTATTCGTTTGTTGTTCATCCCCCTCCAAAGTGTGTTGTTTTTATCTCTCAAGTAGAGTTGTTGGTTTGTTGTTTATTCAACTCCTTTTGTGTGTTATTTATCTCTCAAGTAGAGTTCTTCGTCGTTATTTTATTACTCCTCTTGTGTGTTGTTTAAATCTCAAATTGATTTCTCCGTTTGTAATTATCTCACTTCTTTATTGCTTTGTTTAACTCTAGACTAGAATTTTACATTTGTTGTTTAACCCACTCATTATGTGTGTGGTTTAACACTCAAGTAGAGTTCTTCGTTTGTTATACTCTTACTCCTTCTGTGCATTGTTTAAATCTCGAATAGACTTCTTCATTCGACATTATCCCACTCCTTTAGTGTGTTGTTTAACTCTCAAGTAGAGTTATCCGTTTGTTGTTCATCCCTCTCCAAAGTGTGTTGTTTTTATCTCTCAAGTAGAGTTGTTGGTTTGTTGTTTATTCAACTCCATTTGGATTTTGTTTAACTCTCAAGTAGAGTTCTTCGTTCGTTATTTTATTACTCCTCTTGTGTGTTGTTTAAATCTCAAATTGACTTCTTCGTTTGTAATTATCTCACTTCTTTATTGCTTTGTTTAACTCTAGACTAGAATTTTAAATTTGTTCTTTAACCCACTCATTATGTGTGTGGTTTAACACTCAAGTAGAGTTCTTCGTTTGTTATACTCTTATTCCTTCTGTGCATTGTTTAAATCTCCAATAGACTTCTTCATTCGACATTATCCCACTCCTTTAGTGAGTTGTTAACTCTCAAGTTGAGTTATTTGTTTGTTGTTCATCCCTCTCCAAAGTGTCTTGTTTTTATCTCTCAAGTAGTGTTGTTGGTTTGTTGATTATTCAACTCCATTTGGATTTTGTTTAACTCTCAAGTAGAGTTCTTCGTTCGTTATTTTATTACTCCTCTTGTGTGTTGTTTAAATTTCAAATTGACTTCACCGTTTGTAATTATCTCACTTCTATATTGTTTTGTTTAACTCTAGACTAGAATTTTACATTTGTTGTTTAACCCACTCATTATGTGTGTGGTTAACACTCAAGTAGAGTTCTTCATTTGTGTTTTGTTTAACTCTCAAGTAGAGTTCTTCGGTCGTTATTTTATTACTCCTCTTGCGTGTTGTTTAAATTTCGAATTGACTTCACCGTTTGTAATTATCTCACTTCTTTATTGTTTTGTTTAACTCTAGACTAGAATTTTACATTTGTTGTTTAACCCACTCATTATGTGTGTGGTTTAACACTCAAGTAGAGTTCTTCGTTTGTTATACTCTTACTCCTTATGTGCATTGTTTAAATGTCTAATAGACTTCTTCGTTAGACATTATCCCACTCCTTTAGTGAGTTGTTTAACTCTCAAGTAGAGTTATTCGTTTGTTGTTCATCCCTCTCCAAAGTGTCTTGTTTTTATCTCTCAGGTAGAGTTGTTGGTTTGTTGTTTATTCAATTCTATTTGGATTTTGTTTAACTCTCAAGTAGAGTTTTTCGGTCGTTATTTTATTACTCCTCTTGTGTGTTGTTTAAATTTCAAATTCACTTCACCGTTTGTAATTATCTCACTTCTTTATTGTTTTGTTTAACTCTAGACTAGAATTTTACATTTTTTGTTTAACCCATTCATTATGTGTGTGGTTTAACACTCAAGTAGAGTTCTTCGTTTGTTATACTCTTACTCCTGTGCATTGTTTAAATCTCGAATAGACTTCTTCATTCGACATTATCCCACTCCTTTAGTGTGTTGTTTAACTCTCAAGTAGAGTTATCCGTTTGTTGTTCATCCCTCTCCAAAGTGTGTTGTTTTTATCTCTCAAGTAGAGTTGTTGGTTTGTTGTTTATTCAACTCCCTTTGTGTTTTGTTTAACTCTCAAGTAGAGTTCTTCGTTATTTTATTACTCCTCTTGTGTGTTGTTTAAATTTCGAATTGACTTCACCGTTTGTAATTATCTCACTTCTTTATTGTTTTGTTTAACTCTAGACTAGAATTTTACATTTGTTGTTTAACCCACTCATTATGTGTGTGGTTAACACTCAAGTAGAGTTCTTCGTTTGTTATACTCTTACTCCTTATGTGCATTGTTTAAATGTCTAATAGACTTCTTCGTTAGACATTATCCCACTCCTTTAGTGAGTTGTTTAACTCTCAAGTAGAGTTATTTGTTTGTTGTTCATCCCTCTCCAAAGTGTGTTGTTTTTATCTCTCAAGTAGAGTTGTTGGTTTGTTGATTATTCAACTCCATTTGGATTTTGTTTAACTCTCAGGTAGAGTTCTTCGTTCGTTATTTTATTACTCCTCTTGTGTGTTGTTTAAATCTCAAATTGACTTCTCCGTTTGTAATTATCTCACTTCTTTATTGCTTTGTTTAACTCTAGACTAGAATTTTAAATTTGTTCTTTAACCCACTCATTATGTGTGTGGTTTAACACTCAAGTAGAGTTCTTCGTTTGTTATACTCTTATTCCTTCTGTGCATTGTTTAAATCTCGAATAGACTTCTTCATTCGACATTATCCCACTCCTTTAGTGTGTTGTTTAACTCTCAAGTAGAGTTATTCGTTTGTTGTTCATCCCTCTCCAAAGTGTGTTGTTTTTATCTCTCAAGTAGAGTTGTTGGTTTGTTGATTATTCAACTCCATTTGGATTTTGTTTAAATCTCAAGTAGAGTTATTCGTTTGTTATTTTATTACTCCTCTTGTGTGTTGTTTAAATCTCAAATTGACTTCTCCGTTTGTAATTATCTCACTTCTTTATTGCTTTGTTTAACTCTAGACTAGAATTTTACATTTGTTGTTTAACCCACTCATTATGTGTGTGGTTTAACACTCAAGTAGAGTTCTTCGTTTGTTATACTCTTACTCCTTCTGTGCATTGTTTAAATCTCGAATAGACTTCTTCATTCGACATTATCCCACTCCTTTAGTGTGTTGTTTAACTCTCAAGTAGAGTTATTCGTTTGTTGTTCATCCCTCTCCAAAGTGTGTTGTTTTTATCTCTCAAGTAGAGTTGTTGGTTTGTTGTTTATTCAACTCCTTTTGTGTTTTGTTTAACTCTCAAGTAGAGTTCTTCGGTCGTTATTTTATTACTCCTCTTGTGTGTTGTTTAAATTTCAAATTGACTTCACCGTTTGTAATTATCTCACTTCTTTATTGTTTTGTTTAACTCTAGAATAGAATTTTACATTTGTTGTTTAACCCACTCATTATGTGTGTGGTTTAACACTCAAGTAGAGTTCTTCGTTTGTTATACTCTTACTCCTTCTGTGCATTGTTTAAATCTCGAATAGACTTCTTCATTCGACATTATCCCACTCCTTTAGTGTGTTGTTTAACTCTCAAGTAGAGTTATTCGTTTGTTGTTCATCCCTCTCCAAAGTTTGTTGTTTTTATCTCTCAAGTAGAGTTGTTGGTTTGTTGTTTATTCAACTCCTTTTGTGTTTTGTTTAACTCACAAGTAGAGTTCTTCGGTCGTTATTTTATTACTCCTCTTGTGTGTTGTTTAAATCTCAAATTGACTTCTCCGTTTGTAATTATTTCACTTCTTTATTGCTTTGTTTAACTCTAGACTAGAATTTTACATTTGTTGTTTAACCCACTCATTATGTGTGTGGTTTAACACTCAAGTAGAGTTCTTCGTTTGTTATACTCTTACTCCTTATGTGCATTGTTTAAATGTCTAATAGACTTCTTCGTTAGACATTATCCCACTCCTTTAGTGAGTTGTTTAACTCTCAAGTAGAGTTATTTGTTTGTTGTTCATCCCTCTCCAAAGTGTGTTGTTTTTATCTCTCAAGTAGAGTTGTTGGTTTGTTGATTATTCAACTCCATTTGGATTTTGTTTAACTCTCAGGTAGAGTTCTTCGTTTGTTATTTTATTACTCCTCTTGTGTGTTGTTTAAATCTTAAATTGACTTCTCCGTTTGTAATTATCTCACTTCTTTATTGCTTTGTTTAACTCTAGACTAGAATTTTACATTTGTTGTTTAACCCACTCATTATGTGTGTGGTTAACACACAAGTAGAGTTCTTCGTTTGTTATACTCTTACTCTTCTATGCAGTATTTAAATCTCGAATAGACTTCTTCATTCGACATTATCCCACTCCTTTAGTGTGTTGTTTAACTCTCAAGTAGAGTTATTCGTTTGTTGTTCATCCCTCTCCAAAGTGTGTTGTTTTTATCTCTCAAGTAGAGTTGTTGGTTTGTTGATTATTCAACTCCATTTGGATTTTGTTTAACTCTCAGTTAGAGTTCTTCGTTTGTTATTTTATTACTCCTCTTGTGTGTTGTTTAAATCTTAAATTGACTTCTCCGTTTGTAATTATCTCACTTCTTTATTGCTTTGTTTAACTCTAGACTAGAATTTTACATTTGTTGTTTAACCCACTCATTATGTGTGTGGTTTAACACTCAAGTAGAGTTCTTCGTTTGTTATACTCTTACTCCTTCTGTGCATTGTTTAAATCTCGAATAGACTTATTCATTCGACATTATCCCACTCCTTTAGTGTGTTGTTTAACTCTCAAATAGAGTTATTCGTTTGTTGTTCATCCCTCTCCAAAGTGTGTTGTTTTTATCTCTCAAGTAGAGTTGTTGGTTTGTTGTTTATTCAACTCCTTTTGTGTTTTGTTTAACTCACAAGTAGAGTTCTTCGGTCGTTATTTTATTACTCCTCTTGTGTGTTGTTTAAATCTCAAATTGACTTCTCCGTTTGTAATTATTTCACTTCTTTATTGCTTTGTTTAACTCTAGACTAGAATTTTACATTTGTTGTTTAACCCACTCATTATGTGTGTGGTTTAACACTCAAGTAGAGTTCTTCGTTTGTTATACTCTTACTCATTCTGTGCATTGTTTAAATCTCGAATAGACTTCTTCATTCGACATTATCCCACTCCTTTAGTGTGTTGTTTAACTCTCAAGTAGAGTTATTCGTTTGTTGTTCATCCCTCTCCAAAGTGTGTTGTTTTTATCTCTCAAGTAGAGTTGTTGGTTTGTTGTTTATTCAACTCCTTTTGTGTTTTGTTTAAATCTCAAGTAGAGTTCTTCGGTCGTTATTTTATTACTCCTCTTGTGTGTTGTTTAAATTTCAAATTGACTTCACCGTTTGTAATTATCTCACTTCTTTATTGTTTTGTTTAACTCTAGACTAGAATTTTACATTTGTTGTTTAACCCACTCATTATGTGTGTGGTTTAACACTCAAGTAGAGTTCTTCGTTTGTTATACTCTTACTCCTTATGTGCATTGTTTAAAAGTCTAATAGACTTCTTCGTTAGACATTATCCCACTCCTTTAGTGAGTTGTTTAACTCTCAAGTAGAGTTATTTGTTTGTTGTTCATCCCTCTCCAAAGTGTGTTGTTTTTATCTCTCAAGTAGAGTTGTTGGTTTGTTGTTTATTCAACTCCTTTTGTGTTTTGTTTAACTCTCAAGTAGAGTTCTTCGGTCGTTATTTTATTACTCCTCTTGTGTGTTGTTTAAATTTCAAATTGACTTCACCGTTTGTAATTATCTCACTTCTTTATTGTTTTGTTTAACTCTAGAATAGAATTTTACATTTGTTGTTTAACCCACTCATTATGTGTGTGGTTTAACACTCAAGTAGAGTTCTTCGTTTGTTATACTCTTACTCCTTCTGTGCATTGTTTAAATCTCGAATAGACTTCTTCATTCGACATTATCCCACTCCTTTAGTGTGTTGTTTAACTCTCAAATAGAGTTATTCGTTTGTTGTTCATCCCTCTCCAAAGTGTGTTGTTTTTATCTCTCAAGTAGAGTTGTTGGTTTGTTGTTTATTCAACTCCTTTTGTGTTTTGTTTAACTCACAAGTAGAGTTCTTCGGTCGTTATTTTATTACTCCTCTTGTGTGTTGTTTAAATCTCAAATTGACTTCTCCGTTTGTAATTATTTCACTTCTTTATTGCTTTGTTTAACTCTAGACTAGAATTTTACATTTGTTGTTTAACCCACTCATTATGTGTGTGGTTTAACACTCAAGTAGAGTTCTTCGTTTGTTATACTCTTACTCCTTCTGTGCATTGTTTAAATCTCGAATAGACTTCTTCATTCGACATTATCCCACTCCTTTAGTGTGTTGTTTAACTCTCAAGTAGAGTTATTCGTTTGTTGTTCATCCCTCTCCAAAGTGTGTTGTTTTTATCTCTCAAGTAGAGTTGTTGGTTTGTTGATTATTCAACTCCATTTGGATTTTGTTTAACTCAAGCTAGAGTTCTTCGCTTGTTATTTTATTACCTCTCAGGTGTTGTTTAAATCTTAAATTGACTTCTCCGTTTGTAATTATCTCACTTCTTTATTGCTTTGTTTAACTCTAGACTAGAATTTTACATTTGTTGTTTAACCCACTCATTATGTGTGTGGTTTAACACTCAAGTAGAGTTCTTCGTTTGTTATACTCTTACTCCTTCTGTGCATTGTTTAAATCTCGAATAGACTTATTCATTCGACATTATCCCACTCCTTTAGTGTGTTGTTTAACTCTCAAATAGAGTTATTCGTTTGTTGTTCATCCCTCTCCAAAGTGTGTTGTTTTTATCTCTCAAGTAGAGTTGTTGGTTTGTTGTTTATTCAACTCCTTTTGTGTTTTGTTTAACTCACAAGTAGAGTTCTTCGGTCGTTATTTTATTACTCCTCTTGTGTGTTGTTTAAATCTCAAATTGACTTCTCCGTTTGTAATTATTTCACTTCTTTATTGCTTTGTTTAACTCTAGACTAGAATTTTACATTTGTTGTTTAACCCACTCATTATGTGTGTGGTTTAACACTCAAGTAGAGTTCTTCGTTTGTTATACTCTTACTCATTCTGTGCATTGTTTAAATCTCGAATAGACTTCTTCATTCGACATTATCCCACTCCTTTAGTGTGTTGTTTAACTCTCAAGTAGAGTTATTCGTTTGTTGTTCATCCCTCTCCAAAGTGTGTTGTTTTTATCTCTCAAGTAGAGTTGTTGGTTTGTTGTTTATTCAACTCCTTTTGTGTTTTGTTTAAATCTCAAGTAGAGTTCTTCGGTCGTTATTTTATTACTCCTCTTGTGTGTTGTTTAAATTTCAAATTGACTTCACCGTTTGTAATTATCTCACTTCTTTATTGTTTTGTTTAACTCTAGACTAGAATTTTACATTTGTTGTTTAACCCACTCATTATGTGTGTGGTTAACACTCAAGTAGAGTTCTTCGTTTGTTATACTCTTACTCCTTATGTGCATTGTTTAAAAGTCTAATAGACTTCTTCGTTAGACATTATCCCACTCCTTTAGTGAGTTGTTTAACTCTCAAGTAGAGTTATTTGTTTGTTGTTCATCCCTCTCCAAAGTGTGTTGTTTTTATCTCTCAAGTAGAGTTGTTGGTTTGTTGTTTATTCAACTCCTTTTGTGTTTTGTTTAACTCTCAAGTAGAGTTCTTCGGTCGTTATTTTATTACTCCTCTTGTGTGTTGTTTAAATTTCAAATTGACTTCACCGTTTGTAATTATCTCACTTCTTTATTGTTTTGTTTAACTCTAGAATAGAATTTTACATTTGTTGTTTAACCCACTCATTATGTGTGTGGTTTAACACTCAAGTAGAGTTCTTCGTTTGTTATACTCTTACTCCTTCTGTGCATTGTTTAAATCTCGAATAGACTTCTTCATTCGACATTATCCCACTCCTTTAGTGTGTTGTTTAACTCTCAAATAGAGTTATTCGTTTGTTGTTCATCCCTCTCCAAAGTGTGTTGTTTTTATCTCTCAAGAAGAGTTGTTGGTTTGTTGATTATTCAACTCCATTTGGATTTTGTTTAACTCTCAGGTAGAGTTCTTCGTTCGTTATTTTATTACTCCTCTTGTGTGTTGTTTAAATCTCAAATTGACTTCTCCGTTTGTAATTATTTCACTTCTTTATTGCTTTGTTTAACTCTAGACTAGAATTTTACAATTGTTGTTTAACCCACTCATTATGTGTGTGGTTTAACACTCAAGTAGAGTTCTTCGTTTGTTATACTCTTACTCCTTCTGTGCATTGTTTAAATCTCGAATAGACTTCTTCATTCGACATTATCCCACTCCTTTAGTGTGTTGTTTAACTCTCAAGTAGAGTTATTCGTTTGTTGTTCATCCCTCTCCAAAGTGTGTTGTTTTTATCTCTCAAGTAGAGTTGTTGGTATGTTTTTTATTCAACTCCTTTTGTGTTTTGTTTAACTCACAAGTAGAGTTCTTCGGTCGTTATTTTATTACTCCTCTTGTGTGTTGTTTAAATTTCGAATTGACTTCACCGTTTGTAATTATCTCACTTCTTTATTGTTTTGTTTAACTCTAGTCTAGAATTTTACAATTGTTGTTTAACCCACTCATTATGTGTGTGGTTAAACACTCAAGTAGAGTTCTTCGTTTGTTATACTCTTACTCCTTATATGTGCATTGTTTAAATATCTAATAGACTTCTTCGTTAGACATTATCCCACTCCTTTAGTGAGTTGTTTAACTCTCAAGTAGAGTTATTTGTTTGTTGTTCATCCCTCTCCAAAGTGTCTTGTTTTTATCTCTCAAGTAGAGTTGTTGGTTTGTTGATTATTCAACTCCATTTGGATTTTGTTTAACTCTCAAGTAGAGTTCTTCGTTCGTTATTTTATTACTCCTCTTGTGTGTTGTTTAAATCTCAAATTGACTTCTCCGTTTGTAATTATCTCACTTCTTTATTGCTTTGTTTAACTCTAGACTAGAATTTTACATTTGTTGTTTAACCCACTCATTATGTGTGTGGTTAAACACTCAAGTAGAGTTATTCGTTTGTTGTTCATCCCTCTCCAAAGTGTGTTGTTTTTATCTCTCAAGTAGAGTTGTTGGTTTGTTGATTATTCAACTCCATTTGGATTTTGTTTAACTCTCAGGTAGAGTTCTTCGTTTGTTATTTTATTACTCCTCTTGTGTGTTGTTTAAATCTCAAATTGACTTCTCCGTTTGTAATTATCTCACTTCTTTATTGCTTTGTTTAACTCTAGACTAGAATTTTACATTTGTTGTTTAACCCACTCATTATGTGTGTGGTTTAACACTCAAGTAGAGTTCTTCGTTTGTTATACTCTTACTCCTTCTGTGCATTGTTTAAATCTCGAATAGACTTCTTCATTCGACATTATCCCACTCCTTTAGTGTGTTGTTTAACTCTCAAGTAGAGTTATTCGTTTGTTGTTCATCCCTCTCCAAAGTGTGTTGTTTTTATCTCTCAAGTAGAGTTGTTGGTTTGTTGTTTATTCAACTCCTTTTGTGTTTTGTTTAACTCTCAAGTAGAGTTCTTCGGTCGTTATTTTATTACTCCTCTTGTGTGTTGTTTAAATTTCAAATTGACTTCACCGTTTGTAATTATCTCACTTCTTTATTGTTTTGTTTAACTCTAGACTAGAATTTTACATTTGTTGTTTAACCCACTCATTATGTGTGTGGTTAACACTCAAGTAGAGTTCTTCGTTTGTTATACTCTTACTCCTTATGTGCATTGTTTAAAAGTCTAATAGACTTCTTCGTTAGACATTATCCCACTCCTTTAGTGAGTTGTTTAACTCTCAAGTTGAGTTATTTGTTTGTTGTTCATCCCTCTCCAAAGTGTCTTGTTTTTATCTCTCAAGTTGGTTTGTTGATTATTCAACTCCATTTGGATTTTGTTTAACTCTCAAGTAGAGTTCTTCGTTCGTTATTTTATTACTCCTCTTGTGTGTTGTTTAAATTTCAAATTGACTTCACCGTTTGTAATTATCTCACTTCTTTATTGTTTTGTTTAACTCTATACTAGAATTTTACATTTGTTGTTTAACCCACTCCTTATGTGTGTGGTTAACACTCAAGTAGAGTTCTTCGTTTGTTATACTCTTACTCCTTATGTGCATTGTTTAAATGTCTAATAGACTTCTTCGTTAGACATTATCCCACTCCTTTAGTGAGTTGTTTAACTCTCAAGTAGAGTTATTTGTTTGTTGTTCATCCCTCTCCAAAGTGTCTTGTTTTTATCTCTCAAGTAGAGTTGTTGGTTTGTTGATTATTCAACTCCATTTGGATTTTGTTTAACTCTCAAGTAGAGTTCTTCGTTCGTTATTTTATTACTCCTCTTGTGTGTTGTTTAAATCTCAAATTGACTTCTCCGTTTGTAATTATCTCACTTCTTTATTGCTTTGTTTAACTCTAGACTAGAATTTTACATTTGTTGTTTAACCCACTCATTATGTGTGTGGTTAAACACTCAAGTAGATTTCTTCGTTTGTTATACTCTTACTCCTTGTTTGCATTGTTTAAATCTCGAATAGAATTCTTCATTCGACATTATCCCACTCCTTTAGTGTGTTGTTTAACTCTCAAATAGAGTTATTCGTTTGTTGTTCATCCCTCTCCAAAGTGTGTTGTTTTTATCCCTCAAGTAGAGTTGTTGGTTTGTTGATTATTCAACTCCATTTGGATTATGTTTAACTCTCAGGTAGAGTTCTTCGTTCGTTATTTTATTACTCCTCTTGTGTGTTGTTTAAATTTCAAATTGACTTCACCGTTTGTAATTATCTCACTTCTTTATTGTTTTGTTTAACTCTATACTAGAATTTTACATTTGTTGTTTAACCCACTCCTTATGTGTGTGGTTAACACTCAAGTAGAGTTCTTCGTTTGTTATACTCTTACTCCTTATGTGCATTGTTTAAATGTCTAATAGACTTCTTCGTTAGACATTATCCCACTCCTTTAGTGAGTTGTTTAACTCTCAAGTAGAGTTATTTGTTTGTTGTTCATCCCTCTCCAAAGTGTCTTGTTTTTATCTCTCAAGTAGAGTTGTTGGTTTGTTGATTATTCAACTCCATTTGGATTTTGTTTAACTCTCAAGTAGAGTTCTTCGTTCGTTATTTTATTACTCCTCTTGTGTGTTGTTTAAATCTCAAATTGACTTCTCCGTTTGTAATTATCTCACTTCTTTATTGCTTTGTTTAACTCTAGACTAGAATTTTACATTTGTTGTTTAACCCACTCATTATGTGTGTGGTTAAACACTCAAGTAGATTTCTTCGTTTGTTATACTCTTACTCCTTGTTTGCATTGTTTAAATCTCGAATAGACTTCTTCATTCGACATTATCCCACTCCTTTAGTGTGTTGTTTAACTCTCAAATAGAGTTATTCGTTTGTTGTTCATCCCTCTCCAAAGTGTGTTGTTTTTATCCCTCAAGTAGAGTTGTTGGTTTGTTGATTATTCAACTCCATTTGGATTTTGTTTAACTCTCAGGTAGAGTTCTTCGTTCGTTATTTTATTACTCCTCTTGTGTGTTGTTTAAATCTCAAATTGACTTCTCCGTTTGTAATTATTTCACTTCTTTATTGCTTTGTTTAACTCTAGACTAGAATTTTACATTTGTTGTTTAACCCACTCATTATGTGTGTGGTTTAACACTCAAGTAGAGTTCTTCGTTTGTTATACTCTTACTCCTTCTGTGCATTGTTTAAATCTCGAATAGACTTCTTCATTCGACATTATCCCACTCCTTTAGTGTGTTGTTTAACTCTCAAGTAGAGTTATTCGTTTGTTGTTCATCCCTCTCCAAAGTGTGTTGTTTTTATCTCTCAAGTAGTTTTGTTGGTTTGTTGTTTATTCAACTCCTTTTGTGTTTTGTTTAACTCTCAAGTAGAGTTCTTCGGTCGTTATTTTATTACTCCTCTTGTGTGTTGTTTAAATTTCAAATTGACTTCACCGTTTGTAATTATCTCACTTCTTTATTGTTTTGTTTAACTCTAGACTAGAATTTTACATTTGTTGTTTAACCCACTCATTATGTGTGTGGTTAACACTCAAGTAGAGTTCTTCGTTTGTTATACTCTTACTCCTTATGTGCATTGTTTAAATGTCTAATAGACTTCTTCGTTAGACATTATCCCACTCCTTTAGTGAGTTGTTTAACTCTCAAGTTGAGTTATTTGTTTGTTGTTCATCCCTCTCCAAAGTGTCTTGTTTTTATCTCTCAAGTTGGTTTGTTGATTATTCAACTCCATTTGGATTTTGTTTAACTCTCAAGTAGAGTTCTTCGTTCGTTATTTTATTACTCCTCTTGTGTGTTGTTTAAATTTCAAATTGACTTCACCGTTTGTAATTATCTCACTTCTTTATTGCTTTGTTTAACTCTAGACTAGAATTTTACATTTGTTGTTTAACCCACTCCTTATGTGTGTGGTTAACACTCAAGTAGAGTTCTTCGTTTGTTATACTCTTACTCCTTATGTGCATTGTTTAAATGTCTAATAGACTTCTTCGTTAGACATTATCCCACTCCTTTAGTGAGTTGTTTAACTCTCAAGTAGAGTTATTTGTTTGTTGTTCATCCCTCTCCAAAGTGTGTTGTTTTTATCTCTCAAGTAGAGTTGTTGGTTTGTTGATTATTCAACTCCATTTGGATTTTGTTTAACTCTCAAGTAGAGTTCTTCGTTCGTTATTTTATTACTCCTCTTGTGTGTTGTTTAAATCTCAAATTGACTTCTCCGTTTGTAATTATCTCACTTCTTTATTGCTTTGTTTAACTCTAGACTAGAATTTTACATTTGTTGTTTAACCCACTCATTATGTGTGTGGTTAAACACTCAAGTAGATTTCTTCGTTTGTTATATTCTTACTCCTTATTTGCATTGTTTAAATCTCGAATAGACTTCTTCATTCGACATTATCCCACTCCTTTAGTGTGTTGTTTAACTCTCAAATAGAGTTATTCGTTTGTTGTTCATCCCTCTCCAAAGTGTGTTGTTTTTATCTCTCAAGTAGAGTTGTTGGTTTGTTGATTATTCAACTCCATTTGGATTTTGTTTAACTCTCAGGTAGAGTTCTTCGTTCGTTATTTTATTACTCCTCTTGTGTGTTGTTTAAATCTCAAATTGACTTCTCCGTTTGTAATTATCTCACTTCTTTATTGCTTTGTTTAACTCTAGACTAGAATTTTAAATTTGTTCTTTAACCCACTCATTATGTGTGTGGTTTAACACTCAAGTAGAGTTCTTCGTTTGTTATACTCTTATTCCTTCTGTGCATTGTTTAAATCTCGAATAGACTTCTTCATTCGACATTATCCCACTCCTTTAGTGTGTTGTTTAACTCTCAAATAGAGTTATTCGTTTGTTGTTCATCCCTCTCCAAAGTGTGTTGTTTTTATCCGTCAAGTAGAGTTGTTGGTTTGTTGATTATTCAACTCCATTTGGATTTTGTTTAACTCTCAAGTAGAGTTCTTCGTTCGTTATTTTATTACTCCTCTTGTGTGTTGTTTAAATTTCAAATTGACTTCACCGTTTGTAATTATCTCACTTCTTTATTGTTTTGTTTAACTCTATACTAGAATTTTACATTTGTTGTTTAACCCACTCCTTATGTGTGTGGTTAACACTCAAGTAGAGTTCTTCGTTTGTTATACTCTTACTCCTTATGTGCATTGTTTAAATGTCTAATAGACTTCTTCGTTAGACATTATCCCACTCCTTTAGTGAGTTGTTTAACTCTCAAGTAGAGTTATTTGTTTGTTGTTCATCCCTCTCCAAAGTGTCTTGTTTTTATCTCTCAAGTAGAGTTGTTGGTTTGTTGATTATTCAACTCCATTTGGATTTTGTTTAACTCTCAAGTAGAGTTCTTCGTTCGTTATTTTATTACTCGTTGTTTAAATCTCAAATTGACTTCTCCGTTTGTAATTATCTCACTTCTTTATTGCTTTGTTTAACTCTAGACTAGAATTTTACATTTGTTGTTTAACCCACTCATTATGTGTGTGGTTAAACACTCAAGTAGATTTCTTCGTTTGTTATACTCTTACTCCTTGTTTGCATTGTTTAAATCTCGAATAGACTTCTTCATTCGACATTATCCCACTCCTTTAGTGTGTTGTTTAACTCTCAAATAGAGTTATTCGTTTGTTGTTCATCCCTCTCCAAAGTGTGTTGTTTTTATCTCTCAAGTAGAGTTGTTGGTTTGTTGATTATTCAACTCCATTTGGATTTTGTTTAACTCTCAGGTAGAGTTCTTCGTTCGTTATTTTATTACTCCTCTTGTGTGTTGTTTAAATCTCAAATTGACTTCTCCGTTTGTAATTATCTCACTTCTTTATTGCTTTGTTTAACTCTAGACTAGAATTTTAAATTTGTTCTTTAACCCACTCATTATGTGTGTGGTTTAACACTCAAGTAGAGTTCTTCGTTTGTTATACTCTTATTCCTTCTGTGCATTGTTTAAATCTCGAATAGACTTCTTCATTCGACATTATCCCACTCCTTTAGTGTGTTGTTTAACTCTCAAATAGAGTTATTCGTTTGTTGTTCATCCCTCCAAAGTGTGTTGTTTTTATCTCTCAAGTAGAGTTGTTGGTTTGTTGATTATTCAACTCCATTTGATTTTGTTTAACTCTCAAGTAGAGTTCTTCGTTATTTTATTACTCCTCTTGTGTGTTGTTTAAATTTCAAATTGACTTCACCGTTTGTAATTATCTCACTTCTTTATTGTTTTGTTTAACTCTAGACTAGAATTTTACATTTGTTGTTTAACCCACTCATTATGTGTGTGGTTAACACTCAAGTAGAGTTCTTCGTTTGTTATACTCTTACTCCTTATGTGCATTGTTTAAATGTCTAATAGACTTCTTCGTTAGACATTATCCCACTCCTTTAGTGAGTTGTTTAACTCTCAAGTAGAGTTATTTGTTTGTTGTTCATCCCTCTCCAAAGTGTGTTGTTTTTATCTCTCAAGTAGAGTTGTTGGTTTGTTGATTATTCAACTCCATTTGGATTTTGTTTAACTCTCAAGTAGAGTTCTTCGTTCGTTATTTTATTACTCCTAATGTGTGTTGTTTAAATTTCAAATTGACTTCACCGTTTGTAATTATCTCACTTCTTTATTGTTTTGTTTAACTCTATACTAGAATTTTACATTTGTTGTTTAACCCACTCATTATGTGTGTGGTTTAACACTCAAGTAGAGTTCTTCGTTTGTTATACTCTTACTCCTTATGTGCATTGTTTAAATGTCTAATAGACTTCTTCGTTAGACATTATCCCACTCCTTTAGTGAGTTGTTTAACTCTCAAGTAGAGTTATTTGTTTGTTGTTCATCCCTCTCCAAAGTGTCTTGTTTTTATCTCTCAAGTAGAGTTGTTGGTTTGTTGATTATTCAACTCCATTTGGATTTTGTTTAACTCTCAAGTAGAGTTCTTCGTTCGTTATTTTATTACTACTCTTGTGTGTTGTTTAAATCTCAAATTGACTTCTCCGTTTGTAATTATCTCACTTCTTTATTGCTTTGTTTAACTCTAGACTAGAATTTTACATTTGTTGTTTAACCCACTCATTATGTGTGTGGTTAAACACTCAAGTAGAGTTCTTCGTTTGTTATACTCTTTCTCCTTATTAGCATTGTTTAAATCTCGAATAGACTTCTTCATTCGACATTATCCCACTCCTTTAGTGTGTTGTTTAACTCTCAAATAGAGTTATTCGTTTGTTGTTCATCCCTCTCCAAGTGTGTTGTTTTTATCTCTCAAGTAGAGTTGTTGGTTTGTTGATTATTCAACTCCATTTGGATTTTGTTTAACTCTCAAGTAGAGTTCTTCGTTCGTTATTTTATTACTCCTCTTGTGTGTTGTTTAAATCTCAAATTGACTTCTCCGTTTGTAATTATCTCACTTCTTTATTGCTTTGTTTAACTCTAGACTAGAATTTTACATTTGTTGTTTAACCCACTCATTATGTGTGTGGTTAAACACTCAAGTAGATTTCTTCGTTTGTTATATTCTTACTCCTTATTTGCATTGTTTAAATCTCGAATAGACTTCTTCATTCGACATTATCCCACTCCTTTAGTGTGTTGTTTAACTCTCAAATAGAGTTATTCGTTTGTTGTTCATCCCTCTCCAAAGTGTGTTGTTTTTATCCCTCAAGTAGAGTTGTTGGTTTGTTGATTATTCAACTCCATTTGGATTTTGTTTAACTCTCAGGTAGAGTTCTTCGTTCGTTATTTTATTACTCCTCTCAGGTGTTGTTTAAATTTCAAATTGACTTCACCGTTTGTAATTATCTCACTTCTTTATTGTTTTGTTTAACTCTAGACTAGAATTTTACATTTGTTGTTTAACCCACTCATTATGTGTGTGGTTAACACTCAAGTAGAGTTCTTCGTTTGTTATACTCTTACTCCTTATGTGCATTGTTTAAATGTCTAATAGACTTCTTCGTTAGACATTATCCCACTCCTTTAGTGAGTTGTTTAACTCTCAAGTTGAGTTATTTGTTTGTTGTTCATCCCTCTCCAAAGTGTCTTGTTTTTATCTCTCAAGTAGTGTTGTTGGTTTGTTGATTATTCAACTTCATTTGGATTTTGTTTAACTCTCAAGTAGAGTTCTTCGTTCGTTATTTTATTACTCCTCTTGTGTGTTGTTTAAATTTCAAATTGACTTCACCGTTTGTAATTATCTCACTTCTTTATTGTTTTGTTTAACTCTAGACTAGAATTTTACATTTGTTATTTAACCCACTCCTTATGTGTGTGGTTAACACTCAAGTAGAGTTCTTCGTTTGTTATACTCTTACTCCTTATGTGCATTGTTTAAATGTCTAATAGACTTTTTTTTTTTTCATAAATAGAGCATATATTAATAAAAGTAAAATAGTCCAAAGCGTAAAAGTAGAGATTACAAAGGAACCCACAGGCGGGTTACAACGCGAAACAAGTGAAACAAACAAAGAAACAAAAATAACATAACCCGGGATCAAGGTGATCCATGGTTGCAAATCATGGCCTCGTTAAAACCTGGCCATGGAAAACCCAAAGGAAAACCCATGGTCGGGAAAAAGAGTGCTCGAGCATTAGCGCTATGGAAACCTATAATAAGGTAAACCTTACATGTCCCTGTGTTTGTGAGGTCGAATGAAATCCAAAGGAGAAGTCCATAAACCCTCCAAATCCAACTTTGAGAGAGCATCAGCGACCGTGGTCGCTTTCATTTAAAAATATGAGACACCAAAATCCATGTCACGATATGAGAGAGAGTCAATAGCCAACGGTTCCGAATTCCATGGGACCGAAGTTAGTACCATGAGAGCAAATTGCCACATAAGTAGAATCGCTCAACCAAATCTTATTCCACTGGTGTGAGCCAATTCAATGCCAATCATAACCGCAAGTAACTCGCTTCAAAAGACTCAAATGATTTACAAAGCAACCCATCATGGTACCATTTGAATCTCTAAAACCCCACAAGAGAGAGGAGCCAGAGCGCAAGAGAACTTCCATCTGTTGCATTTAATCCATCCCGGAGAGGGGATACCATCGACCTCAATGATATCTCGTGACTTAGGCGGCACCCTTGAATACGAAAAGAATGAAGGACTTGTAAATCAACTTGATTATTAGCCATAGAACCAAGAGGTTGGGAATTAGCCTCGCCTACAAGACTCCAAATCAGAAGCAAAATAGAATGCCTGGAAACAGGAAGACCATCAAATAAGCAACGATCATGGCAATTCAAAGCACCCAAATGCCCGCCACAAAGGCAAGACGCCACAAAGAGAGAATCGAGAGCTAAAATGTCAACCCATGGCATATAATGTAAGCTTCCAAAACTAAAGCAATCTCAAAAGGAACCCGAAAAGATCAAATAGAGTATGCCGATAGTCCGAGTGAACGGACAAGAGACTAGTAAATGGTCTTGGCAATCCATAGCAAAGATAGCAAAAACACACAATCAATGACCAACAAAACCAGAGCTCATAGCTTTCAATAGTTGGAAGAACACCATGAATAGCCTTCCAAATCGTGATAGAACGACGGTGGGATAAAGGAGCCCATATCAAGATCCCCAAATAATCTTAAGGAAACGCGTCCGCAAAGAGTGATAGTTTTTGGTAGAAATCGAACTGTTTAGAGATTCACCAGACACGGTATCGTAACCAGATGGAGCCGATGATAGGAGAGAATGTCGCAAGTAACATCCGAAAAGCCATACGGAACCCATCCAAAAGAAACCAACCAAATGAGTCCAATATTCGTAAATAGGGAACTCAAGTGATGTCAAGATGAATAGGAATACCAATTTCGTCTGCACATCAGAGCCAAGCCAATCATCAAGTTTAAACGTATCGAGAGCCTTGACACGCTAACCATCTAGACTTGGATTGAAGTGTGGGAAACAATCCTAAATCCAAACCAAATCGAGGAAGCAACATAAGAGCGCAAGGAAGCATGCCGAAAGAAACGTCAAAGATATCTAGATATGGAACCTTCACAATTTCAAATATCCCAAGCAAGACGAAAGATACGCCTTATTAGCAAAGAACCAGAGAACTAATACCAAGACCACCTCGACTTTGGAGCACAACAACGCTTCCAAGAGATAGAAGTCGATGCTTCTTCGTAGTATCCCCGCTTGATTTAAATTACTAATGCAGCATCCATACGCTTAAGAAGAGTCAAAGGCCAACGATAAACCATCATAGAGTGTACAAAAGATCCTCGATCACCGATTGAACAAGACATAAACGACCGCCATAGAGAGAGAAGTGCCTTCCATTTACTAAACTTTTCTAGAATCGAGTCCGCAAGGATTGTAAATGACAAGTCCGAGGTGCCCCACGGAAAAGTGGAACTCCCAAATACGTGAAAGGAAGGTGACCTCGATAATATCCATGATTCTCGCATAAGTGGTTCTTCCCGACTGGTGAGAAAAGTACTAAGATAAGCCCCGGACTTCGAGGATTGAAGTGTTGTCCACCAAGCAAAGATATTTTTCCGTGATCCTAAGAATAGTCCGACAATCGCAGCAAAGAGTCTCCGCAAAAATAATCACATCATCCGCATAAAGAAGGTGAGAAGGAAAAGTAAGAGATTGTCCAATGAATAAAGGAGTGAGCTCTCGAATTGGCCTTCTTCGAGAGAAGCTTGCTAAGAACTTCCTCCGATGCAAAAGAGAAGAGGGAAAGAGGATCCTGACGAACTCCCGAGAACAGCCAAAGTACCTTCCAGAGCCCCATTAATCGTAACCGAGAGCTTTGCCGAGTGAAGAATATGATTAATCCAACCAACAAAGGTAGAAGAGAAACCATATTTTGTGAGAACCGCCAAAAGAAAGTCCCAATTTAGAGTATCAAAGGCTTTCTGGATGTCAACCTTCAACACCAGATTACCCTTACTACAAAGGAAGACCAAGACTATTAACTCCTTCAGAGGCTAAGGCAATACAATCATGTATGCCTCCTCGAATAAAACCAAATTGATGAAAGGAGAGCAACCCCGATAAAATCGGACCCAAACGATCGCTAAAATCTTAGCAATAATCTTATAAAGAAAATTACCAAGAACAATAGGGAAATCTTCAATACGCAGCGCATCTCGATTTTCTAATAAGAGTGACAAAACTAGAGTTCATACCGCCGAAATGACCATGAAGGAAGAACACCTAATCGCCAAAGACACCTCCGCACCAATAATGTGCCACATAGATTGATAGAACCGCCTCAAACCATCCGTCCAGAGCACTATCAGTGACATATCGAAACAACATGACGGATGTCATCCTGGAAGGAATATCGATTAGCAATTGATTTTGTTCATCCGTAATCTAACAATGGATAAGCTCATCTAGTTCATCGAACGAGACAACTGTAATGAGTTAGTGAGAACAGATTCTCATAATAAGAAATCATATGATTCCGGATCCGAATTGCATTATGATTGATAGAGCCATCAATTATCAAAGAGGAAATACCAGAATACCTTTGCGTAATCTTTAGAGAACGATGGAAAAACTGTAATTTCTATCACCGCTTTTTAACCACGCAGCTTTGTTCTTTTGACGCAAAAAGTTGCTCTTGATTCGTAATAGCATTGTAGTCCGCGATCAAGTTCTTAAGAGGAATATCATTTATCGGACCATGGAGGGATAATTGTCACCAACCAACTCCACTTTATTACGAAAGAAGAAGACGAGAATTAAGCTCACCAAAGACATTAATATTCCAATCTATGATAGCGGATTTCAGCCTCTTTAAATTCGGATAACCAAAGAAAAGAGCCCATGGCCGTAATAGGAGTTTTCCAGAAAGCTTAATTAACTCCTCAAACGAATCGTGACCAAGCCACATTGCTTGGAATCAATGGTCGAGGACGAGATAGCGCTTGTTCATGCAAGACAGAAACAAAGAGGGGTCAGATCCCAGCAAGTACGCAAGCCCACACGAACCATCATCGAGTCCCATAAATCCAAAAAGGATTGTGAAGAAAGAGTCTTATCAATACGTGGTTCTAGATAACCACTAGAGAAACGTATTCACTCAAGTAAAAAGCAAAGAGCTAGGAATCGATAAGAACTCCCATCATTGATAAAAGAACGAAATCCATGGTTTCTGCATTTAACTGGAGGAGTACCATTCGATCGTTCATGCGCACCAATCACAGCATTAAAATCTCCCACCAAAAGCAAGGGTGTGTTTGACAAAAGCAGTAAATCACGCCATAAGTCTCGACGACATATATAATCAGCATGGGCATGAATAAACGCTAATAGGAAGTCCCGTTGAAGCCAAGAAACTTTAATAACAAGAACTTGAGAAGAAGAGAAAATTATAGAAGAACCAGAAGAAGAGAGATCTTCCAAAACCCATAAGTTAGGAAGACTGTTAGGGCGTGTATTTTCACCAAGAAAGCGCATTCCCATCGCATTCCAATAAGAATCTGGTATGGAGGAGGAAGGAACCTTTGGTTCCGCAATAGCAAACCAACGAGGACGAGTAGAAACTACATGATGCTTGAGCATATCTTGTGAGGGAGCATTCTAATACCCCAATGTTCCAAAATGTAATATTCATTGGGAAACAACGTGAGAGGAATCTGCATGGCAAGTAGCAGATGTAAGAGTTGTAATATCCAGCAAAGAATTATCATCATTTATATCACCGTCTACTAAGTCTGCCCATCTTGCACCTGCCGCAATCCCCATGGCATTAATAGCGAGATAATTACAAACGGTGAAGTCAATTTGAAATTTAAACAACACACAAGAGGAGTAATAAAATAACGAACGAAGAACTCTACTTGAGAGTTAAACAAAATCCAAATGAAGTTGAATAATCAACAAACCAACAACACTACTTGAGAGATAAAACAAGACACTTTGGAGAGGGATGAACAACAAACAAATAACTCAACTTGAGAGTTAAACAACTCACTAAAGGAGTGGGATAATGTCTAACGAAGAAGTCTATTAGACAATTAAACAATGCACATAAGGAGTAAGAGTATAACAAACGAAGAACTCTACTTGAGTGTTAACCACACACATAATGAGTGGGTTAAACAACAAATGTAAAATTCTAGTCTAGAGTTAAACAAAACAATAAAGAAGTGAGATAATTACAAACGAAGAAGTCAATTTGAAATTTAAACAACACACAAGAGGAGTAATAAAATAACGAACGAAGAACTCTACTTGAGAGTTAAACAAAATCCAAATGGAGTTGAATAATCAACAAACCAACAACTCTACTTGAGAGATAAAAACAAGACACTTTGGAGAGGGATGAACAACAAACAAATAACTCTACTTGAGAGTTAAACAACTCACTAAAGGAGGATAATGTCTAACGAAGAAGTCTATTAGATATTTAAACAATGCACATAAGGAGTAAGAGTATAACAAACTAAGAACTTACTTGAGTGTTAACCACACACATAATGAGTGGTTAAACAAAAAATGTAAAATTCTAGTCTAGAGTTAAACAAAACAATAAAGAAGTGAGATAATTACAAACGTGAAGTCAATTCAAATTTAAACAACACACAAGAGGAGTAATAAACAATAATCAAGAACTCTACTTGAGAGTTAAACAAAACACAAAAGGAGTTGAATAAACAACAAACCAACAACTCTACTTGAGAGATAAAAACAACACACTTTGGAGAGGGATGAACAACAAACTAATAACTCTACATGATAGTTAAATAACACACTAAAGGAGTGGGATAATGTCGAATGAAGAAGTCTATTCGAGATTTAAACAATGCACAGAAGGAGTAATAGTATATAACAAACGAAGAACTCTGTTATATGCCATGGGTCAACATTTTAGCTCTCAGATTCTCTCTTGTATGCCTTGCCTTGTGGACGGGCATTTGGGTGCTTGGATCGCAAGCAATCGTTGCTTATTTGATGGTGTTCTGCTTCTGCATTCTATTTTGCTTCGATTTGAGTCTTGTAGGCGAGGCTAATTCCCACCCTTGGTTCTATGGCTAATAATCGTTGATTTACAAGTCCTTCATTCTTTTCAGATTCAAGGGTGCCCGCCTAAGTCACGAGATATCATTGAGGTCCGATGGTATCCCTCCCGGATGGATTAAATGCAACACGGATGGAAGTTCTCTCGCCCCTGCTCTCATCAAGGGCCGGGGTTTTAGAGATTCAAATGGTACCGTGATGGGTTGCTTTGTAAATCACCGGCACGCTTTATGCTTTTGAAGCCGAAGTTATGATTGGTATTGAATCGCTCACACCTGTATCGAATAAGATTTGCTGGAGATGATTCTACTTATGTAGCTTAATTTGCTCTCGCTGGTACTAACTCGGTCCCATGGAAATTCGGAACCGCTGGCTATCGATTTCTCTCATATGCGTGACATGGATTTTCGGTGTCTCATATTTTCGTGAAGGCAACACTACCGCCGATGCTCTCTCAAAGTTGATCCGGAGGGTTTCGACTTCTCCTTGATGTCATTCGACCTCACATACATGTGGACATGTACGGTTTACCTTATTATAGGTTTCGTTAACGCTAACGCCAGTATTTTTCCCAGCCATGGGTTTTTCCCACTGGGTTTTTCCATGACTGGGTTTTAACGAGGCCCGCGGTTGCAACCATGGATCACCTTGATCCCGGGTTATGTTATTTTTGTTTCTTTGTTTGTTTCAATTGTTTCGCGTTGTAACCCGCCTGTGGGTTCCATTGTAATCTCTACTTTTACGCTTTGTACTCTTTTACTTTTATTAATATATGCTCTATTTATGAAAAAAAAAATAATGAGTGGGTTAAACAACAAATGTAAAATTCTAGTCTAGAGTTAAACAAAACAATAAAGAAGTGAGATAATTACAAACGGTGAAGTCAATTCGAAATTTAAACAACACACAAGAGGAGTAATAAAACAACGACCGAAGAACTCTACTTGAGAGTTAAACAAAACACAAAGGGAGTTGAATAAACAACAAACCAACAACTCTACTTGAGAGATAAAAACAACACACTTTGGAGAGGGATGAACAACAAACGAATAACTCTACATGAGAGTTAAACAACACACTAAAGGAGTGGGATAATGTCGAATGAAGAAGTCTATTCCAGATTTAAACAATGCACAGAAGGAGTAAGAGTATATAACAAACGAAGAACTCTACTTGAGTGTTAAACCACACACATAATGAATGGGTTAAACAACAAATGTAAAATTCTAGTCTAGAGTTAAACAAAACAATAAAGAAGTTAGATAATTACAAACGGTGAAGTTAATTTGAAATTTAAACAACACACAAGAGGAGTAATAAAATAACGACCGAAGAACTCTACTTGAGAGTTAAACAAAACACAAAAGGAGTTGAATAAACAACAAACCAACAACTCTACTTGAGAGATAAAAACAACACACTTTGGAGAGGGATGAACAACAAACGAATAACTCTACTTGAGAGTTAAACAACACACTAAAGGAGTGGGATAATGTCGAATGAAGAAGTCTATTAGATATTTAAACAATGCACATAAGGAGTAAGAGTATAACAAACGAAGAACTCTACTTGAGTGTTAACCACACACATAATGAGTGGGTTAAACAAAAAATGTAAAATTCTAGTCTAGAGTTAAACAAAACAATAAAGAAGTGAGATAATTACAAACGGTGAAGTCAATTCGAAATTTAAACAACACACAAGAGGAGTAATAAAACAACGACCGAAGAACTCTACTTGAGAGTTAAACAAAACAAAGGAGTTGAATAAACAACAAACCAACAACTCTACTTGAGAGATAAAACAACACACTTTGGAGAGGGATGAACAACAAACTAATAACTCTACATGAGAGTTAAACAACACACTAAAGGAGTGGGATAATGTCGAATGAAGAAGTCTATTCGAGATTTAAACAATGCATGTATGAGTAATAGTATATAACAAACGAAGAACTTACTGAGTGTTAAACCACACACATAATGAGGGTTAAACAACAAATGTAAAATTCTAGTCTAGAGTTAAACAAAACAATAAAGAAGTGAGATAATTACAAACGGTGAAGTCAATTCGAAATTTAAACAACACACAAGAGGAGTAATAAAACAACGACCGAAGAACTCTACTTGAGAGTTAAACAAAACACAAAGGGAGTTGAATAAAGAACAAACCAACAACTCTACTTGAGAGATAAAAACAACACACTTTGGAGAGGGATGAACAACAAACGAATAACTCTACATGAGAGTTAAACAACACACTAAAGGAGTGGGATAATGTCGAATGAAGAAGTCTATTCGAGATTTAAACAATGCACAGAAGGAGTAATAGTATATAACAAACGAAGAACTCTACTTGAGTGTTAAACCACACACATAATGAGTGGGTTAAACAACAAATGTAAAATTCTAGTCTAGAGTTAAACAAAACAATAAAGAAGTGAGATAATTACAAACGGTGAAGTTAATTTGAAATTTAAACAACACACAAGAGGAGTAATAAAATAACGACCGAAGAACTCTACTTGAGAGTTAAACAAAACACAAAAGGAGTTGAATAAACAACAAACCAAAACTCTACTTGAGAGATAAAAAGAACACACTTTGGAGAGGGATGAACAACAAACGAATAACTCTACTTGAGAGTTAAACAACACACTAAAGGAGTGGGATAATGTCGAATGAAGAAGTCTATTCGAGATTTAAACAATGCACAGCAGGAGTAAGAGTATATAACAAACGAAGAACTCTACTTGAGTGTTAACCACACACATAATGAGTGGGTTAAACAACAAATGTAAAATTCTAGTCTAGAGTTAAACAAAACAATAAAGAAGTTAGATAATTACAAACGGTGAAGTCAATTTGAGATTTAAACAACACACAAGAGGAGTAATAAAATAACGAACGAAGAACTCTACTTTAGAGTTAAACAAAACACAAAAGGAGTTGAATAAACAACAAACCAAAAACTCTACTTGAGAGATAAAAACAACACACTTTGGAGAGAGATGAACAACAAACGAATAACTCTACTTGAGAGTTAAACAACACACTAAAGGAGTGGGATAATATCGAACGAAGAAGTCTATTCGAGATTTAAACAATGCACAGAAGGAGTAAGAGTATATAACAAATGAAGAACTCTACTTGAGTGTTAACCACACACATAATGAGTGGGTTAAACAACAAATGTAAAATTCTAGTCTAGAGTTAAACAAAACAATAAAGAAGTGAGATAATTACAAACGGTGAAGTCAATTTGAAATTTAAACAACACACAAGAGGAGTAATAAAATAACGAACGAAGAACTCTACTTGAGAGTTAAACAAAATCCAAATGGAGTTGAATAATCAACAAACCAACAACTCTACTTGAGAGATAAAAACAAGAAACTTTGGAGAGGGATGAACAACAAACAAATAACTCTACTTGAGAGTTAAAGAACTCACTAAAGGAGTGGGATAATGTCTAACGAAGAAGTCTATTAGACATTTAAACAATGCACATAAGGAGTAAGAGTATAACAAACGAAGAACTTACTGAGTGTTAACCACACACATAATGAGTGGGTTAAACAACAAATGTAAAATTCTAGTCTAGAGTTAAACAAAACAATAAAGAAGTTAGATAATTACAAACGGTGAAGTCAATTCGAAATTTAAACAACACACAAGAGGAGTAATAAAATAACGAACGAAGAACTCTACTTGAGAGTTAAACAAAACACAAAGGGAGTTGAATAAACAACAAACCAACAACTCTACTTGAGAGATAAAAACAACACACTTTGGAGAGGGATGAACAACAAACGAATAACTCTACTTGAGAGATAAACAACACACTAAAGGAGTGGGATAATGTCGAAGGAAGAAGTCTATTCGAGATTTAAACAATGCACAGAAGGAGTAAGAGTATAACAAACGAAGAACTCTACTATAGTGTTAAACCACACACATAATGAGTGGGTTAAACAATAAATGTAAAATTCTAGTCTAGAGTTAAACAAAACAATAAAGAAGTGAGATAATTACAAACGGTGAAGTCAATTTGAGATTTAAACAACACACAAGAGGAGTAATAAAATAACGAACGAAGAACTCTACTTGAGAGGTAAACAAAACACAAAAGGAGTTGAATAAACAACAAACCAACAACTCTACTTGAGAGATAAAAACAACACACTTTGGAGAGAGATGAACAACAAACGAATAACTCTACTTGAGAGTTAAACAACACACTAAAGGAGTGGGATAATGTCGATTGAAGAAGTCTATTCGAGATTTAAACAATGCACAGAAGGAGTAAGAGTATAACAAACGAAGAACTCTACTTGAGTGTTAAGCCACACACATAATGAGTGGGTTTAACAACAAATGTAAAATTCTAGTCTAGAGTTAAAAAAAAACAATAAAGAAGTGAGATAATTACAAAAGGTGAAGTCAATTTGAGATTTAAACAACACACAAGAGGAGTAATAAAATAACGAACGAAGAACTCTACTTGAGAGTTAAACAAAACACAAATGGAGTTGAATAATCAACAAACCAACAACTCTACTTGAGAGATAAAAACAACACACTTTGGAGAGGGATGAACAACAAACGAATAACTCTACATGAGAGTTAAACAACACACTAAAGGAGTGGGATAATGTCGAATGAAGAAGTCTATTCGAGATTTAAACAATGCACAGAAGGAGTAATAGTATATAACAAACGAAGAACTCTACTTGAGTGTTAAACCACACACATAATGAGTGGGTTAATGGGGATTGCGGCAGGTGCAAGATGGGCAATTTAGTAGACGGTGATATAAATGATGATAATTTTTGTCGGATATTACAACCTTACATCCGCCATTTGCCATGCGTATTCCTCTCACGTTGTTTCCCAATGAATGTTCTGCTTTGGAACATTCGGTATTGGGAATGCTCCTCACAAGATATGCTCAAGCATCATGTAGTTTCTACTGCCCTCGTTGAGCTATTATGAACCAAAGGTTCCTTCCTCCATACCAGATTCTTATTGAATGCGATGGGAATGCGCTTTCGGTGAAAATACGCGCCTAACAGCCTTCCTAACTTATGGGTTTTGGAAGATCTCTCTTCCGTTCTTCTATAATTTTCTTCTTCTCAAGTTCTTGTTATTAAAGTTTCGGCTTCAACGGACTTCCTATTAGCGCTTATTCATGCCCATGCCGATTATATCCGCCGTCGAGACTTATGGCATGATTTATCGCTTGCCAAACACACCCTGCTTTTGTGGAGATTTCAATGCCGTGATTGGTGCACATGAACGATCGAATGGTACTCCTCCTCATTCGAAACCATGGATTTCGCTCATTTATCAATGATGGGGAGTTCTTATCGATTCCTAGTTCGATCGCTTTTACTTGGTCGAATCGCCGCTTCTAGTGGTTATCTAGAGACACGATTGATAGGCTCTTTCTTCACAATCCTTTTGGATTTATGGGACTCAAAGATGGTTCGTGGGCTTATGCATTTGCTCGGATCACGCCCCTCTTTGTTTTCTCAGGCGCATGAACAAGCGCTTATCTCGCCCTCGACCTTTCAGATTCCAAGCAATGTGGCTTAGTCACGCTGCTTGAGGAGTTAATTGCTTTCCGAAAACTCCTATTACGCCATGGGCTCTTTTTCTTGGTTATCCGGAAATTAAAGAGGTCAAATCCGCTATCATAGATTGAATATTAATGTCTTCGTAGCTTAATTTCGCCTTCTGTCGTCAGAATAAGTCGGAGTTGGTTCAAAGTTAATTATCCCTCCATGGTCCGATAAATGATATTCCTCGCAAGGAACTTGAGGCGATCGCGACTACAATGCTATTCTCAATCAAGAGGCAACTTTTTGGCGCCAAAAGAACCGGGTCATGGGTTAAAAGACTCGTGATAGAAATTCGTTTTTCCATCGTTTCAAAGATTCGCAAAGGTATTCTCAGATTTCTCTTTGATAATTGATGGCTCTATCAATCATGATGCAATTCGGATCCTAATCATATGATTTCTTATTATGAGAATCGCTCTCACAAACTCAAATTTACGCTTGTCTCTGCTCGATGAACTAGATGAGCTTATCCATTGTTCGATTACGGATGAACAAAATCAATTGCTAATCGATATTCCTTCCGAGGATGACATCCGCCATGTTGTTTTCAGATGTCACCGATAGTGCTCCCGGACCGATGGTTTCGGGGAAGTTTCTATCAATCTATGTGGCACATTATCAAAGCGGAGGTGTCTTGGCGATTCGGGCGTTTCTTCCTTCATGGTCATTTCCCAGTGTATGAACTCTAGTTTTGTCACCTTATTCAAAATCGAGATGCGCTATGATTGAAGATTTCCGCCTATTGTTCTTGGTAATTTTCTTTATAAGATTATTGCTAAGATTTTAGCCGATCGCTTGGGTCCGATTTTATCGGTTGCTCCTTTCATCAATTTGGTTTTATTCCGGGAGACGATACATGATTGTATTGCCTTAGCCTCAAGGAGTTAATAGTCTGGTCTTCACCGTAGTAAGGGTAACTGCGTTGAAGGTCGACATCCTAAAGCCTTTGATACTCTAAATCGGGACTTTTTTCATGTTCTCACAAAATATGGTTTCTCTACCTTTGTTGGTTGGATTAATCATATTCTTCACCGCAAAGCTCTTGCCTGATTAATGGGCTCCTAAGGGTACTTCGCTGTTCTCGTGGAGTTCGCCAAGGGATCCTCTTCCTCTTCTTTGCATCATGGAGGAAGTTCTTAGCAAGCTTCTCTCAAGGCTGCCAATTCAGGGAGCTCACCTTTATTCATTGGACAATCTCTACTTTTCCTTCTCACCTTCTTTATGCGGATGATGTGATTATTTTTGCGGTGGCTACTATCGCTAATTGTCGGACTATTCTTAGGATCCCGGAAAATATGCTTGGTCGGGACAACACTTCAATCCTCGTAAGTCCGTGGCTTATCTTAGTACTTTTCTCACCCGAAATGAAGAACCACTTGTGCGTAATCATGGATATTATCGAGGGTCACCTTCCTTTCACGATTTGGGAGTTCCACTTTTCCGTGGGCACCTCGGACTTGTCATTTACAATCCTCATGGACTCGATTCTAGAAAAGTTTAGTAAATGGAAGGGCACTTCTCTCTCTATGGCCGGTCGTTTAAGAGATAAAAACAACACACTTTGGAGAGAGATGAACAACAAACGAATAACTCTACTTGAGAGTTAAACAACACACTAAAGGAGTGGGATAATGTCGAACGAAGAAGTCTATTCGAGATTTAAACAATGCATGTATGAGTAAGAGTATATAACAAATGAAGAACTCTACTTGAGTGTTAACCACACACATAATGAGTGGGTTAAACAAGAAATGTAAAATTCTATTCTAGAGTTAAACAAAACAATAAAGAAGTGAGATAATTACAAACGGTGAAGTCAATTTGAAATTTAAACAACACACAAGAGGAGTAATAAAATAACGAACGAAGAACTCTACTTGAGAGTTAAACAAAATCCAAATGGAGTTGATTAATCAACAAACCAACAACTCTACTTGAGAGATAAAAACAAGAAACTTTGGAGAGGGATGAACAACAAACAAATAACTCTACTTGAGAGTTAAAGAACTCACTAAAGGAGTGGGATAATGTCTAACGAAGAAGTCTATTAGACATTTAAACAATGCACATAAGGAGTAAGAGTATAACAAACGAAGAACTCTACTTGAGTGTTAACCACACACATAATGAGTGGGTTAAACAACAAATGTAAAATTCTAGTCTAGAGTTAAACAAAACAATAAAGAAGTGAGATAATTACAAACGGTGAAGTCAATTCGAAATTTAAACAACACACAAGAGGAGTAATAAAATAACGACCGAAGAACTCTACTTGAGAGTTAAACAAAACACAAAGGGAGTTGAATAAACAACAAACCAACAACTCTACTTGAGAGATAAAAACAAGACACTTTGGAGAGGGATGAACAACAAACAAATAACTCAACTTGAGAGATAAACAACACACTAAAGGAGTGGGATAATGTCGAAGGAAGAAGTCTATTCGAGATTTAAACAATGCACAGAAGGAGTAAGAGTATAACAAACGAAGAACTCTACTATAGTGTTAAACCACACACATAATGAGTGGGTTAAACAATAAATGTAAAATTCTAGTCTAGAGTTAAACAAAACAATAAAGAAGTGAGATAATTACAAACGGTGAAGTCAATTTGAGATTTAAACAACACACAAGAGGAGTAATAAAATAACGAACGAAGAACTCTACTTGAGAGTTAAACAAAACACAAAGGGAGTTGAATAAACAACAAACCAACAACTCTACTTGAGAGATAAAAACAACACACTTTGGAGAGGGATGAACAACAAACGAATAACTCTACTTGAGAGTTAAACAACACACTAAAGGAGTGGGATAATGTCTAACGAAGAAGTCTATTCGAGATTTAAACAATGCATGTAAGGAGTAAGAGTATAACAAACGAAGAACTTACTTGAGTGTTAAACCACACATAATGAGTGGGTTAAAGAACAAATTTAAAATTCTAGTCTAGAGTTAAACAAAGCAATAAAGAAGTGAGATAATTACAAACGGAGAAGTCAATTTGAGATTTAAACAACACACAAGAGGAGTAATAAAATAACGAACGAAGAACTCTACTTGAGAGTTAAACAAAACACAAAAGGAGTTGAATAAATAACAAACCAACAACACTACTTGAGAGATAAAAACAACACACTTTGGAGAGGGATGAACAACAAACGAATAACTCTACTTAAGAGTTAAATAACACACTAAAGGAGTGGGATAATGTCGAATGAAGAAGTCTATTCGAGATTTAAACAATGCAAATAAGGAGTAAGAGTATAACAAACGAAGAACTCTACTTGAGTGTTAACCACACACATAATGAGTGGGTTAAACAACAAATGTAAAATTCTAGTCTAGAGTTAAACAAAGCAATAAAGAAGTGAGATAATTACAAACGGAGAAGTCAATTTGAGATTTAAACAACACACAAGAGGAGTAATAAAATAACGAACGAAGAACTCTACTTGAGAGTTAAACAAAATCCAAATGGAGTTGAATAATCAACAAACCAACAACTCTACTTGAGAGATAAAAACAAGACACTTTGGAGAGGGATGAACAACAAACAAATAACTCTACTTGAGAGTTAAACAACTCACTAAAGGAGTGGGATAATGTCTAACGAAGAAGTCTATTAGACATTTAAACAATGCACATAAGGAGTAAGAGTATAACAAACGAAGAACTATACTTGAGTGTTAACCACACACATAATGAGTGGGTTAAACAACAAATGTAAAATTCTAGTCTAGAGTTAAACAAAACAATAAAGAAGTGAGATAATTACAAACGGTGAAGTCAATTTGAAATTTAAACAACACACAAGAGGAGTAATAAAATAACGAATCTAAGAACTCTACTTGAGAGTTAAACAAAATCCAAATGGATTTGAATAATCAACAAACCAACAACTCTACTTGAGAGATAAAAACAAGACACTTTGGAGAGGGATGAACAACAAACAAATAACTCTACTTGAGAGTTAAACAACTCACTAAAGGAGTGGGATAATGTCTAACGAAGAAGTCTATTAGACATTTAAACAATGCACATAAGGAGTAAGAGTATAACAAACGAAGAACTCTACTTGAGTTTTAACCACACACATAATGAGTGTGTTAAACAACAAATGTAAAATTCTAGTCTAGAGTTAAACAAAACAATAAAGAAGTGAGATAATTACAAACGGTGAAGTCAATTTGAAATTTAAACAACACACAAGAGGAGTAATAAAATAACGAACGAAGAACTCTACTTGAGAGTTAAACAAAATCCAAATGGAGTTGAATAATCAACAAACCAACAACTCTACTTGAGAGATAAAAACAAGACACTTTGGAGAGGGATGAACAACAAACAAATAACTCTACTTGAGAGTTAAACAACTCACTAAAGGAGTGGGATAATGTCTAACGAAGAAGTCTATTAGATATTTAAACCATGCACATAAGGAGTAAGAGTATAACAAACGAAGAACTCTACTTGAGTGTTAACCACACACATAATGAGTGGGTTAAACAACAAATGTAAAATTCTAGTCTAGAGTTAAACAAAACAATAAAGAAGTGAGATAATTACAAACGGTGAAGTCAATTTGAAATTTAAACAACACACAAGAGGAGTAATAAAATAACGACTGAAGAACTCTACTTGAGAGTTAAACAAAACACAAAAGGAGTTGAATAAACAACAAACCAACAACTCTACTTGAGAGATAAAAACAACACACTTTGGAGAGGGATGAACAACAAACGAATAACTCTACTTGAGAGTTAAACAACACACGAAAGGAGTGGGATAATGTCGAATGAAGAAGTCTATTCGAGATTTAAACAATGCACAGAAGGAGTAAGAGTATAACAAAGGAAGAACTCTACTGGAGTGTTAAACCACACACATAATGAGTGGGTTAAACAACAAATGTAAAATTCTAGTCTAGAGTTAAACAAAGCAATAAAGAAGTGAGATAATTACAAACGGAGAAGTCAATTTGAGATTTAAACAACACACAAGAGGAGTAATAAAATAACGAATGAAGAACTCTACTTGAGAGTTAAACAAAATCCAAATGGAGTTGAATAATCAACAAACCAACAACTCTACTTGAGAGATAAAAACAACACACTTTGGAGAGGGATGAACAACAAACTAATAACTCTACATGATAGTTAAATAACACACTAAAGGAGTGGGATAATGTCGAATGAAGAAGTCTATTCGAGATTTAAACAATGCAAATAAGGAGTAAGAGTATAACAAACGAAGAACTCTACTTGAGTGTTAACCACACACATAATGAGTGGGTTAAACAACAAATGTAAAATTCTAGTCTAGAGTTAAACAAAGCAATAAAGAAGTGAGATAATTACAAACGGAGAAGTCAATTTGAGATTTAAACAACACACAAGAGGAGTAATAAAATAACGAACGAAGAACTCTACTTGAGAGTTAAACAAAATCCAAATGGAGTTGAATAATCAACAAACCAACTACTCTACTTGAGAGATAAAAACAAGACACTTTGGAGAGGGATGAACAACAAACAAATAACTCTACTTGATAGTTAAACAACTCACTAAAGGAGTGGGATAATGTCGAACGAAGAAGTCTATTAGACATTTAAACAATGCACATAAGGAGTAAGAGTATAACAAACGAAGAACTCTACTTGAGTGTTAAACCACACACATAATGAGTGGGTTAAACAACAAATGTAAAATTCTAGTCTAGAGTTAAACAAAACAATAAAGAAGTGAGATAATTACAAACGGTGAAGTCAATTTGAAATTTAAACAACACACAAGAGGAGTAATAAAATAACGACCGAAGAACTCTACTTGAGAGTTAAACAAAATCCAAATGGAGTTGAATAATCAACAAACCAACAACTCTACTTGAGAGATAAAAACAAGACACTTTGGAGAGGGATGAACAACAAACAAATAACTCTACTTGAGAGTTAAACAACTCACTAAAGGAGTGGGATAATGTCTAACGAAGAAGTCTATTAGACATTTAAACAATGCACATAAGGAGTAAGAGTATAACAAACGAAGAACTGTACTTGAGTGTTAACCACACACATAATGAGTGGGTTAAACAACAAATGTAAAATTCTATTCTAGAGTTAAACAAAACAATAAAGAAGTGAGATAATTACAAACGGTGAAGTCAATTTGAAATTTAAACAACACACAAGAGGAGTAATAAAATAACGACCGAAGAACTCTACTTGAGAGTTAAACAAAACACAAATGGAGTTGAATAAACAACAAACCAACAACTCTACTTGAGAGATAAAAACAACACACTTTGGAGAGGGATGAACAACAAACGAATAACTCTACTTGAGAGTTAAACAACACACTAAAGGAGTGGGATAATGTCGAATGAAGAAGTCTATTCGAGATTTAAACAATGCACAGAAGGAGTAAGAGTATAACAAACGAAGAACTCTACTTGAGTGTTAAACCACACACATAATGAGTGGGTTAAACAACAAATGTAAAATTCTAGTCTAGAGTTAAACAAAGCAATAAAGAAGTGAGATAATTACAAACGGAGAAGTCAATTTGAGATTTAAACAACACACAAGAGGAGTAATAAAATAACGAACGAAGAACTCTACTTTATAGTTTAAAAAACAAAATGGAGTTGAATAATCAACAAACCAACAACTGTACTTGAGAGATAAAACAACACACTTTGGAGAGGGATGAACAACAAACGAATAACTCTACTTGAGAGTTAAACAACACACTAAAGGAGTGGGATAATGTCGAATGAAGAAGTCTATTCGAGATTTAAACAATGCAAGTAAGGAGTAAGAGTATAACAAACGAAGAACTTACTGAGTGTTAAACCACACATAATGAGTGGGTTAAACAACAAATGTAAAATTCTAGTCTAGAGTTAAACAAAGCAATAAAGAAGTGAGATAATTACAAACGGAGAAGTCAATTTGAGATTTAAACAACACACAAGAGGAGTAACAAAATAACGAACAAAGAAGTCTACTTGAGAGTTAAACAAAATCCAAATGGAGTTGAATAATCAACAAACCAACAACTCTACTTGAGAGATAAAAACAACACACTTTGGGGAGGGATGAACGACAAACAAATAACTCTACTTGAGAGTCAAACAACTCACTAAAGGAGTGGCATAATGTCAAACGAAGAAGTCTATTAGACATTTAAACAATGCAGATAAGAAGTAAGAGTATAACAAACGAAGAACTCTAATTGAGAGTTAACCACACACATAATGAGTGGGTTAAATAACAAATGTAAAATTCTAGTCTAGAGTTAAACAAAGCAATAAAGAAGTGAGATAATTACAAACGGAGAAGTCAATTTGAGATTTAAACAACACACAAGAGGAGTAATAAAATAACGAACGAAGAACTCTACTTGAGAGTTAAACAAAATCCAAATGGAGTTGAATAATCAACAAACCAACAACTCTACTTGAGAGATAAAAACAAGACACTTTGGAGAGGGATGAACAACAAACAAATAACTCTACTTGAGAGTTAAACAACTCACTAAAGGAGTGGGATAATGTCGAATGAATAAGTCTATTCGAGATTTAAACAATGCACATAAGGAGTAAGAGTATAACAAACGAAGAACTCACTTGAGTGTTAACCACACACATAATGAGTGGGTTAAACAACAAATGTAAAATTCTAGTCTAGAGTTAAACAAAACAATAAAGAAGTGAGATAATTACAAACGGTGAAGTCAATTTGAAATTTAAACAACACACAAGAGGAGTAATAAAATAACTAACTAAGAACTCTACTTGAGAGTTAAACAAAATCCAAATGGAGTTGAATAATCAACAAACCAACAACTCTACTTGAGAGATAAAAACAAGACACTTTGGAGAGGGATGAACAACAAACAAATAACTCTACTTGAGAGTTAAACAACTCACTAAAGGAGGGGGATAATGTCTAACGAAGAAGTCTATTAGACATTTAAACAATGCACATAAGGAGTAAGAGTATAACAAACGAAGAACTGTACTTGATTGTTAAACCACACTCATAATTAGTTGGTTAAACAACAAATGTAAAATTCTATTATAGATTTAAACAAAACAATAAAAAAGTGAGATAATTACAAACCGTGAAGTCAATTTGAGATTTAAACAACACACAAGAGGTGTAATAAAATAATAACAAGAACTCTACTTGAGAGTTAAACAAAACACAAATGGAGTTGAATAAACAACAAACCAACAACTCTACTTGAGAGATAAAAACAACACACTTTGGAGAGGGATGAACAACAAACGAATAACTCTACTTGAGAGTTAAACAACACACTAAAGGAGTGGGATAATGTCGAATGAAGAAGTCTATTCGAGATTTAAACAATGCACATAAGGAGTAAGAGTATAACAAACGAAGAACTCTACTTGAGTGTTAAACCACACACATAATGAGTGGGTTAAACAACAAATGTAAAATTCTAGTCTAGAGTTAAACAAAGCAATAAAGAAGTGAGATAATTACAAACGGAGAAGTCAATTTGAGATTTAAACAACACACAAGAGGAGTAATAAAATAACTAACGAAGAACTCTACTTGAGAGTTAAACAAAACACAAATGGAGTTGAATAATCAACAAACCAACAACTCTACTTGAGATAAAAACAACACACTTTGGAGAGGGATGAACAACAAACGAATAACTCTACTTGAGAGTTAAACAACACACTAAAGGAGTGGGATAATGTCGAATGAAGAAGTCTATTCGAGATTTAAACAATGCACAGAAGGAGTAAGAGTATAACAAACAAAGAACTCTACTTGAGTGTTAAACCACACACATAATGAGTGGGTTAAACAACAAATGTAAAATTCTAGTCTAGAGTTAAACAAAGCAATAAAGAAGTGAGATAATTACAAACGGAGAAGTCAATTTGAGATTTAAACAACACACAAGAGGAGTAATAAAATAACTAACGAAGAACTCTACTTTAGAGTTAAACAAAATCCAAATGGAGTTGAATAATCAACAAACCAACAACTCTACTTGAGAGATAAAAACAACACACTTTGGAGAGGGATGAACAACAAACTAATAACTCTAATTGAGAGTTAAACAACACACTAAAGGAGTGGGATAATGTCGAATGAAGAAGTCTATTCGAGATTTAAACAATGCACATAAGGAGTAAGAGTATAACAAACGAAGAACTCTACTTGAGTGTTAACCACACACATAATGAGTGGGTTAAACAACAAATGTAAAATTCTAGTCTAGAGTTAAACAAAGCAATAAAGAAGTGAGATAATTACAAACGGAGAAGTCAATTTGAGATTTAAACAACACACAAGAGGAGTAATAAAATAACGAAGAACTCTACTTGAGAGTTAAACAAAATCCAAATGGAGTTGAATAATCAACAAACCAACAACTCTACTTGAGAGATAAAAACAAGACACTTTGGAGAGGGATGAACAACAAACAAATAACTCTACTTGAGAGTTAAACAACTCACTAAAGGAGTGGGATAATGTCGAATGAATAAGTCTATTCGAGATTTAAACAATGCACAGAAGGAGTAAGAGTATAACAAACGAAGAACTCTTCTTGAGTGTTAAACCACACACATAATGAGTGGGTTAAACAACAAATGTAAAATTCTAGTCTAGAGTTAAACAAAACAATAAAGAAGTGAGATAATTACAAATGGAGAAGTCAATTTGAGATTTAAACAACACACAAGAGGAGTAATAAAATAACGAACGAAGAACTCTACTTGAGAGTTAAACAAAATCCAAATGGAGTTGAATAATCAACAAACCAACAACTCTACTTGAGAGATAAAAACAAGACACTTTGGAGAGGGATGAACAACAAACAAATAACTCTACTTGAGAGTTAAACAACTCACTAAAGGAGTGGGATAATGTCTAACGAAGAAGTCTATTAGACATTTAAACAATGCACATAAGGAGTAAGAGTATAACAAACTCTACTTGAGTGTTAACCACACACATAATGAGTGGGTTAAACAACAAATGTAAAATTCTAGTCTAGAGTTAAACAAAACAATAAAGAAGTGAGATAATTACAAACGGTGAAGTCAATTTGAGATTTAAACAACACACAAGAGGAGTAATAAAATAACCAACAAAGAACTCTACTTGAGAGTTAAACAAAACACAAATGGAGTTGAATAAACAACAAACCAACAACTCTACTTGAGAGATAAAAACAACACACTTTGGAGAGGGATGAACAACAAACGAATAACTCTACTTGAGAGTTAAACAACACACTAAAGGAGTGGGATAATGTCGAATGAAGAAGTCTATTCGAGATTTAAACAATGCACAGAAGGAGTAAGAGTATAACAAACGAAGAACTCTACTTGAGTGTTAAACCACACACATAATGAGTGGGTTAAACAACAAATGTAAAATTCTAGTCTAGAGTTAAACAAAGCAGCAAAGAAGTGAGATAATTACAAACGGAGAAGTCAATTTGAGATTTAAACAACACACAAGAGGAGTAATAAAATAACGAACGAAGAACTCTACTTGAGAGTTAAACAAAATCCAAATGGAGTTGAATAATCAACAAACCAACAACTCTACTTGAGAGATAAAAACAACACACTTTGGAGAGGGATGAACAACAAACGAATAACTCTACTTGAGAGTTAAACAACACACTAAAGGAGTGGGATAATGTCGAATGAAGAAGTCTATTCGAGATTTAAACAATGCACATAAGGAGTAAGAGTATAACAAACGAAGCACTCTACTTGAGTGTTAAACCACACATAATGAGTGGGTTAAACAACAAATGTAAAATTCTAGTCTAGAGTTAAACAAAACAATAAAGAAGTGAGATAATTACAAACTGAGAAGTCAATTTTATATTTAAACAACACACAAGAGGAGTAATAAAATAACTAACGAAGAACTCTACTTGAGAGTTAAACAAAATCCAAATGGAGTTGAATAATCAACAAACCAACAACTCTACTTGAGATAAAAACAAAACACTTTGGAGAGGGATGAACAACAAACCAATAACTCTACTTGAGAGTTAAACAACTCACTAAAGGAGTGGGATAATGTCGAATGAAGAAGTCTATTCCTGATTTAAACAATGCACAGAAGGAGTAAGAGTATAACAAACGAAGAACACTACTTGAGGGTTAAACCACACACATATTGAGTGGGTTAAACAACAAATGTAAAATTCTAGTCTAGAGTTAAACAAAGCAATAAAGAAGTGAGATAATTACAAACGGAGAAGTCAATTTGAGATTTAAACAACACACAAGAGGAGTAATAAAATAACGAACGAAAAACTCTACTTGAGAGTTAAACAAAACACAAATGGAGTTGAATAATCAACAAACCAACAACTCTACTTGAGAGATAAAAACAAGACACTTTGGAGAGGGATGAACAACAAACAAATAACTCAACTTGAGAGTTAAACAACTCACTAAAGGAGTGGCATAATGTCAAACGAAGAAGTCTATTAGACATTTAAACAATGCACATAAGGAGTAAGAGTATAACAAACGAAGAACTCTACTTGAGTGTTAAACCACACACATAATGAGTGGGTTAAACAACAAATGTAAAATTCTAGTCTAGAGTTAAACAAAGCAATAAAGAAGTGAGATAATTACAAACGGAGAAGTCAATTTGAGATTTAAACAACACACATGAGGAGTAATAAAATAACGAACGAAGAACTCTACTTGAGAGTTAAACAAAATCCAAATGGAGTTGAATAATCAACAAACCAACAACTCTACTTGAGAGATAAAAACAAGACACTTTGGAGAGGGATGAACAACAAACAAATAACTCTACTTGAGAGTTAAACAACACACTAAAGGAGTGGGATAATGTCGAATGAAGAAGTCTATTCGAGATTTAAACAATGCACACAAGGAGTAAGAGTATAACTTACGAAGAACTCTACTTGAGTTTAAACCACACACAAAATGAGTGGGTTAAACAACAAATATAAAATTCTAGTATAGAGTTAAACAAAATAATAAAGAAGTGAGATAATTACAAACGGAGAAGTCAATTTGAGATTTAAACAACACACAAGAGGAGTAATAAAATAACGAACGAAGAACTCTACTTGAGAGTTAAACAAAACACAAAAGGAGTTGAATAAACAACAAACCAACAACTCTACTTGAGAGATAAAAACAACACACTTTGGAGAGGGATGAACAACAAACTAATAACTCTACTTGAGAGTTAAACAACACACTAAAGGAGTGGTATAATGTCGAATGAAGAAGTCTATTCGAGATATAAACATTGCACAGAAGGATTAAGAGTACAACAAACGAAGAACTGTACTTGAGTGTTAAACCACACACATAATGAGTGGGTTAAACAACAAATGTAAAATTCTAGTCTAGAGTTAAACAAAGCAATAAAGAAGTGAGATAATTACAAACGGAGAAGTCAATTTGAGATTTAAACAACACACAAGAGGAGTAATAAAATAACGAACGAAAAACTCTACTTGAGAGTTAAACAAAACACAAAAGGAGTTGAATAAACAACAAACCAACAACTCTACTTGAGAGATAAAACAACACACTTTGGAGAGGGATGAACAACAAACGAAACTCTACTTGAGAGTTAAACAACACACTAAAGGAGTGGGATAATGTCGAATGAAGAAGTCTATTCGAGATTTAAACAATGCACATAAGGAGTAAGAGTATAACAAACGAAGAACTCTACTTGAGTGTTAAACCACACACATAATGAGTGGGTTAAACAACAAATGTAAAATTCTAGTCTAGAGTTAAACAAAGCAATAAAGAAGTGAGATAATTACAAATGAAGAAGTCAATTTGAGATTTAAACAACACACAAGAGGAGTAATAAAATAACGAACGAAGAACTCTACTTGAGAGTTAAACAAAATCCAAATGGAGTTGAATAATCAACAAACCAACAACTCTACTTGAGAGATAAAAACAACACACTTTGGAGAGGGATGAACAACAAACGAATAACTCTACTTGAGAGTTAAACAACACACTAAAGGAGTGGGATAATGTCTAACGAAGAAGTCTATTAGACATTTAAACAATGCACATAAGGAGTAAGAGTATAACAAACGAAGAACTCTACTTGAGTGTTAAACCACACACATAATGAGTGGGTTAAACAACAAATGTAAAATTCTAGTCTAGAGTTAAACAAAACAATAAAGAAGTGAGATAATTACAAACGGTGAAGTCAATTTGAGATTTAAACAACACACAAGAGGAGTAATAAAATAACGAACGAAGAACTCTACTTGAGAGTTAAACAAAATCCAAATGGAGTTGAATAATCAACAAACCAACAACTCTACTTGAGAGATAAAAACAAGACACTTTGGAGAGGGATGAACAACAAACAAATAACTCTACTTGAGAGTTAAACAACACACTAAAGGAGTGGGATAATGTCTAACGAAGAAGTCTATTAGACATTTAAACAATGCACATAAGGAGTAAGAGTATAACAAACGAAGAACTCTACTTGAGTGTTAAACCACACACATAATGAGTGGGTTAAACAACAAATGTAAAATTCTAGTCTAGTTAAACAAAACAATAAAAAAGTGAGATAATTACAAACCGTGAAGTCAATTTGAGATTTAAACAACACACAAGAGGTGTAATAAAATAACGAACGAAGAACTCTACTTGAGAGTTAAACAAAACACAAAAGGAGTTGAATAAACAACAAACCAACAACTCTACTTGAGAGATAAAAACAACACACTTTGGAGAGGGATGAACAACAAACGAATAACTCTACTTGAGAGTTAAACAACACACTAAAGGAGTGGGATAATGTCGAATGAAGAAGTCTATTCGAGATTTAAACAATGCACATAAGGAGTAAGAGTATAACAAACGAAGAACTCTACTTGAGTGTTAAACCACACACATAATGAGTGGGTTAAACAACAAATGTAAAATTCTAGTCTAGAGTTAAACAAAACAATAAAGAAGTGAGATAATTACAAACGGAGAAGTCAATTTGAGATTTAAACAACACACAAGAGGAGTAATAAAATAACGAATGAAGAACTCTACTTGAGAGTTAAACAAAACACAAAAGGAGTTGAATAATCAACAAACAAATAACTCTACTTGAGAGTTAAACAACACACTTTGGAGAGGGATGAACAACAAACGAATAACTCTACTTGAGAGTTAAACAACACACTAAAGGAGTGGGATAATGTCGAATGAAGAAGTCTATTCGAGATTTAAACAATGCACAGAAGGAGTAAGAGTATAACAAACTAAGAACTCTACTTGAGTGTTAAACCACACACATAATGAGTGGGTTAAACAACAAATGTAAAATTCTAGTCTAGAGTTAAACAAAGCAATAAAGAAGTGAGATAATTACAAACGGAGAAGTCAATTTGAGATTTAAACAACACACAAGAGGAGTAATAAAATAACGAACGAAGAACTCTACTTGAGGGTTAAACAAAATCCAAATGGAGTTGAATAATCAACAAACCAACAACTCTACTTGAGAGATAAAAACAAGACACTTTGGAGAGGGATGAACAACAAACTAATAACTCTACTTGAGAGTTAAACAACACACTAAAGGAGTGGGATAATGTCTAATGAAGAAGTCTATTAGACATTTAAACAATGCACATAAGGAGTAAGAGTATAACAAACGAAGAACTCTACTTGAGTGTTAAACCACACACATAATGAGTGGGTTAAACAACAAATGTAAAATTCTAGTCTAGAGTTAAACAAAGCAATAAAGAAGTGAGATAATTACAAACGGAGAAGTCAATTTGAGATTTAAACAACACACAAGAGGAGTAATAAAATAACGAACGAAGAACTCTACTTGAGAGTTAAACAAAACACAAATGGAGTTGAATAAACAACAAACCAACAACTCTACTTGAGAGATAAAAACAACACACTTTGGAGAGGGATGAACAACAAACGAATAACTCTACTTGAGAGTTAAACAACACACTAAAGGAGTGGGATAATGTCGAATGAAGAAGTCTATTCGAGATTTGAACAATGCACATAAGGAGTAAGAGTATAACAAACGAAGAACTCTACTTGAGTGTTAAACCACACATAATGAGTGGGTTAAACAACAAATGTAAAATTCTAGTCTAGTTAAACAAAACAATAAAAAAGTGAGATAATTACAAACCGTGAAGTCAATTTGAGATTTAAACAACACACAAGAGGTGTAATAAAATAACGAACGAAGAACTCTACTTGAGAGTTAAACAAAACACAAATGGAGTTGAATAATCAACAAACCAACAACTCTACTTGAGAGATAAAAACAACACACTTTGGAGAGGGATGAACAACAAACGAATAACTCTACTTGAGAGTTAAACAACACACTAAAGGAGTGGGATAATGTCGAATGAAGAAGTCTATTCGAGATTTAAACAATGCACATAAGGAGTAAGAGTATAACAAACGAAGAACTCTACTTGAGTGTTAAACCACACACATAATGAGTGGGTTAAACAACAAATGTAAAATTCTAGTCTAGAGTTAAACAAAGCAATAAAGAAGTGAGATAATTACAAACGGAGAAGTCAATATGAGATTTAAACAACACACATGAGGAGTAATATAATAACGAACAAAAAACTCTACTTGAGAGTTAAACAAAACACAAATGGAGTTGAATAATCAACAAACCAACAACTCTACTTGAGAGATAAAAACAAGACACTTTGGAGAGGGATGAACAACAAACGAATAACTCTACTTGAGAGTTAAACAACACACTAAAGGAGTGGGATAATGTCGAATGAAGAAGTCTATTCGAGATTTAAACAATGCACAGAAGGAGTAAGAGTATAACAAACGAAGAACTCTACTTGAGTGTTAAACCACACACATAATGAGTGGGTTAAACAACAAATGTAAAATTCTAGTCTAGAGTTAAACAAAGCAATAAAGAAGTGAGATAATTACAAACGGAGAAGTCAATTTGAGATTTAAACAACACACAAGAGGAGTAATAAAATAACGAACGAAAAACTCTACTTGAGAGTTAAACAAAACACAAATGGAGTTGAATAATCAACAAACCAACAACTCTACTTGAGAGATAAAAACAACACACTTTGGAGAGGGATGAACAACAAACGAATAACTCTACTTGAGAGTTAAACAACACACTAAAGGAGTGGGATAATGTCGAATGAAGAAGTCTATTCGAGATTTAAACAATGCACAGAAGGAGTAAGAGTATAACAAACGAAGAACTCTACTTGAGTGTTAAACCACACACATAATGAGTGGGTTAAACAACAAATGTAAAATTCTAGTCTAGAGTTAAACAAAGCAATAAAGAAGTGAGATAATTACAAACGGAGAAGTCATTTTGAGATTTAAACAACACACAAGAGGAGTAATAAAATAACTAACGAAAAACTCTACTTGAGAGTTAAACAAAACACAAATGGAGTTGAATAATCAACAAACCAACAACTCTACTTGAGAGATAAAAACAACACACTTTGGAGAGGGATGAACAACAAACTAATAACTCTACTTGAGAGTTAAACAACACACTAAAGGAGTGGGATATTGTCAATGAAGAAGTCTATTCGAGATTTAAACAATGCACATAAGGAGTAAGAGTATAACAAACTAAGAACTCTACTTGAGTGTTAAACCACACACATAATGAGTGGGTTAAACAACAAATGTAAAATTCTAGTCTAGAGTTAAACAAAGCAATAAAGAAGTGAGATAATTACAAACGGAGAAGTCAATTTGAGATTTAAACAACACACAAGAGGAGTAATAAAATAATAGAACTCTACTTGAGAGTTAAACAAAATCCAAATGGAGTTGAATAATCAACAAACCAACAACTCTACTTGAGAGATAAAAACAACACACTTTGGAGAGGGATGAACAACAAACAAATAACTCTACTTGAGAGTTAAACAACACACTAAAGGAGTGGATAATGTCTAATGAAGAAGTCTATTAGAGATTTAAACAATGCACATAAGGAGTAAGAGTATAACAAACTAAGAACTTACTTGAGTGTTAAACTACACACATAATGAGTGGGTTAAACAACAAATGTAAAATTCTAGTCTAGAGTTAAACAAAACAATAAAGAAGTGAGATAATTACAAACGGAGAAGTCAATTTGAGATTTAAACAACACACAAGAGGAGTAATAAAATAACGAACGAAGAACTCTACTTGAGAGTTAAACAAAACACAAATGGAGTTGAATAATCAACAAACCAACAACTCTACTTGAGAGATAAAAACAACACACTTTGGAGAGGGATGAACAACAAACAAATAACTCTACTTGAGAGTTAAACAACACACTAAAGGAGTGGGATAATGTCGAATCAAGAAGTCCATTAGACATTAAAACAATGCACATAAGGAGTAAGAGTATAACAAACGAAGAACTCTACTTGAGTGTTAAACCACACACATAATGAGTGGGTTAAACAACAAATGTAAAATTCTAGTCTAGAGTTAAACAAAACAATAAAGAAGTGAGATAATTACAAACGGTGAAGTCAATTTGAGATTTAAACAACACACAAGAGGAGTAATAAAATAACAAACGAAGAACTCTACTTGAGAGTTAAACAAAACACAAAAGGAGTTGAATAAACAACAAACCAACAACTCTACTTGAGAGATAACACACTTTGGAGAGGGATGAACAACAAACGAAACTCTACTTGAGAGTTAAACAACACACTAAAGGAGTGGGATAATGTCGAATGAAGAAGTCTATTCGAGATTTAAACAATGCACAGAAGGAGTAAGAGTATAACAAACTAAGAACTCTACTTGAGTGTTAAACCACACACATAATGAGTGGGTTAAACAACAAATGTAAAATTCTAGTCTAGAGTTAAACAAAACAATAAAGAAGTGAGATAATTACAAACGATGAAGTCAATTTGAGATTTAAACAACACACAAGAGGAGTAATAAAATAACAAACGAAGAACTCTACTTGAGAGTTAAACAAAATCCAAATGGAGTTGAATAATCAACAAACCAACAACTCTACTTGAGAGATAAAAACAACACACTTTGGAGAGGGATGAACAACAAACGAATAACTCTACTTGAGAGTTAAACAACACACTAAAGGAGTGGGATAATGTCGAATGAAGAAGTCTATTCGAGATTTAAACAATGCACAGAAGGAGTAAGAGTATAACAAACGAAGAACTCTACTTGAGTGTTAAACCACACACATAATGAGTGGGTTAAACAACAAATGTAAAATTCTAGTCTAGAGTTAAACAAAGCAATAAAGAAGTGAGATAATTACAAACGGAGAAGTCAATTTGAGATTTAAACAACACACAAGAGGAGTAATAAAATAACGAACGAAGAACTCTACTTGAGAGTTAAACAAAACACAAATGGAGTTGAATAATCAACAAACCAACAACTCTACTTGAGAGATAAAAACAACACACTTTGGAGAGGGATGAACAACAAACGAATAACTCTACTTGAGAGTTAAACAACACACTAAAGGAGTGGGATAATGTCGAATGAAGAAGTCTATTCCAGATTTAAACAATGCACAGAAGGAGTAAGAGTATAACAAACGAAGAACTCTACTTGAGTGTTAAACCACACACATAATGAGTGGTTAAACAACAAATGTAAAATTCTAGTCTAGAGTTAAACAAAGCAATAAAGAAGTGAGATAATTACAAACGGAGAAGTCAATTTGAGATTTAAACAACACACAAGAGGAGTAATAAAATAACGAACGAAAAACTCTACTTGAGAGTTAAACAAAACACAAATGGAGTTGAATAATCAACAAACCAACAACTCTACTTGAGAGATAAAAACAACACACTTTGGAGAGGGATGAACAACAAACAAATAACTCTACTTGAGAGTTAAACAACACACTAAAGGAGTGGGATAATGTCGAATGAAGAAGTCTATTCGAGATTTAAACAATGCACAGAAGGAGTAAGAGTATAACAAACGAAGAACTCTACTTGAGTGTTAAACCACACACATAATGAGTGGGTTAAACAACAAATGTAAAATTCTAGTCTAGAGTTAAACAAAACAATAAAGAAGTGAGATAATTACAAACCGTGAAGTCAATTTGAGATTTAAACAACACACAAGAGGAGTAATAAAATAACGAACGAAGAACTCTACTTGAGAGTTAAACAAAATCCAAATGGAGTTGAATAATCAACAAACCAACAACTCTACTTGAGAGATAAAAACAAGACACTTTGGAGAGGGATGAACAACAAACAAATAACTCTACTTGAGAGTTAAACAACACACTAAAGGAGTGGGATAATGTCTAATGAAGAAGTCTATTAGACATTTAAACAATGCACATAAGGAGTAAGAGTATAACAAACGAAGAACTCTACTTGAGTGTTAAACCACACACATAATGAGTGGGTTAAACAACAAATGTAAAATTCTAGTCTAGTTAAACAAAACAATAAAAAAGTGAGATAATTACAAACCGTGAAGTCAATTTGAGATTTAAACAACACACAAGAGGAGTAATAAAATAACGAATGAAGAACTCTACTTGAGAGTTAAACAAAACACAAAAGGAGTTGAATAAACAACAAACCAACAACTCTACTTGAGAGATAAAAACAACACACTTTGGAGAGGGATGAACAACAAACGAATAACTCTACTTGAGAGTTAAACAACACACTAAAGGAGTGGGATAATGTCGAATGAAGAAGTCTATTCGAGATTTAAACAATGCACATAAGGAGTAAGAGTATAACAAACGAAGAACTGTACTTGAGTGTTAAACCACACACATAATGAGTGGGTTAAACAACAAATGTAAAATTCTAGTCTAGAGTTAAACAAAACAATAAAGAAGTGAGATAATTACAAACGGTGAAGTCAATTTGAGATTTAAACAACACACAAGAGGAGTAATAAAATAACGAATGAAGAACTCTACTTGAGAGTTAAACAAAACACAAATGGAGTTGAATAAACAACAAACCAACAACTCTACTTGAGAGATAAAAACAACACACTTTGGAGAGGGATGAACAACAAACGAATAACTCTACTTGAGAGTTAAACAACACACTAAAGGAGTGGCATAATGTCTAACGAAGACGTCTATTCGAGATTTAAACAATGCACATAAGGAGTAAGAGTATAACAAACGAAGAACTCTACTTGAGTGTTAAACCACACACATAATGAGTGGGTTAAACAACAAATGTAAAATTCTAGTCTAGAGTTAAACAAAGCAATAAAGAAGTGAGATAATTACAAACGGAGAAGTCAATTTGAGATTTAAACAACACACAAGAGGAGTAATAAAATAACGAACGAAGAACTCTACTTGAGAGTTAAACAAAACACAAATGGAGTTGAATAAACAACAAACCAACAACTCTACTTGAGAGATACAAACAACACACTTTGGAGAGGGATGAACAACAAACGAATAACTCTACTTGAGAGTTAAACAACACACTAAAGGAGTGGGATAATGTCGAATGAAGAAGTCTATTCCAGATTTAAACAATGCACAGAAGGAGTAAGAGTATAACAAACGAAGAACTCTACTTGAGTGTTAAACCACACACATAATGAGTGGGTTAAACAACAAATGTAAAATTCTAGTCTAGAGTTAAACAAAGCAATAAAGAAGTGAGATAATTACAAACGGAGAAGTCAATTTGAGATTTAAACAACACACATGAGGAGTAATAAAATAACGAACGAAAAACTCTACTTGAGAGTTAAACAAAACACAAATGGAGTTGAATAATCAACAAACCAACAACTCTACTTGAGAGATAAAAACAAGACACTTTGGAGAGGGATGAACAACAAACAAATAACTCTACTTGAGAGTTAAACAACACACTAAAGGAGTGGGATAATGTCGAATGAAGAAGTCTATTCGAGATTTAAACAATGCACAGAAGGAGTAAGAGTATAACAAACGAAGAACTCTACTTGAGTGTTAAACCACACACATAATGAGTGGGTTAAACAACAAATGTAAAATTCTAGTCTAGTTAAACAAAACAATAAAAAAGTGAGATAATTACAAACCGTGAAGTCAATTTGAGATTTAAACAACACACAAGAGGTGTAATAAAATAACGAATGAAGAACTCTACTTGAGAGTTAAACAAAACACAAAAGGAGTTGAATAAACAACAAACCAACAACTCTACTTGAGAGATAAAAACAACACACTTTGGAGAGGGATGAACAACAAACGAATAACTCTACTTGAGAGTTAAACAACACACTAAAGGAGTGGGATAATGTCGAATGAAGAAGTCTATTCGAGATTTAAACATTGCAAGTAAGGAGTAAGAGTATAACAAACGAAGAACTCTACTTGAGTGTTAAACCACACACATAATGAGTGGGTTAAACAACAAATGTAAAATTCTAGTCTAGAGTTAAACAAAACAATAAAGAAGTGAGATAATTACAAACGGAGAAGTCAATTTGAGATTTAAACAACACACAAGAGGAGTAATAAAATAACGAACGAAGAACTCTACTTGAGAGTTAAACAAAACACAAATGGAGTTGAATAATCAACAAACCAACAACTCTACTTGAGAGATAAAAACAACACACTTTGGAGAGGGATGAACAACAAACTAATAACTCTACTTGAGAGTTAAACAACACACTAAAGGAGTGGGATAATGTCTAAAGAAGAAGTCTATTCGAGATTTAAACAATGCACATAAGGAGTAAGAGTATAACAAACGAAGAACTCTACTTGAGTGTTAAACCACACACATAATGAGTGGGTTAAACAACAAATGTAAAATTCTAGTCTAGAGTTAAACAAAACAATAAAGAAGTGAGATAATTACAAACGGTGAAGTCAATTTGAGATTCAAACAACACACAAGAGGAGTAATAAAATAACGAACGAAGAACTCTACTTGAGAGTTAAACAAAACCCAAATGGAGTTGAATAAACAACAAACCAACAACTCTACTTGAGAGATAAAAACAACACACTTTGGAGAGGGATGAACAACAAACGAATAACTCTACTTGAGAGTTAAACAACACACTAAAGGAGTGGGATAATGTCGAATGAAGAAGTCTATTCGAGATTTAAACAATGCACAAAAGGAGTAAGAGTATAACAAACGAAGAACTCTACTTGAGTGTTAAACCACACAGATAATGAGTGGGTTAAACAACAAATGTAAAATTCTAGTCTAGAGTTAAACAAAGCAATAAAGAAGTGAGATAATTACAAACAGAGAAGTCAATTTGAGATTTAAACAACACACAAGAGGAGTAATAAAATAACGAACGAAGAACTGTACTTGAGAGTTAAACGAAACCCAAATGGATTTGAATAAACAACAAACCAACAACTCTACTTGAGAGATAAAAACAACACACTTTGGAGAGGGATGAACAACAAACAAATAACTCTACTTGAGAGTTAAACAACTCACTAAAGGAGTGGGATAATGTCGAATGAAGAAGTCTATTCGAGATTTAAACAATGCACATAAGGAGTAAGAGTATAACAAACGAAGAACTCACTTGAGTGTTAACCAGACACATAATGAGTGGGTTAAACAACAAATGTAAAATTCTAGTCTAGAGTTAAATAAAACAATAAAGAAGTGAGATAATTACAAACGGTGAATTCAATTTGAGATTTAAACAACACACAAGAGGAGTAATAAAATAACTAACTAAGAACTCTACTTGAGAGTTAAACAAAACAAAATGGAGTTGAATAAACAACAAACCAACAACTCTACTTGAGAGATAAAACAAGACACTTTGGAGAGGGATGAACAGAAAATAAATAACTCTACTTGAGAGTTAAACAACACCCTAAAGGAGTGGGATAATGTCTAATCAAGAAGTCTATTCGAGATTTAAACAATGCACAGAAGGAGTAAGAGTATAACAAACGAAGAACTCTACTTGAGTGTTAAACCACACAGATAATGAGTGGGTTAAACAAGAAATGTAAAATTCTAGTCTAGAGTTAAACAAAACAATAAAGAAGTGAGACAATTACAAACGGTGAAGTCAATTTGAGATTTAAACAACATACAAGAGGAGTAATAAAATAACATCTAAGAACTCTACTTGAGAGTTAAACAAAACAAAATGGAGTTGAATAAACAACAAACCAACAACTCTACTTGAGAGATAAAAACAACACACTTTGGAGAGGGATGAACAACAAACGAAACTCTACTTGAGAGTTAAACAACACACTAAAGGAGTGGGATAATGTTGAATGAAGAAGTCTATTCGAGATTTAAACATTGCACATAAGGAGTAAGAGTATAATAAACGAAGAACTTTACTTGAGTGTTAAACCACACACAAAATGAGTGGGTTAAACAACAAATGTAAAATTCTAGTCTAGAGTTAAACAAAACAATAAAGAAGTGAGATAATTACAAACGGAGGAGTCAATTTGAGCTTTAAACAACACACAAGAGGAGTAATAAAATAACGAACGAAGAACTCTACTTGAGAGTTAAACAAAACACAAAAGGAATTGAATAAACAACAAACCAACAACTCTACTTGAGCGATAAAAACATCACACTTTGGAGAGGGATGAACAACAAACGAATAACTCTACTTGAGAGTTAAACAACACACTAAAGGAGTGGGATAATGTCGAATGAAGAAGTCTATTCGAGATTTAAACAATGCACATAAGGAGTAAGAGTATAACAAACGAAGAACTCTACTTGAGTGTTAAACCACACACATAATGAGTGGGTTAAACAACAAATGTAAAATTCTAGTCTAGAGGTAAACAAAGCAATAAAGAAGTGAGATAATTACAAACGGAGAAGCCAATTTGAGATTTAAACAACACACAAGAGGAGTAATAAAATAACGAACGAAGAACTCTACTTGAGAGTTAAACAAAACACAAAAGGAATTGAATAAACAACAAACCAACAACTCTACTTGAGAGATAAAAACAAGACACTTTGGAGAGGGATGAACAACAAACAAATAACTCTACTTGAGAGTCAAACAACTCACTAAAGGAGTGGCATAATGTCGAATGAAGAAGTCTATTCGAGATTTAAACAATGCACAGAAGGAGTAAGAGTATAACAAACGAAGAACTCTACTTGAGTGTTAAACCACACACATAATGAGTGGGTTAAACAACAAATGTAAAATTCTAGTCTAGTTAAACAAAACAATAAAAAAGTGAGATAATTACAAACCGTGAAGTCAATTTGAGATTTAAACAACACACAAGAGGTGTAATAAAATAACGAACGAAGAACTCTACTTGAGAGTTAAACAAAACACAAAAGGAGTTGAATAAACACCAAACCAACAACTCTACTTGAGAGATAAAAACAAGTCACTTTGGAGAGGGATGAACAACAAACAAATAACTCTACTTGAGAGTTAAACAACACACTAAAGGAGTGTGATAATGTCGAATGAAGAAGTCTATTCGAGATTTAAACAATGCACATAAGGAGTAAGAGTATAACAAACGAAGAACTCTACTTGAGTGTTAAACCACACACATAATGAGTGGGTTAAACAACAAATGTAAAATTCTAGTCTAGAGTTAAACAAAACAATAAAGAAGTGAGATAATTACAAACGGTGAAGTCAATTTGAGATTTAAACAACACACAAGAGGAGTAATAAAATAACGAACGAAGAACTCTACTTGAGAGTTAAACAAAACCCAAATGGAGTTGAATAAACAACAAACCAACAACTCTACTTGAGAGATAAAAACAAGACACTTTGGAGAGGGATGAACAACAAACCAATAACTCTACTTGAGAGTTAAACAACTCACTAAAGGAGTGGGATAATGTCAAACGAAGAAGTCCATTAGACATTAAAACAATGCACATAAGGAGTAAGAGTATAACAAACGAAGAACTTTTCTTGAGTGTTAAACCACACAGATAATGAGTGGGTTAAACAACAAATGTAAAATTCTAGTCTAGAGTTAAACAAAACAATAAAGAAGTGAGATAATAACAAACGGTGAAGTCAATTTGAGATTTAAACAACACACAAGAGGAGTAATAAAATAACGAACGAAGAACTCTACTTGAGAGTTAAACAAAACACAAATGGAGTTGAATAATCAACAAACCAACAACTCTACTTGAGAGATAAAACAACAAGACACTTTGGAGAGGGATGAACAACAAACGAATAACTCTACTTGAGAGTTAAACAACACACTAAAGGAGTGGGATAATGTCGAATGAAGAAGTCTATTCGAGATTTAAACAATGCACAGAAGGAGTAAGAGTATAACAAACGAAGAACTCTACTTGAGTGTTAAACCACACACATAATGAGTGGGTTAAACAACAAATGTAAAATTCTAGTCTAGAGTTAAACAAAGCAATAAAGAAGTGAGATAATTACAAACGGAGAAGTCAATTTGAGATTTAAACAACACACAAGAGGAGTAATAAAATAACGAACGAAAAACTCTACTTGAGAGTTAAACAAAACACAAATGGAGTTGAATAATCAACAAACCAACAACTCTACTTGAGAGATAAAAACAAGACACTTTGGAGAGGGATGAACAACAAACTAATAACTCTACTTGAGAGTTAAACAACACACTAAAGGAGTGGGATAATGTCTAATGAAGAAGTCTATTAGAGATTTAAACAATGCACATAAGGAGTAAGAGTATAACAAACGAAGAACTCTACTTGAGTGTTAACCACACACATAATGAGGTGGTTAAACAACAAATGTAAAATTCTAGTCTAGAGTTAAACAAAACAATAAAGAAGTGAGATAATTACAAACGGTGAAGTCAATTTGAGATTTAAACAACACACAAGAGGAGTAATAAAATAACGAACGAAGAACTCTACTTGAGAGTTAAACAAAACCCAAATGGAGTTGAATAAACAACAAACCAACAACTCTACTTGAGAGATAAAAACAACACACTTTGGAGAGGGATGAACAACAAACGAATAACTCTACTTGAGAGTTAAACAACACACTAAAGGAGTGGGATAATGTCGAATGAAGAAGTCTATTCGAGATTTAAACAATGCACAGAAGGAGTAAGAGTATAACAAACGAAGAACTCTACTTGAGTGTTAAACCACACACATAATGAGTGGGTTAAACAACAAATGTAAAATTCTAGTCTAGAGTTAAACAAAACAATAAAGAAGTGAGATAATTACAAACGGTGAAGTCAATTTGAGATTTAAACAACACACAAGAGGAGTAATAAAATAACGAACGAAGAACTCTACCTGAGAGTTAAACAAAACACAAATGGAGTTGAATAAACAACAAACCAACAACTCTACTTGAGAGATAAAAACAAGACACTTTGGAGAGGGATGAACAACAAACAAATAACTCTATTTGAGAGTTAAACAACTCACTAAAGGAGTGGGGATAATGTCAATGAAGAAGTCTATTAGACATTTAAACAATGCACATAAGGAGTAAGAGTATAACAAACTAAGAACTTACTTGAGTGTTAAACCACACACATAATGAGTGGTTAAACAACAAATGTAAAATTCTAGTCTAGAGTTAAACAAAACAATAAAGAAGTGAGATAATTACAAACGGTGTTGTCAATTTGAGATTTAAACAACACACAAGAGGAGTAATAAAATAACGAACGAAGAACTTTACTTATTGAGAGTTAAACAAAACACAAATGGAGTTGAATAAACACCAAACCAACAACTCTACTTGAGAGATAAAAACAAGACACTTTGGAGAGGGATGAACAACAAACAAATAACTCTACTTGAGAGTAAACAACACACTAAAGGAGTGGGATAATGTCGAATGAAAAAGTCTATTCGAGATTTAAACAATGCACAGAAGGAGTAAGAGTATAACAAACGAAGAACTCTACTTGAGTGTTAAACCACACACATAATGAGTGGGTTAAACAACAAATGTAAAATTCTAGTCTAGAGTTAAACAAAACAATTAAGAAGTGAGATAATTACAAACGTAGAAGTCAATTTGAGATTTAAACAACACACAAGAGGAGTAATAAAATAACGAACGAAGAACTCTACCTGAGAGTTAAACAAAACACAAATGGAGTTGAATAAACAACAAACCAACAACTCTACTTGAGAGATAAAAACAAGACACTTTGGAGAGGGATGAACAACAAACAAATAAATCTACTTGAGAGTTAAACAACACACTAAAGGAGTGGGATAATGTATAGGAAGAAGTCTATTCGAGATTTAAACAATGCACATAAGGAGTAAGAGTATAACAAACGAAGAACTCTACTTGAGTGTTAAACCACACACATAATGAGTGGGTTAAACAACAAATGTAAAATTCTAGTCTAGAGTTAAACAAAGCAATAAAGAAGTGAGATAATTACAAACGGAGAAGTCAATTTGAGATTTAAACAACACACAAGAGGAGTAATAAAATAACGAAACTAAGAACTCTTCTTGAGAGTTAAACAAAACACAAATGGAGTTGAATAATCAACAAACCAACAACTCTACTTGAGATAAAAACAAGACACTTTGGAGAGGGATGAACAACAAACGAATAACTCTACTTGAGAGTTAAACAACACACTAAAGGAGTGGGATAATGTCGAATGAAGAAGTCTATTCGAGATTTAAACAATGCACAGAAGGAGTAAGAGTATAACAAACGAAGAACTCTTTTGAGTGTTAAACCACACACATAATGAGTGGGTTAAACAACAAATGTAAAATTCTAGTCTAGAGTTAAACAAAACAATAAAGAAGTGAGATAATTACAAACGGAGAAGTCAATTTGAGATTTAAACAACACACAAGAGGAGTAATAAAATAACGAACGAAGAACTCTACTTGAGAGTTAAACAAAACACAAATGGAGTTGAATAAACACCAAACCAACAACTCTACTTGAGAGATAAAAACAAGACACTTTGGAGAGGGATGAACAACAAACGAATAACTCTACTTGAGAGTTAAACAACACACTAAAGGAGTGGGATAATGTCGAATGAAGAAGTCTATTCGAGATTTAAACAATGCACATAAGGAGTAAGAGTATAACAAACGAAGAACTGTACTTGAGTGTTAAACCACACACATAATGAGTGGGTTAAACAACAAATGTAAAATTCTAGTCTAGAGTTAAACAAAACAATAAAGAAGTGAGATAATTACAAACGGTGAAGTCAATTTGAGATTTAAACAACACACAAGAGGAGTAATAAAATAACGAACGAAGAACTCTACTTGAGAGTTAAACAAAACACAAAAGGAGTTGAATAAACAACAAACCAACAACTCTACTTGAGAGATAACACACTTTGGAGAGGGATGAACAACAAACGAAACTCTACTTGAGAGTTAAACAACACACTAAAGGAGTGGGATAATGTCGAATGAAGAAGTCTATTTGAGATTTAAACAATGCACAGAAGGAGTAAGAGTATAACAAACGAAGAACTCTACTTGAGTGTTAAACCACACACATAATGAGTGGGTTAAACAACAAATGTAAAATTCTAGTCTAGAGTTAAACAAAACAATAAAGAAGTGAGATAATTACAAACGGAGAAGTCAATTTGAGATTTAAACAACACACAAGAGGAGTAATAAAATAACGAACGAAGAACTCTACTTGAGAGTTAAACAAAACTCAAATGGAGTTGAATAAACAACAAACCAACAACTCTACTTGAGAGATAAAAACAAGACACTTTGGAGAGGGATGAACAACAAACAAATAACTCTACTTGAGAGTTAAACAACACACTAAAGGAGTGGGATAATGTCTAAAGAAGAAGTCTATTAGAGATTTAAACAATGCACATAAGGAGTAAGAGTATAACAAACGAAGAACTCACTTGAGTGTTAACCACACACATAATGAGTGGGTTAAACAACAAATGTAAAATTCTAGTCTAGAGTTAAACAAAACAATAAAGAAGTGAGATAATTACAAACGGAGAAGTCAATTTGAGATTTAAACAACACACAAGAGGAGTTATAAAATAACATCTAAGAACTCTACTTGAGAGTTAAACAAAACACAAATGGAGTTGAATAAACAACAAACCAACAACTCTACTTGAGAGATAAAAACAAGACACTTTGGAGAGGGATGAACAACAAACGAATAACTCTACTTGAGAGTTAAACAACACACTAAAGGAGTGGGATAATGTCGAATGAAGAAGTCTATTCGAGATTTAAACAATGCACAGAAGGAGTAAGAGTATAACAAACGAAGAACTCTACTTGAGTGTTAACCACACACATAATGAGTGGGTTAAACAACAAATGTAAAATTCTAGTCTAGAGTTAAACAAAACAATAAAGAAGTGAGATAATTACAAACGGAGAAGTCAATTTGAGATTTAAACAACACACAAGAGGAGTAACAAAATAACGAACGAAGAACTCTACTTGAGAGTTAAACAAAATCCAAATGGAGTTGAATAATCAACAAACCAACAACTCTACTTGAGAGATAAAAACAACACACTTTGGAGAGGGATGAACAACAAACGAATAACTCTACTTGAGAGTTAAACAACACACTAAAGGAGTGGGATAATGTCGAATGAAGAAGTCTATTCGAGATTTAAACAATGCACAGAAGGAGTAAGAGTATAACAAACCAAGAACTTTACTTGAGTGTTAAACCACACACATAATGAGTGGGTTAAACAACAAATGTAAAATTCTAGTCTAGAGTTAAACAAAACAATAAAGAAGTGAGATAATTACAAACGGAGAAGTCAATTTGAGATTTAAACAACACACAAGAGGAGTAATAAAATAACGAACGAAGAACTCTACTTGAGAGTTAAACAAAACACAAAAGGAGTTGAATAAACAACAAACGAACAACCCTACTTGAGAGATAAAAACAACACACTTTGGATAGGGATGAACAACAAACGAATAACTCTACTTGAGAGTTAAACAACACACTAAAGGAGTGGGATAATGTCGAATGAAGAAGTCTATTCGAGATTTAAACAATGCACAGAAGGAGTAAGAGTATAACAAACGAAGAACTCTACTTGAGTGTTAAACCACACACAAAATGAGTGGGTTAAACAACAAATGTAAAATTCTAGTCTAGAGTTAAACAAAACAATAAAGAAGTGAGATAATTACAAACGGAGAAGTCAATTTGAGATTTAAACAACACACAAGAGGAGTAATAAAATAACGAACGAAGAACTCTACTTGAGAGTTAAACAAAACAAAAATGGAGTTGAATAAACACCAAACCAACAACTCTACTTGAGAGATAAAAACAAGTCACTTTGGAGAGGGATGAACAACAAACAAATAACTCTACTTGAGAGTTAAACAACACACTAAAGGAGTGGGATAATGTCGAATGAAGAAGTCTATTCGAGATTTAAACAATGCACATAAGGAGTAAGAGTATAACAAACGAAGAACTGTAGTTGAGTGTTAAACCACACACATAATGAGTGGGTTAAATAACAAAAGTAAAATTCTAGTCTAGAGTTAAACAAAACAATAAAGAAGTGAGATAATTACAAACGGTGAAGTCAATTTGAGATTTAAACAACACACAAGAGGAGTAATAAAATAACGAACGAAGAACTCTACTTGAGAGTTAAACAAAACCCAAATTGAGTTGAATAAACAACAAACCAACAACTCTACTTGAGAGATACAAACAACACACTTTGGAGAGGGATGAACAACAAACGAATAACTCTACTTGAGAGTTAAACAACACACTAAAGGAGTGGGATAATGTCGAATGAAGAAGTCTATTCCAGATTTAAACAATGCACAGAAGGAGTAAGAGTATAACAAACGAAGAACTCTACTTGAGTGTTAAACCACACACATAATGAGTGGGTTAAACAACAAATGTAAAATTCTAGTCTAGAGTTAAACAAAGCAATAAAGAAGTGAGATAATTACAAACGGAGAAGTCAATTTGAGATTTAAACAACACACATGAGGAGTAATAAAATAACGAACGAAAAACTCTACTTGAGAGTTAAACAAAACACAAATGGAGTTGAATAATCAACAAACCAACAACTCTACTTGAGAGATAAAAACAAGACACTTTGGAGAGGGATGAACAACAAACAAATAACTCAACTTGAGAGTTAAACAACTCACTAAAGGAGTGGGATAATGTCGAATGAAGAAGTCTATTCCAGATTTAAACAATGCACAAAAGGAGTAAGAGTATAACAAACGAAGAACTCTACTTGAGTGTTAAACCACACAGATAATGAGTGGGTTAAACAACAAATGTAAAATTCTAGTCTAGAGTTAAACAAAACAATAAAGAAGTGAGATAATTACAAACGGTGAAGTCAATTTGAGATTTAAACAACACACAAGTGGAGTAATAAAATAATGAACGAAGAACTGTACTTGAGAGTTATACAAAACACAAAAGGAATTGAATAAACAACAAACGAACAACTCTACTTGAGAGATAAAAACAACACACTTTGGAGAGGGATGAACAACAAACGAATAACTCTACTTGAGAGTTAAACAACACACTAAAGGAGTGGGATAATGTCGAAGAAGAAGTCTATTCGAGATTTAACAATGCACAGAAGGAGTAAGAGTATAACAAACGAATAACTCTACTTGAGTGTTAAACCACACACATAATGAGTGGGTTAAACAACAAATGTAAAATTCTAGTCTAGAGTTAAACAAAACAATAAAGAAGTGAGATAATTACAAACGGAGAAGTCAATTTGAGATTTAAACAACACACAAGAGGAGTAATAAAATAACGAACGAAGAACTCTACTTGAGAGTTAAACAAAACACAAATGGAGTTGAATAAACAACAAACCAACAACTCTATTTGAGCGATATAAACAAGACACTTTGGAGAGGGATGAACAACAAACGAATAACTCTACTTGAGAGTTAAACAACACACTAAAGGAGTGGGATAATGTCGAATGAAGAAGTCTATTCGAGATTTGAACAATGCACATAAGGAGTAAGAGTATAACAAACGAAGAACTCTACTTGAGTGTTAAACCACACACATAATGAGTGGGTTAAACAACAAATGTAAAATTCTAGTCTAGAGTTAAACAAAGCAATAAAGAAGTGAGATAATTACAAACGGAGAAGTCAATTTGAGATTTAAACAACACACAAGAGGAGTAATAAAATAACGACCGAAGAACTCTACTTGAGAGTTAAACAAAACACAAAAGGAGTTGAATAAACAACAAACCAACAACTCTACTTGAGAGATAAAAACAACACACTTTGGAGAGGGATGAACAACAAACGAATAACTCTACTTGAGAGTTAAACAACACACTAAAGGAGTGGGATAATGTCGAATGAAGAAGTCTATTCGAGATTTAAACAATGCACATAAGGAGTAAGAGTATAACAAACGAAGAACTCTACTTGAGTGTTAACCACACACATAATGAGTGGGTTAAACAACAAATGTAAAATTCTAGTCTAGAGTTAAACAAAACAATAAAGAAGTGAGATAATTACAAACGGTGAAGTCAATTTGAGATTTAAACAACACACAAGAGGAGTAATAAAATAACGAACGAAGAACTCTACTTGAGAGTTAAACAAAACCCAAATGGAGTTGAATAAACAACAAACCAACAACTCTACTTGAGAGATAAAAACAACACACTTTGGAGAGGGATGAACAACAAACGAATAACTCTACTTGAGAGTTAAACAACACACTAAAGGAGTGGGATAATGTCTAACGAAGAAGTCTATTAGACATTTAAACAATGCACATAAGGAGTAAGAGTATAACAAACGAAGAACTCTACTTGAGTGTTAAACCACACACATAATGAGTGGATAACAACAAATTTAAAATTCTAGTCTAGAGTTAAACAAAACAATAAAGAAGTGAGATAATTACAAACGGTGAAGTCAATTTGAGATTTAAACAACACACAAGAGGAGTAATAAAATAACGAACGAACAACTCTACTTGAGAGTTAAACAAAACCCAAATGGAGTTGAATAAACAACAAACCAACAACTCTACTTGAGAGATAAAAACAAGACACTTTGGAGAGGGATGAACAACAAACCAATAACTCTACTTGAGAGTTAAACAACTCACTAAAGGAGTGGGATAATGTTGAATGAAGAAGTCTATTCGAGATTTAAACAATGCACATAAGGAGTAAGAGTATAACAAACGAAGAACTGTACTTGAGTGTTAAACCACACACATAATGAGTGGGTTAAACAACAAATGTAAAATTCTAGTCTAGAGTTAAACAAAACAATAAAGAAGTGAGATAATTACAAACGGAGAAGTCAATTTGAGATTTAAACAACACACAAGAGGAGTAATAAAATAACGAACGAAGAACTCTACTTGAGAGTTAAACAAAACACAAAAGGAGTTGAATAAACAACAAACCAACAACTCTACTTGAGAGATAAAAACAACACACTTTGGAGAGGGATGAACAACAAACGAATAACTCTACTTGAGAGTTAAACAACACACTAAAGGAGTGGGATAATGTCGAATGAAGAAGTCTATTCGAGATTTAAACAATGCACATAAGGAGTAAGAGTATAACAAACGAAGAACTCTACTTGAGTGTTAAACCACACACATAATGAGTGGGTTAAACAACAAATGTAAAATTCTAGTCTAGAGTTAAACAAAACAATAAAGAAGTGAGATAATTACAAACGGAGAAGTCAATTTGAGATTTAAACAACACACAAGAGGAGTAATAAAATAACGAACGAAGAACTCTACTTGAGAGTTAAACAAAACACAAAAGAGTTGAATAAACAACAAACCAACAACTCTACTTGAGCAATATAAACAACACACTTTGGAGAGGGATGAACAACAAACGAATAACTCTACTTGAGAGTTAAACAACACACTAAAGGAGTGGGATAATGTCGAATGAAGAAGTCTATTCGAGATTTAAACAATGCACATAAGGAGTAAGAGTATAACAAACGAAGAACTCTTTTGAGTGTTAAACCACACACATAATGAGTGGGTTAAACAACAAATGTAAAATTCTAGTCTAGAGTTAAACAAAACAATAAAGAAGTGAGATAATTACAAACGGAGAAGTCAATTTGAGATTTAAACAACACACAAGAGGAGTAATAAAATAACGAACGAAGAACTCTACTTGAGAGTTAAACAAAACCCAAATGGAGTTGAATAAACAACAAACCAACAACTCTACTTGAGAGATAAAAACAACACACTTTGGAGAGGGATGAACAACAAACGAATAACTCTACTTGAGAGTTAAACAACACACTAAAGGAGTGGGATAATGTCGAATGAAGAAGTCTATTCGAGATTTAAACAATGCACATAAGGAGTAAGAGTATAACAAACGAAGAACTCTACTTGAGTGTTAAACCACACACATAATGAGTGGGTTAAACAACAAATGTAAAATTCTAGTCTAGAGTTAAACAAAACAATAAAGAAGTGAGATAATTACAAACGAGAAGTCAATTTGAGATTAAAACAACACACAAGAGGAGTAATAAAATAACGAACAAGAACTCTACTTGAGAGTTAAACAAAACACAAATGGAGTTGAATAATCAACAAACCAACAACTCTACTTGAGAGATAAAAACAAGACACTTTGGAGAGGGATGAACAACAAACAAATAACTCTACTTGAGAGTTAAACAACACACTAAAGGAGTGGGATAATGTCTAAAGAAGAAGTCTATTAGAGATTTAAACAATGCACAGAAGGAGTAAGAGTATAACAAACGAAGAACTCTACTTGAGTGTTAAACCACACATAATGAGTGGGTTAAACAACAAATGTAAAATTCTAGTCTAGAGTTAAACAAAACAATAAAGAAGTGAGATAATTACAAACGGTGAAGTCAATTTGAGATTTAAACAACACACAAGAGGAGTAATAAAATAACGAATGAAGAACTCTACTTGAGAGTTAAACAAAACACAAAAGGAGTTGAATAAACAACAAACCAACAACTCTACTTGAGCGATATAAACAACACACTTTGGAGAGGGATGAACAACAAACGAATAACTCTACTTGAGAGTTAAACAACACACTAAAGGAGTGGGATAATGTCGAATGAAGAAGTCTATTCGAGATTTAAACAATGCACAGAAGGAGTAAGAGTATAACAAACGAAGAACTCTACTTGAGTGTTAAACCACACACATAATGAGTGGGTTAAACAACAAATGTAAAATTCTAGTCTAGAGTTAAACAAAACAATAAAGAAGTGAGATAATTACAAACGGAGAAGTCAATTTGAGATTTAAACAACACACAAGAGGAGTAATAAAATAACGAATGAAGAACTCTACTTGAGAGTTAAACAAAACACAAATGGAGTTGAATAAACAACAAACCAACAACTCTACTTGAGAGATAAAAACAAGACACTTTGGAGAGGGATGAACAACAAACAAATAACTCTGCTTGAGAGTTAAACAACACACTAAAGGAGTGGATAATGTCAAACGAAGAAGTCTATTCGAGATTTAAACAATGCACATAAGGAGTAAGAGTATAACAAACGAAGAACTTACTTTAGTGTTAAACACACACATAATGAGTGGGTTAAACAACAAATGTAAAATTCTAGTCTCAGAGTTAAACAAAACAATAAAGAAGTGAGATAATTACAAACGGAGAAGTCAATTTGAGATTTAAACAACACACAAGAGGAGTAATAAAATAACGAACGAAGAACTCTACTTGAGAGTTAAACAAAACACAAAAGGAGTTGAATAAACAACAAACCAACAACTCTACTTGAGAGATAAAAACAAGACACTTTGGAGAGGGATGAACAACAAACAAATAACTCTACTTGAGAGTTAAACAACACACTAAAGGAGTGGGATAATGTCAAACGAAGAAGTCTATTAGAGATCTAAACAATGCACAGAAGGAGTAAGAGTATAACAAACGAAGAACTCTACTTGAGTGTTAAACCACACACATAATGAGTGGGTTAAACAACAAATGTAAAATTCTAGTCTAGAGTTAAACAAAACAATAAAGAAGTGAGATAATTACAAACGGTGAAGTCAATTTGAGATTTAAACAACACACAAGAGGAGTAATAAAATAACGAATCTAAGAACTCTACTTGAGAGTTAAACAAAATTCAAATGGAGTTGAATAAACAACAAACCAACAACTCTACTTGAGAGATTAAAACAACACACTTTGGAGAGGGATGAACAACAAACGAATAACTCTACTTGAGAGTTAAACAACACACTAAAGGAGTGGGATAATGTCGAATGAAGAAGTCTATTCGAGATTTAAACAATGCACAGAAGGAGTAAGAGTATAACAAACAAAGAACTTACTGAGTGTTAAACCACACACATAATGAGTGGGTTAAACAACAAATGTAAAATTCTAGTCTAGAGTTAAACAAAACAATAAAGAAGTGAGATAATTACAAACGGAGAAGTCAATTTGAGATTTAAACAACACACAAGAGGAGTAATAAAATAACGAACGAAGAACTCTACTTGAGAGTTAAACAAAACACAAATGGAGTTGAATAAACAACAAACCAACAACTCTACTTGAGAGATAAAAACAACACACTTTGGAGAGGGATGAACAACAAACGAATAACTCTACTTGAGAGTTAAACAACACACTAAAGGAGTGGGATAATGTCGAATGAAGAAGTCTATTCGAGATTTAAACAATGCACAGAAGGAGTAAGAGTATAACAAACGAAGAACTCTTTTGAGTGTTAAACCACACACATAATGAGTGGGTTAAATAACAAATGTAAAATTCTAGTCTAGTTAAACAAAACAATAAAGAAGTGAGATAATTACAAACGGAGAAGTCAATTTGAGATTTAAACAACACACAAGAGGAGTAATAAAATAACGAACGAAGAACTCTACTTGAGAGTTAAACAAAACACAAAAGGAGTTGAATAAACAACAAACCAACAACTCTACTTGAGAGATAAAAACAACACACTTTGGAGAGGGATGAACAACAAACGAATAACTCTACTTGAGAGTTAAACAACACACTAAAGGAGTGGGATAATGTCGAATGAAGAAGTCTATTCGAGATTTAAACAATGCACATAAGGAGTAAGAGTATAACAAACTAAGAACGATACATGTGTGTAAAACCACAAACAGAATGTGTGGGTTAAACAAACAAATGTAAAATTCTAGTCTAGAGTTAAACAAAACAATAAAGAAGTGAGATAATTAAAAAACGAGAAGTCAAATTTAAAATTAAACAACACACAAGAGGAGCAATAAAATAACGAACGAAGAACTCTACTTGAGAGTTAAACAAAACATAAATGGAGTTGAATAAACACCAAACCAACAACTTTACATGAGAGATAAAAACAAGACACTTTGGAGAGGGATGAACAACAAACGAAACTCTACTTGAGAGTTAAACAACACACTAAAGGAGTGGGATAATGTCGAATGAAGAAGTCTATTCGAGATTTAAACAATGCACAGAAGGAGTAAGAGTATAACAAACGAAGAACTCTACTTGAGTGTTAAACCACACACATAATGAGTGGGTTAAACAACAAATGTAAAATTCTAGTCTAGAGTTAAACAAAACAATAAAGAAGTGAGATAATTACAAACGGTGAAGTCAATTTGAGATTTAAACAACACACAAGAGGAGTAATAAAATAACGAATGAAGAACTCTACTTGAGAGTTAAACAAAACACAAAAGGAGTTGAATAAACAACAAACCAACAACTCTACTTGAGAGATAAAAACAAGACACTTTGGAGAGGGATGAACAACAAACGAAACTCTACTTGAGAGTTAAACAACACACTAAAGGAGTGGGATAATGTCGAATGAAGAAGTCTATTCGAGATTTAAACAATGCACATAAGGAGTAAGAGTATAACAAACGAAGAACTTACTGAGTGTTAAACCACACACATAATGAGTGGGTTAAACAACAAATGTAAAATTCTAGTCTAGAGTTAAACAAAACAATAAAGAAGTGAGATAATTACAAACGGAGAAGTCAATTTGAGATTTAAACAACACACAAGAGGAGTAATAAAATAACGAACAAAGAACTCTACTTGAGAGTTAAACAAAACACAAAAGGAGTTGAATAAACAACAAACCAACAACTCTACTTCAGAGATAAAAACAACACACTTTGGAGAGGGATGAACAACAAACGAATAACTTTACTTGAGAGTTAAACAACATACTAAAGGAGTGGGATAATGTCAAACGAAGAAGTCTATTCGAGATTTAAACATTGCACATAAGGAGTAAGAGTATAACAAACGAAGAACTTACTGAGTGTTAAACCAGACACATAATGAGTGGGTTAAACAACAAATGTAAAATTCTAGTCTAGAGTTAAACAAAACAATAAAGAAGTGAGATAATTACAAACGGAGAAGTCAATTTGAGATTTAAACAACACACAAGAGGAGTAATAAAGTAACTAACTAAGAACTCTACTTGAGAGTTAAACAAAACACAAAAGGAGTTGAATAAACAACAAACCAACAACTCTACTTGAGAGATAAAAACAACACACTTTGGAGAGGGATGAACAACAAACGAATAACTCAACTTGAGAGTTAAACAACATACTAAAGGAGTGGGATAATGTCAAACGAAGAAGTCTATTCGAGATTTAAACATTGCATAGAAGGAGTAAGAGTATAACAAACGAAGAACTCTACTTGAGTGTTAAACCACACACATAATGAGTGGGTTAAACAACAAATGTAAAATTCTAGTCTAGAGTTAAACAAAACAATAAAGAAGTGAGATAATTACAAACGGTGAAGTCAATTTGAGATTCAAACAACACACAAGAGGAGTAATAAAATAACGAACGAAGAACTCTACTTGAGAGTTAAACAAAACACAAATGGAGTTGAATACACACCAAACCAACAACTCTACTTGAGAGATAAACACAACTCTTTGGAGAGGGATGAACAACAAACAAATAACTCTACTTGAGAGTTAAACAACACACTAAAGGAGTGGGATAATGTCTAAAGAAGAAGTCTATTCGAGATTTAAACAATGCACATAAGGAGTAAGAGTATAACAAACTAAGAACTCTACTTGAGTGTTAAACCACACACATAATGAGTGGGTTAAACAACAAATGTAAAATTCTAGTCTAGAGTTAAACAAAACAATAAAGAAGTGAGATAATTACAAACGCTGAAGTCAATTTGAGATTCAAACAACACACAAGAGGAGTAATAAAATAACGAACGAAGAACTCTACTTGAGAGTTAAACAAAACACAAAAGGAGTTGAATAAACAACAAACCAACAACTCTACTTGAGAGATAAAAACAACACACTTTGGAGAGGGATGAACAACAAACGAATAACTCTACTTGAGAGTTAAACAACACACTAAAGGAGTGGGATAATGTCGAATGAAGAAGTCTATTCGAGATTTAAACAATGCACAGAAGGAGTAAGAGTATAACAAACGAAGAACTCTACTTGAGTGTTAAACCACACACATAATGAGTGGGTTAAACAACAAATGTAAAATTCTAGTCTAGAGTTAAACAAAACAATAAAGAAGTGAGATAATTACAAACGGTGAAGTCAATTTGAGATTTAAACAACACACAAGAGGAGTAATAAAATAACGAACGAAGAACTCAACTTGAGAGTCAAACAAAACACAAAAGGAGTTGAATAAACAAAACCAACAACTCTACTTGAGAGATAAAAACAACACACTTTGGAGAGGGATGAACAACAAACGAATAACTCTACTTGAGAGTTAAACAACACACTAAAGGAGTGGGATAATGTCGAATGAAGAAGTCTATTCGAGATTTAAACAATGCACATAAGGAGTAAGAGTATAACAAACGAAGAACTCTACTTGAGTGTTAAACCACACACATAATGAGTGGGTTAAACAACAAATGTAAAATTCTAGTCTAGAGTTAAACAAAACAATAAAGAAGTGAGATAATTACAAACGGTGAAGTCAATTTGAGATTCAAACAACACACAAGAGGAGTAATAAAATAACGAACAAGAACTCTACTTGAGAGTTAAACAAAACCCAAATGGAGTTGAATAAACAACAAACCAACAACTCTACTTGAGAGATAAAAACAACACACTTTGGAGAGGGATGAACAACAAACGAATAACTCTACTTGAGAGTTAAACAACACACTAAAGGAGTGGGATAATGTCGAATGAAGAAGTCTATTCGAGATTTAAACAATGCACATAAGGAGTAAGAGTATAACAAACGAAGAACTCACTTGAGTGTTAACCACACACATAATGAGTGGGTTAAACAACAAATGTAAAATTCTAGTCTAGAGTTAAACAAAACAATAAAGAAGTGAGATAATTACAAACGGTGAAGTCAATTTGAGATTTAAACAACACACAAGAGGAGTAATAAAATAACGAACGAAGAACTGTACTTGAGAGTGAAACAAAACACAAAAAGAATTGAATAAACAACAAACGAACAACTCTAATTGAGCGATATAAACAAGACACTTTGGAGAGGGATGAACAACAAACGAATAACTCTACTTGAGAGTTAAACAACACACTAAAGGAGTGGGATAATGTCGAATGAAGAAGTCTATTCCAGATTTAAACAATGCACAGAAGGAGTAAGAGTATAACAAACGAAGAACTCTACTTGAGTGTTAAACCACACACATAATGAGTGGGTTAAACAACAAATGTAAATTCTAGTCTAGAGTTCAACAAAACAATAAAGAAGTGAGATAATTACAAACGGAGAAGTCAATTTGAGATTTAAACAACACACAAGAGGAGTTATAAAATAACAAACGAAGAACTCTACTTGAGAGTTAAACAAAACACAAAAGGAGTTGAATAAACAACAAACCAACAACTCTACTTGAGAGATAAAAACAACACACTTTGGAGAGGGATGAACAACAAACGAATAACTCTACTTGAGAGTTAAACAACACACTAAAGGAGTGGGATAATGTCGAATGAAGAAGTCTATTCGAGATTTAAACATTGCACATAAGGAGTAAGAGTATAATAAACGAAGAACTCTACTTGAGTGTTAAACGACACACATAATGAGTGGGTTAAACAACAAATGTAAAATTCTAGTCTAGAGTTAAACAAAACAATAAAAAAGTGAGATACTTACAAACGGTGAAGTCAATTTGAGATTTAAACAACACACAAGAGGAGTAATAAAATAACTAACGAAGAACTCTACTTGAGAGTTAAACAAAACACAAAAGGAGTTGAATAAACAACAAACCAACAACTCTACTTGAGAGATAAAAACAACACACTTTGGAGAGGGATGAACAACAAACGAATAACTCTACTTGAGAGTTAAACAACACACTAAAGGAGTGGGATAATGTCAAACAGAGAAGTCTATTCGAGATTTAACAATACACAGAAGGAGTAATAGTATTACAAACTAAGAACTCTACTTGAGTGTTAAACCACACACATAATGAGTGGGTTAAACAACAAATGTAAAATTCTAGTCTAGAGTTAAACAAAACAATAAAGAAGTGAGATAATTACAAACGGCGAAGTCAATTTTAGATTTAAACAACACACAAGAGGAGTAATAAAATAACGAACAAAGAACTCTACTTGAGAGTTAAACAAAACACAAAAGGAGTTGAATAAACAACAAACCAACAACTCTACTTGAGAGATAAAAACAACACACTTTGGAGAGGGATGAACAACAAACGAATAACTCTACTTGAGAGTTAAACAACACACTAAAGGAGTGGGATAATGTCGAATGAAGAAGTCTATTCGAGATTTAAACAATGCACAGAAGGAGTAAGAGTATAACAAACGAAGAACTCTACTTGAGTGTTAAACCACACACATAATGAGTGGGTTAAACAACAAATGTAAAATTCTAGTCTAGAGTTAAACAAAACAATAAAGAAGTGAGATAATTACAAACGGTGAAGTCAATTTGAGATTTAAACAACACACAAGAGGAGTAATAAAATAACGAACGAAGAACTCTACTTGAGAGTTAAACAAAACACAAATGGAGTTGAATAAACAACAAACCAACAACTCTACTTGAGAGATAAAAACAACACACTTTGGAGAGGGATGAACAACAAAAAAATAACTGTTCTTGAGAGATAAACAACACACTAAAGGAGTGCGATAATGTCGAATGAAGAAGTCTATTCGAGATTTAAACAATGCACAGAAGGATTAAGAGTATAACAAATGAAGAACTCTACGTGAGTGTTAAACCACACACATAATGAGTGGGTTAAACGACAAATGTAAAATTCTAGTCTAGAGTAAAACAAAACAATAAAGAAGTAAGATAATTACAAACGGTGAAGTCAATTTGAGATTTAAACAACACACAAGAGGAGTAATAAAATAACGAACGAAGAACTCTACTTGAGAGTTAAACAAAACACAAAAGGAGTTGAATAAACAACAAACCAACAACTCTACTTGAGAGATAAAAACAACACACTTTGGAGAGGGATGAACAACAAACGAATAACTCTACTTGAGAGTTAAACAACACACTAAAGGAGTGGGATAATGTCGAATGAAGAAGTCTATTCGAGATTTAAACAATGCACAGAAGGAGTAAGAGTATAACAAACAAAGAACTTTACTTGAGTGTTAAACCACACACATAATGAGTGGGTTAAACAACAAATGTAAAATTCTAGTCTAGAGTTAAACAAAACAATAAAGAAGTGAGATAATTACAAACGGTGAAGTCAATTTGAGATTTAAACAACACACAAGAGGAGTAATAAAATAACGAATGAAGAACTCTACTTGAGAGTTAAACAAAACACAAAAGGAGTTGAATAAACAACAAACCAACAACTCTACTTGAGAGATAAAACAACACACTTTGGAGAGGGATGAACAACAAACGAATAACTCTACTTGAGAGTTAAACAACACACTAAAGGAGTGGGATAATGTCGAATGAAGAAGTCTATTCGAGATTTAAACAATGCACATAAGGAGTAAGAGTATAACAAACAAAGAACTCTACTTGAGTGTTAAACCACACACATAATGAGTGGGTTAAACAACAAATGTAAAATTCTAGTCTAGAGTTAAACAAAACAATAAAGAAGTGAGATAATTACAAACTGAGAAGTCAATTTGAGATTTAAACAACACACAAGAGGAGTAATAAAATAACGAACGAAGAACTCTACTTGAGAGTTAAACAAAACACAAAAGGAGTTGAATAAACAACAAACCAACAACTCTACTTGAGAGATAAAAACAACACACTTTGGAGAGGGATGAACAACAAACGAATAACTCTACTTGAGAGTTAAACAACACACTAAAGGAGTGGGATAATGTCGAATGAAGAAGTCTATTCGAGATTTAAACATTGCACATAAGGAGTAAGAGTATAACAAACGAAGAACTCTACTTGAGTGTTAAACCACACACATAATGAGTGGGTTAAACAACAAATGTAAAATTCTAGTCTAGAGTTAAACAAAACAATAAAGAAGTGAGATAATTACAAACGGAGAAGTCAATTTGAGATTTAAACAACACACAAGAGGAGTTATAAAATAACAAACGAAGAACTCTACTTGAGAGTTAAACAAAACACAAAAGGAGTTGAATAAACAACAAACCAACAACTCTACTTGAGAGATATAAAGAGGACACTTTGGAGAGGGATGCACAACAAACTAATAACTCTACTTGAGAGTTAAACAACACACTAAAGGAGTGGGATAATGTCGAATGAAGAAGTCTATTCGAGATTTAAACAATGCACATAAGGAGTAAGAGTATAACAAACGAAGAACTCTACTTGAGTGTTAAACACACACATAATGAGTTGGTTAAACAACAAATGTAAAATTCTAGTCTAGAGTTAAACAAAACAATAAAGAAGTGAGATAATTACAAACGGTGAAGTCAATTTGAGATTTAAACAACACACAAGAGGAGTAATAAAATAACCAACGAAGAACTCTACTTGAGAGTTAAACAAAACAAAAATGGAGTTGAATAAACACCAAACCAACAACTCTACTTGAGAGATAAAAACAAGACACTTTGGAGAGGGATGAACAACAAACGAATAACTCTACTTGAGAGTTAAACAACTCACTAAAGGAGTGGGATAATGTATAGGAAGAAGTCTATTCGAGATTTAAACAATGCACATAAGGAGTAAGAGTATAACAAACGAAGAACTATACTTGAGTGTTAAACCACACACATAATGAGTGGGTTAAACAACAAATGTAAAATTCTAGTCTAGAGTTAAACAAAACAATAAAGAAGTGAGATAATTACAAACGGTGAAGTCAATTTGAGATTTAAACAACACACAAGAGGAGTAATAAAATAACTAATCAAGAACTCTACTCGAGAGTTAAACAAAACACAAAAGGAGTTGAATAAACAACAAACCAACAACTCTACTTTAGAGATAAAACAAGACACTTTGGAGAGGGATGAACAACAAACAAATAACTCTACTTGAGAGTTAAACAACACACTAAAGGAGTGGGATAATGTCGAATGAAGAAGTCTATTCGAGATTTAAACAATGCACATAAGGAGTAAGAGTATAACAAACGAAGAACTCTACTTGAGTGGTAAACCACACACACATAATGAGTGGGTTAAACAGCAAATGTAAAATTCTAGTCTAGAGTTAAACAAAACAATAAAGAAGTCAGATAATTACAAACAGTGAAGTCAATTTGAGATTTAAACAACACACAAGAGGAGTAATAAAATAACGAATGAAGAACTCTACTTGAGAGTTAAACAAAACACAAAAGGAGTTGAATAAACAACAAACCAACAACTCTACTTGAGAGATAAAAACAACACACTTTGGAGAGGGATGAACAACAAACGAATAACTCTACTTGAGAGTTAAACAACACACTAAAGGAGTGGGATAATGTCGAATGAAGAAGTCTATTCGAGATTTAAACAATGCACAGAAGGAGTAAGAGTATAACAAACGAAGAACTCTACTTGAGTGTTAAACCACACACATAATGAGTGGGTTAAACAACAAATGTAAAATTCTAGTCTAGAGTTAAACAAAACAATAAAGAAGTGAGATAATTACAAACGGAGAAGTCAATTTGAGATTTAAACAACACACAAGAGGAGTAATAAAATAACGAACGAAGAACTCTACTTGAGAGTTAAACAAAACACAAATGGAGTTGAATAAACAACAAACCAACAACTCTACTTGAGAGATAAAAACAAGACACTTTGGAGAGGGATGAACAACAAACAAATAACTCTACTTGAGAGTTAAACAACACACTAAAGGAGTGTGATAATGTCTAATGAAGAAGTCAATTCGAGATTTAAACAATGCACATAAGGAGTAAGAGTATAACAAACTAAGAACTTACTGAGTGTTAAACCACACACATAATGAGTGGGTTAAACAACAAATGTAAAATTCTAGTCTAGAGTTAAACAAAACAATAAAGAAGTGAGATAATTACAAACCGTGAAGTCAATTTGAAATTTAAACAACACACAAGAGGAGTAATAAAATAACTAACTAATAACTCTACTTGAGAGTTAAACAAAACACAAAAGGAGTTGAATAAACAACAAACCAACAACTCTACTTGAGAGATAAAAACAACACACTTTGGAGAGGGATGAACAACAAACGAATAACTCTACTTGAGAGTTAAACAACACACTAAAGGTTTGTGAATAATGTCTAATGAAGAAGTCTATTCGAGATTTAAACAATGCACAGAAGGAGTAAGAGTATAACAAACGAAGAACTCTACTTGAGTGTTAAACCAGACACATAATGAGTGGGTTAAACAACAAATGTAAAATTCTAGTCTAGAGTTAAACAAAACAATAAAGAAGTGAGATAATTACAAACGGAGAAGTCAATTTGAGTTTTAAACGACACACAAGAGGAGTAATAAAATAACTAACTAAGAACTCTACCTGAGAGTTAAACAAAATACAAATGGAGTTGAATAAACAACAAACCAACAACTCTACTTGAGAGATAAAAACAAGACACTTTGGAGAGGGATGAACAACAAACGAATAACTATACTTGAGAGTTAAACAACACACTAAAGGAGTGGGATAATGTCAATGAAGAAGTCTATTCGAGATTTAAACAATGCACATAAGGAGTAAGAGTATAACAAACGAAGAACTTACTTGAGTGTTAAAACACACATAATGAGTGGGTTAAACAACAAATGTAAAATTCTAGTCTAGAGTTAAACACAACAATAAAGAAGTGAGATATTTACAAACGTGAAGTCAATTTGAGATTTAAACAACACACAAGAGGAGTAATAAAATAACGACCAGAAAACTCTACTTGAAACAAAAAAAAACACAAATGGAGTTGAATAAACAACAAAACCAACAATCTACTTGAGAGATAAAACAAGACACTTTGGAGAGGGATGAACAACAAACTAATAACTCTACTTGAGAGTTAAACAACACTAAAGGAGTTGGATAATGTCTAACTAAGAAGTCTATTAGAGATTTAAACAATGCACATAAGGAGTAAGAGTATAACAAACCAAGAACTCTACTTGAGAGTTAAACCACACACATAATGAGAGGTTAAACAACAAATGTAAAATTTAGTCTAGAGTTAAACAAAACAATAAAGAAGTGAGATAATTACAAACAAGAAGTCAATTTGAGATTTAAACAACACACAAGAGGAGTAATAAAATAACAAACTAAGAACTCTACTTGAGAGTTTAAAAAACAAATAACTCTACTTGAGTGTTAAACCACACACATAATGAGTGGGTTAAACAACAAATGTAAAATTCTAGTCTAGAGTTAAACAAAACAATAAAGAAGTGAGATAATTACAAACGGTGAAGTCAATTTGAGATTTAAACAACACACAAGAGGAGTAATAAAATAACCAACGAAGAACTCTACTTGAGAGTTAAACAAAACACAAATGGAGTTGAATAAACACCAAACCAACAACTCTACTTGAGAGATAAAAACAAGACACTTTGGAGAGGGATGAACAACAAACGAATAACTCTACTTGAGAGTCAAACAACTCACTAAAGGAGTGGCATAATGTCAAACGAAGAAGTCTATTAGACATTTAAACAATGCAGATAAGGAGTAAGAGTATAACAAACGAAGAACTCTACTTGAGTGTTAAACCACACACATAATGAGTGGGTTAAACAACAAATGTAAAATTCTAGTCTAGAGTTAAACAAAACAATAAAGAAGTGAGATAATTACAAACGGTGAAGTCAATTTGAGATTTAAACAACACACAAGAGGAGTAATAAAATAACAATCAAGAACTCTACTTGAGAGTTAAACAAAACACAAATGGAGTTGAATAAACAACAAACCAACAACTCTACTTGAGAGATAAAAACAACACACTTTGGAGAGGGATGAACAACAAAAAAATAACTGTTCTTGAGAGTTAAACAACTCACTAAAGGAGTGGGATAATGTCTAACGAAGAAGTCTATTAGACATTTAAACAATGCACAGAAGGAGTAAGAGTATAACACACGAAGAACTCTACTTGAGAGTTAAACAACACACAAGAGGAGTAATAAAATAACGACCGAAGAACTCTACTTGAGAGTTAAACAAAACACAAAGGGAGTTGAATAAACAACAAACCAACAACTCTACTTGAGAGATAAAAACAACACACTTTGGAGAGGGATGAACAACAAACGAATAACTCTACTTGAGAGTTAAACAACACACTAAAGGAGTGGGATAATGTCGAATGAAGAAGTCTATTCGAGATTTAAACAATGCACATAAGGAGTAAGAGTATAACAAACGAAGAACTCTACTTGAGTGTTAAACCACACACATAATGAGTGGGTTAAACAACAAATGTAAAATTCTAGTCTAGAGTTAAACAAAACAATAAAGAAGTGAGATAATTACAAACGGTGAAGTCAATTTGAGATTTAAACAACACACAAGAGGAGTAATAAAATAACGAACGAAGAACTCTACTTGAGAGTTAAACAAAACACAAAAGGAGTTGAATAAACAACAAACCAACAACTCTACTTGAGAGATAAAAACAAGACACTTTGGAGAGGGATGAACAACAAACGAATAACTCTACTTGAGAGTTAAACAACTCACTAAAGGAGTGGAATAATGTCAAACGAAGAAGTCTATTAGACATTTAAACAATGCACATAAGGAGTAAGAGTATAACAAACGAAGAACTCTACTTGAGTGTTAAACCACACACATAATGAGTGGGTTAAACAGCAAATGTAAAATTCTAGTCTAGAGTTAAACAAAACAATAAAGAAGTGAGATAATTACAAACGGAGAAGTCAATTTGAGATTTAAACAACACACAAGAGGAGTAATAAAAAACGAATGAAGAACTCTACTTGAGAGTTAAACAAAACACAAATGGAGTTGAATAAACAACAAACCAACAACTCTACTTGAGAGATAAAAACAAGACACTTTGGAGAGGGATGAACAACAAACGAATAACTCTACTTGAGAATTAAACAACTCACTAAAGGAGTGGCATAATGTCAAACGAAGAAGTCTATTAGACATTTAAACAATGCACATAAGGAGTAAGAGTATAACAAACGAAGAACTCTACTTGAGTGTTAAACCACACACATAATGAGTGGGTTAAACAGCAAATGTAAAATTCTAGTCTAGAGTTAAACAAAACAATAAAGAAGTGAGATAATTACAAACGGTGAAGTCAATTTGAGATTTAAACAACACACAAGAGGAGTAATAAAATAACTAATCAAGTACTCTACTTGAGAGTTAAACAAAACACAAAAGGAGTTGAATAAACAACAAACAACAACTCTACTGGAGCGATAAAAACATCACACTTTGGAGAGGGATGAACAACAAACGAATAACTCTACTTGAGAGTTAAACAACACACTAAAGGAGTGGCATAATGTCTAATGAAGAAGTCTATTGAGACATTTAAACAATGCACATAAGTAGAAAGAGTATAACAAACTAAGAACTTACTTGAGTGTTAAACCACACATAATGAGTGGGTTAAACAACAAATGTAAAATTCTAGTCTAGAGTTAAGCAAAACAATAAAGAAGTGAGATAATTACAAACGAGAAGTCAATTTGAGATTTAAACAACACACAAGAGGAGTAATAAAATAACGAACAAGAACTCTACTTGAGAGTTAAACAAAATCCAAATGGAGTTGAATAATCAACAAACCAACAACTCTACTTGAGAGATAAAAACAAGACACTTTGGAGAGGGATGAACAACAAACAAATAACTCTACTTGAGAGTTAAACAACACACTAAAGGAGTGTGATAATGTCGAATGAAGAAGTCTATTAGAGATTTAAACAATGCACATAAGGAGTAAGAGTATAACAAACGAAGAACTCTACTTGAGTGTTAAACCACACATAATGAGTGGGTTAAACAACAAATGTAAAATTCTAGTCTAGAGTTAAACAAAACAATAACGAAGTGAGATAATTACAAACGGAAGTCAATTTGAGATTTAAACAACACACAAGAGGAGTAATAAAATAACTAACGTAAGAACTCTACTTGAGAGTTAAACAAAACACAAATGGAGTTGAATAAACAACAAACCAACAACTCTACTTGAGAGATAAAAACAACACACTTTGGAGAGGGATGAACAACAAACGAATAACTCTACTTGAGAGTTAAACAACACACTAAAGGAGTGGGATAATGTCGAATGAAGAAGTCTATTCGAGATTTAAACAATGCACAGAAGGAGTAAGAGTATAACAAACCAAGAACTTTACTTGAGTGTTAAACCACACACATAATGAGTGGGTTAAACAACAAATGTAAAATTCTAGTCTAGAGTTAAACAAAACAATAAAGAAGTGAGATAATTACAAACGGTGAAGTCAATTTGAGATTTAAACAACACACAAGAGGAGTAATAAAATAACGAACGAAGAACTCTACTTGAGAGTTAAACAAAACACAAAAGGAGTTGAATAAACAACAAACCAACAACTCTACTTGAGAGATAAAACAACACTTTTGGAGAGGGATGAACAACAAACTAATAACTCTACTTGAGAGTGTTAAACCACACACATAATGAGTGGGTTAAACAACAAATGTAAAATTCTAGTCTAGAGTTAAACAAAGCAATAAAGAAGTGAGATAATTACAAACGGAGAAGTCAATTTGAGATTTAAACAACACACAAGAGGAGTAATAAAATAACGAACGAAGAACTCTACTTGAGAGTTAAACAAAATCCAAATGGAGTTGAATAATCAACAAACCAACAACTCTACTTGAGAGAAAAACAAGACACTTTGGAGAGAGATGAACAACAAACGAATAACTCTACTTGAGAGTTAAAGAACACACTAAAGGAGTGGGATAATGTCGAATGAAGAAGTCTATTCGAGATTTAAACAATGCACAGAAGGAGTAAGAGTATAACAAACGAAGAACTCTACTTGACTGTTAAACCACACACATAATGAGTGGGTTAAACAACAAATGTAAAATTCTAGTCTAGAGTTAAACAAAACAATAAAGAAGTGAGATAATTACAAACGGTGAAGTCAATTTGAGATTTAAACAACACACAAGAGGAGTAATAAAATAACGAACGAAGAACTCTACTTGAGAGTTAAACAAAACACAAAAGGAGTTGAATAAACCACAAACCAACAACTCTACTTGAGAGATAAAAACAACACACTTTGGAGAGAGATGAACAACAAACGAATAACTCTACTTGAGAGTTAAACAACACGCTAAAGGAGTGGGATAATGTCGAATGAAGAAGTCTATTCGAGATTTAAACAATGCACAGAAGGAGTAAGAGTATAACAAACGAAGAACTCTACTTGAGTGTTAACCACACACATAATGAGTGGGTTAAACAACAAATGTAAAATTCTAGTCTAGAGTTAAACAAAGCAATAAAGAAGTGAGATACTTACAAACGTAGAAGTCAATTTGAGATTTAAACAACACACAAGAGGAGTAATAAAATAACATCAAGAACTCTACTTGAGAGTTAAACAAAACACAATGGAGTTGAATAAACAACAAACCAACAACTCTACTTGAGAGATAAAAACAACACACTTTGGAGAGGGATGAACAACAAACGAATAACTCTACTTGAGAGTTAAACAACACACTAAAGGAGTGGGATAATGTCGAATCAAGAAGTCCATTAGACATTAAAACAATGCACATAAGGAGTAAGAGTATAACAAACTAAGAACTTACTGAGTGTTAAACACACACATAATGAGTGGGTTAAACAACAAATGTAAAATTCTAGTCTAGAGTTAAACAAAACAATAAAGAAGTGAGATAATTACAAACGTGAAGTCAATTTGAGATTTAAACAACACACAAGAGGAGTAATAAAATAACGAATAAGAACTCTACTTGAGAGTTAAACAAAACAAAAGGAGTTGAATAAACAACAAACCAACAACTCTACTTGAGAGATAAAACAAGACACTTTGGAGAGGGATGAACAACAAACAAATAACTCTACTTGAGAGTTAAACAACACACTAAAGGAGTGGATAATGTCTAATGAAGAAGTCTATTAGATTTAAACAATGCACATAAGGAGTAAGAGTATAATAAACGAAGAACTCTACTGAGTGTTAAACCACACACATAATGAGTGGGTTAAACAACAAATGTAAAATTCTAGTCTAGAGTTAAACAAAACAATAAAGAAGTGAGATAATTACAAACGGTGAAGTCAATTTGAGATTTAAACAACACACAAGAGGAGTAATAAAATAACGAATGAAGAACTCTACTTGAGAGTTAAACAAAACCCAAATGGAGTTGAATAAACAACAAACCAACAACTCTACTTGAGAGATAAAAACAACACACTTTGGAGAGGGATGAACAACAAACGAATAACTCTACTTGAGAGTTAAACAACACACTAAAGGAGTGGGATAATGTCGAATGAAGAAGTCTATTCGAGATTTAAACAATGCACATAAGGAGTAAGAGTATAACAAACTAAGAACTTACTGAGTGTTAAACGACACACATAATGAGTGGGTTAAACAACAAATGTAAAATTCTAGTCTAGAGTTACAAAACAATAAAGAAGTGAGATAATTACAAACGGCGAAGTCAATTTGAGATTTAAACAACACACAAGAGGAGTAATAAAATAACGAACGAAGAACTCTACTTGAGAGTTAAACAAAACACAAAAGGAGTTGAATAAACGACAAACCAACAACTCTACTTGAGAGATAAAAACAGGACACTTTGGAGAGGGATGAACAACAAATGAATAACTCTACTTGAGAGTTAAACCACACACAAAAGGAGTGGGATAATGTCGAATGAAGAAGTCTATTCGAGATTTAAACAATGCACAGAAGGAGTAAGAGTATAACAAACGAAGAACTCTACTTGAGTGTTAAACCAAACACATAATGAGTGGGTTAAACAACAAATGTAAAATTCTAGTCTAGAGTTGAACAAAACAATAAAGATGTGAGATAATTACAAACGGTGAAGTCAATTTGAGATTTCAACAACACACAAGAGAAGTAATAAAATAACGAACGAAGAACTCTACTTAAGAGTTAAACAAAACACAAAAGGAGTTGAATAAACAGCAAACCAACAACTCTACTTGAGCGATAAAAACAACACACTTTGGAGAGGGAGGAACAACAAACAAATAACTCTACTTGAGAGTTAAACAACACACTAAAGGAGTGGGATAATGTCGAATGAAGAAGTCTATTAGACATTTAAACAATGCACATAAGGAGTAAGAGTATAACAAACGAAGAACTCTTCTTGAGTGTTAACCACACACATAATGAGTGGGTTAAACAACAAATGTAAAATTCTAGTCTAGAGTTAAACAAAACAATAAAGAAGTGAGATAATTACAAACGGAGAAGTCAATTTGAGATTTAAACAACACACAAGAGGAGTAAAAATAAAATAACGAAGAACTCTACTTGAGAGTTAAACAAAACACAAATGGAGTTGAATAAACACCAAACCAACAACTCTACTTGAGAGATAAAAACAAGACACTTTGGAGAGGGATGAACAACAAACAAATAACTCTACTTGAGAGTTAAACAACTCACTAAAGGAGTGTCATAATGTCGAATGAAGAAGTCTATTCGAGATTTAAACAATGCACATAAGAGTAAGAGTATAACAAACGAAGAACTTACTTGAGTGTTAAACACACATAATGAGTGGGTTAAACAACAAATGTAAAATTCTAGTCTAGAGTTAAACAAAACAATAAAGAAGTGAGATAATTACAAACGGAGAAGTCAATTTGAGATTTAAACAACACACAAGAGGAGTAATAAAATAACTAACAAGAACTCTACTTGAGAGTTAAACAAAACACAAAAGGAGTTGAATAATCAACAAACCAACAACTCTACTTGAGAGATAAAAACAAGACACTTTGGAGAGGGATGAACAACAAACGAAACTCTACTTGAGAGTTAAACAACACACTAAAGGAGTGGGATAATGTCGAATGAAGAAGTCTATTCGAGATTTAAACAATGCACATAAGGAGTAAGAGTATAACAAACTAAGAACTTACTTGAGTGTTAAACCACACACATAATGAGTGGTTAAACAACAAATGTAAAATTCTAGTCTAGAGTTAAACAAAACAATAAAGAAGTGAGATAATTACAAACGGTGAAGTCAATTTGAGATTTAAACAACACACAAGAGGAGTAATAAAATAACGTACGAAGAACTCTACTTGAGATTTAAACAAAACACAAAATGGAGTTGAATAATCAACAAACCAACAACTCTACTTGAGAGATAAAACAACACACTTTGGAGAGGGATGAACAACAACAATAACTTACTTGAGTGTTAAACACACATAATGAGTGGGTTAAACAACAAATGTAAAATTCTAGTCTAGAGTTAAACAAAGCAGCAAAGAAGTGAGATAATTACAAACGGAGAAGTCAATTTGAGATTTAAACAACACACAAGAGGAGTAATAAAATAACGAACGAAGAACTCTACTTGAGAGTTAAAAAAAATCCAAATGGAGTTGAATAATCAACAAACCAACAACTCTACTTGAGAGATAAAAACAAGACACTTTGGAGAGGGATGAACAACAAACAAATAACTCTACTTGAGAGTTAAACAACACTAAAGGAGTGGATAATGTCTAATGAAGAAGTCTATTAGAGATTTAAACAATGCACATAAGGAGTAAGAGTATAACAAACGAAGAACTTACTGAGTTAAACCACACAAAATGAGTGGGTTAAACAACAAATGTAAAATTCTAGTTTAGAGTTAAACAAAACAATAAAGAAGTGAGATAATTACAAACGTAGATGTCAATTTGAGATTTAAACAACACACAAGAGGAGTAATAAAATAACGAACGAAGAACTCTACTTGAGAGTTAAACAAAACACAAAAGGAGTTGAATAAACAACAAACCAACAACTCTACTTGAGAGATAAAAACAACACACTTTGGAGAGGGATGAACAACAAACGAATAACTCTACTTGAGAGTTAAACAACACACTAAAGGAGTGGGATAATGTCGAATGAAGAAGTCTATTCGAGATTTAAACAATGCACATAAGGAGTAAGAGTATAACAAACGAAGAACTCTACTTGAGTGTTAAACCACACACATAATGAGTGGGTTAAACAACAAATGTAAAATTCTAGTCTAGTTAAACAAAACAATAAAAAAGTGAGATAATTACAAACCGTGAAGTCAATTTGAGATTTAAACAACACACAAGAGGTGTAATAAAATAACGAACGAAGAACTCTACTTGAGAGTTAAACAAAATCCAAATGGAGTTGAATAATCAACAAACCAACAACTCTACTTGAGAGATAAAAACAAAACACTTTGGAGAGGGATGAACAACAAACAAATAACTCTACTTGCGAGTTAAACAACTCACTAAAGGAGTGGCATAATGTCTAACGAAGAAGTCTATTAGACATTTAAACAATGCACATAAGGAGTAAGAGTATAACAAACGAAGAACTCTACTTGAGTGTTAAACCACACACAAAATGAGTGGGTTAAACAACAAATGTAAAATTCTAGTCTAGAGTTAAACAAAACAATAAAGAAGTGAGATAATTACAAACGGAGGAGTCAATTTGAGCTTTAAACAACACACAAGAGGAGTAATAAAATAACGAACGAAGAACTCTACTTGAGAGTTAAACAAAACACAAATGGAGTTGAATAAACACCAAACCAACAACTCTACTTGAGAGATAAAAACAAGTCACTTTGGAGAGGGAGGAACAACAAACAAATAACTCTACTTGAGAGTTAAACAACACACTAAAGGAGTGGGATAATGTCGAATGAAGAAGTCTATTCGAGATTTAAACAATGCACAGAAGGAGTAAGAGTATAACAAACGAAGAACTCTTTTGAGTGTTAAACCACACACATAATGAGTGGGTTAAACAACAAATGTAAAATTCTAGTCTAGTTAAACAAAACAATAAAAAAGTGAGATAATTACAAACGGAGAAGTCAATTTGAGATTTAAACAACACACAAGAGGAGTAATAAAATAACGAACGAAGAACTCTACTTGAGAGTTAAACAAAACACAAAAGGAGTTGAATAAACAACAAACCAACAACTCTACTTGAGAGATAAAAACAACACACTTTGGAGAGGGATGAACAACAAACGAATAACTCTACTTGAGAGTTAAACAACACACTAAAGGAGTGGGATAATGTCGAATGAAGAAGTCTATTCGAGATTTAAACAATGCACATAAGGAGTAAGAGTATAACAAACGAAGAACTCTACTTGAGTGTTAAACCACACACATAATGAGTGGGTTAAATAACAAATGTAAAATTCTAGTCTAGAGTTAAACAAAACAATAAAGAAGTGAGATAATTACAAACGGTGAAGTCAATTTGAGATTTAAACAACACACAAGAGGAGTAATAAAATAACTAATCAAGAACTCTACTTGAGAGTTAAACAAAACACAAATGGAGTTGAATAAACAACAAACCAACAACTCTACTTGAGAGATAAAAACAACACACTTTGGAGAGAGATGAACAACAAACTAATAACTCTACTTGAGAGTTAAACAACACACTAAAGGAGGGATAATGTCTAATGAAGAAGTCTATTCGAGATTTAAACAATGCACATATGAGTAAGAGTATAACAAACTAAGAACTTACTGAGTGTTAAACCACACATAATGAGTGGTTAAACAACAAATGTAAAATTCTAGTCTAGAGTTAAACAAAACAATAAAGAAGTGAGATAATTACAAACGGTGAAGTCAATTTGAGATTTAAACAACACACAAGAGGAGTAATAAAATAACTAACAAGAACTCTACTTGTGAGTTAAACAAAACACAAAAGGAGTTGAATAAACAACAAACCAACAACTCTACTTGAGAGATAAAAAACACACTTTGGAGAGGGATGAACAACAAACTAATAACTCTACTTGAGAGTTAAACAACACACTAAAGGAGTGGGATAATGTCTAATGAAGAAGTCTATTAGAGATTTAAACAATGCACATATGAGTAAGAGTATAACAAACGAAGAACTTACTTGAGTGTGTTAAACCACACACATAATGAGGGTTAAACAACAAATGTAAAATTCTATTCTAGAGTTAAACAAAACAATAAAGAAGTGAGATAATTACAAACGGAGATGTCAATTTGAGATTTAAACAACACACAAGAGGAGTAATAAAATAACAACGTAAGAACTCTACTTGTGAGTTAAACAAAAACCAAATGGAGTTGAATAATCAACAAACCAACAACTCTACTTGAGAGATAAAACAACACACTTTGGAGAGGGATGAACAACAAACAATAACTCTACTTGAGAGTTAAACAACACACTAAAGGAGTGGGATAATGTCAATGAAGAAGTCTATTCGAGATTTAAACAATGCACATAAGGAGTAAGAGTATAACAAACTAAGAACTTTACTGAGTGTTAAACCACACACATAATGAGGGTTAAGCAACAAATGTAAAATTCTAGTCTAGAGTTAAACAAAACAATAAAGAAGTGAGATAATTACAAACAGTGAAGTCAATTTGAGATTTAAACAACACACAATACGAGTAATAAAATAACTAATCAAGAACTCTACTTGAGAGTTAAACAAAACCCAAATGGAGTTGAATAAACAACAAACCAACAACTCTACTTGAGAGATAAAAACAACACACTTTGGAGAGGGATGAACAACAAACGAATAACTCTACTTGAGAGTTAAACAACACACTAAAGGAGTGGGATAATGTCGAATGAAGAAGTCTATTCCAGATTTAAACAATGCACAGAAGGAGTAAGAGTATAACAAAGTAAGAACTTACTTGAGTGTTAAACCACACATAATGAGTGGGTTAAACAACAAATGTAAAATTCTAGTCTAGAGTTAAACAAAGCAATAAAGAAGTGAGATAATTACAAACGGAGAAGTCAATTTGAGATTTAAACAACACACATGAGGAGTAATAAAATAACGAACGAAAAACTCTACTTGAGAGTTAAACAAAACACAAATGGAGTTGAATAATCAACAAACCAACAACTCTACTTGAGAGATAAAACAACACACTTTGGAGAGGGATGAACAACAAAACTAATAACTCTACTTGAGAGTTAAACCACACACATAATGAGTGGGTTAAACAACAAATGTAAAATTCTAGTCTAGAGTTAAACAAAACAATAAAGAAGTGAGATAATTACAAACGGAGAAGTCAATTTGAGATTTAAACAACACACAAGAGGAGTAATAAAATAACGTACGAAGAACTCTACTTGAGAGTTAAACAAACAAATGGAGTTGAATAATCAACAAACCAACAACTCTACTTGAGAGATAAAACAAGACACTTTGGAGAGGGATGAACAACAAACAAATAACTCTACTTGAGAGTTAAACAACACACTAAAGGAGGGATAATGTTCAACTAAGAAGTCTATTAGATATTTAAACAATGCACATAAGTAAAGAAGATAACAAACGAAGAACTTACTGAGTGTTAACCACACACATAATGAGTGGGTTAAACAACAAATGTAAAATTCTAGTCTAGAGTTAAACAAATCAATAAAGAAGTGAGAGAATTACAAAGGAGTAGTCAAATAGAGATTCAAACAAAACACAAGGGGACTAATAAAATAACTAACTAAGAACTCTACTTGAGAGTTAAACAAAACACAAAAGGAGTTGAATAAACAACAAACCAACAACTCTACTTGAGAGATAAAAACAACACACTTTGGAGAGGGATGAACAACAAACGAATAACTCTACTTGAGAGTTAAACAACACACTAAAGGAGTGGGATAATGTTGAATGAAGAAGTCTATTCGAGATTTAAACAATGCACATAAGGAGTAAGAGTATAACAAACGAAGAACTCACTTGAGTGTTAACCAGACACATAATGAGGGTTAAACAACAAATGTAAAATTCTAGTCTAGAGTTAAACAAAACAATAAAGAAGTGAGATAATTACAAACGGTGAAGTCAATTTGAAATTTAAACAACACACAAGAGGAGTAATAAAATAACGACCGAAGAACTCTACTTGAGAGTTAAACAAAACACAAAAGGAGTTGAATAAACAACAAACCAACAACTCTACTTGAGAGATAAAAACAAGACACTTTGGAGAGGGATGAACAACAAACAAATAACTCTACTTGAGAGTTAAACAACTCACTAAAGGAGTGGGATAATGTCTAACGAAGAAGTCTATTAGACATTTAAACAATGCACATAAGGAGTAAGAGTATAACAAACGAAGAACTCTACTTGAGTGTTAAACCACACACATAATGAGTGGGTTAAACAACAAATGTAAAATTCTAGTCTAGAGTTAAACAAAACAATAAAGAAGTGAGATAATTACAAACGGAAGTCAATTTGAGATTTAAACAACACACAAGAGGAGTAATAAAATAACTATCAAGAACTATACTTGTGAGTTAAACAAAACACAAAAGGAGTTGAATAATCAACAAACCAACAACTCTACTTGAGAGATAAAAACAACACACTTTGGAGAGGGATGAACAACAAACGAATAACTCTACTTGAGAGTTAAACAACACACTAAAGGAGTGGGATAATGTCAATGAAGAAGTCTATTAGAGATTTAAACAATGCACATAAGGAGTAAGAGTATAACAAACTAAGAACTTACTTGAGTGTTAAACCACACACATAATGAGTGGGTTAAACAACAAATGTAAAATTCTAGTCTAGAGTTAAACAAAACAATAAAGAAGTGAGATAATTACAAACGGTGAAGTCAATTTGAGATTTAAACAACACACAAGAGGAGTAATAAAATAACGAACTAAGAACTCTACTTGAGAGTTAAACAAAACAAAAGGAGTTGAATAAACAAAAAACGAAAAACTATACTTGAGATAAAAACAACACACTTTGGAGAGGGATGAACAACAAACGAATAACTCTACTTGAGAGTTAAACAACTTACTAAAGGAGTGGATAATGTCTAATGAAGAAGTCTATTAGATTTAAACAATGCACATAAGGAGTAAAAGTATAACAAACGAAGAACTCTACTTGAGTGTAACCACACACATAATGAGTGGGTTAAACAACAAATGTAAAATTCTAGTCTAGAGTTAAACAAAACAATAAAGAAGTGAGATAATTACAAACGGTGAAGTCAATTTGAGATTTAAACAACACACAAGAGGAGTAATAAAATAACGAATAAGAACTCTACTTGAGAGTTAAACAAAACACAAATGGAGTTGAATAATCAACAAACCAACAACTCTACTTGAGAGAAAAAACAACACACTTTGGAGAGGGATGAACAACAAACTAATAACTCTACTTGAGAGTTAAACAACACACTAAAGGAGGGGATAATGTCAATGAAGAAGTCTATTAGAGATTTAAACAATGCACATAAGGAGTAAGAGTATAACAAACTAAGAACTTACTTGAGTGTTAAACCACACACATAATGAGTGGGTTAAACAACAAATGTAAAATTCTAGTCTAGAGTTAAACAAAACAATAAAGAAGTGAGATAATTACAAACCGTGAAGTCAATTTGAGATTTAAACAACACACAAGAGGTGTAATAAAATAACGAACGAAGAACTCTACTTGTGAGTTAAACAAAACACAAAAGGAGTTGAATAAACAACAAACCAACAACTCTACTTGAGAGATAAAAACAACACACTTTGGAGAGGGATGAACAACAAACAAAACTCTACTTGAGAGTTAAACAACACACTAAAGGAGTGGGATAATGTCGAATGAAGAAGTCTGTTCGAGATTTAAACAATGCAATAAGGAGTAAGAGTATAACAAACGAAGAATTTACTGAGTGTTAACCACACACATAATGAGTGGGTTAAACAACAAATGTAAAATTCTAGTCTAGAGTTAAACAAAACAATAAAGAAGTGAGATAATTACAAACGGAGAAGTCAATTTGAGATTTAAACAACACACAAGAGGAGTAATAAAATAACGAACGAAGAACTCTATCTGAGAGTTAAACAAAATCCAAATGGAGTTGAATAATCAACAAACCAACAACTCTACTTGAGAGATACAAGCAAGACACTTTGGAGAGGGATGAACAACAAACAATAACTCTACTTGAGAGTTAAACAACACACTAAAGGAGTGGATAATGTCTAATGAAGAAGTCTATTAGAGATTTAAACAATGCACATAAGGAGTAAGAGTATAACAAACTAAGAACTTACTGAGTGTTAAACCACACACATAATGAGTGGGTTAAACAACAAATGTAAAATTCTAGTCTAGAGTTAAACAAAACAATAAAGAAGTGAGATAATTACAAACGGAGAAGTCAATTTGAGATTTAAACAACACACAAGAGGAGTAATAAAATAACGAACGAAGAACTCTACTTGAGAGTTAAACAAAACACAAAAGGAGTTGAATAAACAGCAAACCAACAACTCTACTTGGGAGATAAAAACAACACACTTTGGAGAGGGATGAACAACAAACGAATAACTCTACTTGAGAGTTAAACAACACACTAAAGGAGTGGCATAATGTCAATGAAGAAGTCTATTCAGATTTAAACAATGCACATAAGGAGTAAGAGTATAACAAACTAAGAACTTACTTGAGTGTTAAACCACACACATAATGAGTGGGTTAAACAACAAATGTAAAATTTCAGTCTAGAGTTAAACAAAACAATAAAGAAGTGAGATACTTACAAACGAGAAGTCAATTTGAGATTTAAACAACACACAAGAGGAGTAATAAAATAACGAACTTAGAACTCTACTTGAGAGTGAAAAAAAAACCAAATTTAGTAGAATAATCAAAAAAACAACAAATATACTTGATATATAAAAAAAACACACTTTGGAGAGGGATGAACAACAAACGAAGAACTCTACTTGAGTGTTAAACCACACACATAATGAGTGGGTTAAACAACAAATGTAAAATTCTAGTCTAGAGTTAAACAAAGCAGCAAAGAAGTGAGATAATTACAAACGGAGAAGTCAATTTGAGATTTAAACAACACACAAGAGGAGTAATAAAATAACGAACGAAGAACTCTACTTGAGAGTTAAACAAAATCCAAATGGAGTTGAATAATCAACAAACCAACAACTCTACTTGAGAGATAAAAACAAGACACTTTGGAGAGGGATGAACAACAAACAAATAACTCTACTTGAGAGTTAAACAACTCACTAAAGGAGTGGGATAATGTCTAACGAAGAAGTCTATTAGATATTTAAACCATGCACATAAGGAGTAAGAGTATAACAAACGAAGAACTCTACTTGAGTGTTAACCACACACATAATGAGTGGGTTAAACAACAAATGTAAAATTCTAGTCCAGAGTTGAACAAAACAATAAAGAACTGAGATAATTACAAACGGTGAAGTCAATTTGAGATTTAAACAACACACAAGAGGAGTAATAAAATAACGAACGAAGAACTCTACTTGAGAGTTAAACAAAACACAAATGGAGTTGAATAAACAACAAACCAACAACTCTACTTGAGAGATAAAAACAAGTCACTTTGGAGAGGGATGAACAACAAACAAATAACTCTACTTGAGAGTTAAACAACACACTAAAGGAGTGGGATAATGTCAAATGAAGAAGTCTATTAGACATTTAAACAATGCAAATAAGGAGTAAGAGTATAACAAACGAAGAATTTACTGAGTGTTAACCACAAACATAATGAGCGGGTTAAACAACAAATGTAAAATTCTAGTCTAGAGTTAAACAAAACAATAAAGAAGTTAGATAATTACAAACGGAGAAGTCAATTTGAGATTTAAACAACACACATGAGGAGTAATAAAATAATGAACGAAAAACTCTACTTGAGAGTTAAACAAAACACAAATAGAGTTGAATAATCAACAAAACAACAAAACTACTTGAGAGATAAAAACAAGACACTTTGGAGAGGGATGAACAACAAACGAATAACTCTACTTGAGAGTTAAACAACACACTAAAGGAGTGGGATAATGTCTAACGAAGAAGTCTATTAGACATTTAAACAATGCACATAAGGAGTAAGAGTATAACAAACGAAGAACTCTACTGAGTGTTAACGACACACATAATGAGTGGGTTAAACAACAAATGTAAAATTCTAGTCTAGAGTTAAACAAAACAATAAAGAAGTGAGATAATTACAAACGGTGAAGTCAATTTGAGATTTAAACAACACACAAGAGGAGTAATAAAATAACTAACAAGAACTCTACTGAGAGTTAAACAAAACCCAAATGGAGTTGAATAAACAACAAAACAACAACTCTACTTGAGAGATAAAAACAAGACACTTTGGAGAGGGATGAACAACAAACAAATAACTCTACTTGAGAGTTAAACAACACACTAAAGGAGTGGGATAATGTCGAAGTAAGAAGTCTATTCAGATTTAAACAATGCACATAAGGAGTAAGAGTATAACAAACGAAGAACTTACTGAGTGTTAAACCACACACATAATGAGTGGTTAAACAACAAATGTAAAATTCTAGTCTAGAGTTAAACAAAACAATAAAGAAGTGAGATAATTACAAACGGTGAAGTCAATTTGAGATTTAAACAACACACAAGAGGAGTAATAAAATAACGAACGAAGAACTCTACTTGAGAGTAAAACAAAACACAAAAGGAGTTGAATAAACAACAAACGAACAACTCTAGTTGAGCGATATAAACAGGACACTTTGGAGAGGGATGAACAACAAACGAATAACTCTACTTGAGAGTTAAACAACACACTAAAGGAGTGGGATAATGTCGAATGAAGAAGTCTATTCCTGATTTAAACAATGCACAGAAGGAGTAAGAGTATAACAAACGAAGAACTCTACTTGAGTGTTAAACCACACAGATAATGAGTGGGTTAAACAACAAATGTAAAATTCTAGTCTAGAGTTAAAAAAACAATAAAGAAGTGAGATAATAACAAACGGTGAAGTCAATTTGAGATTTAAACAACACACAAGAGGAGTAATAAAATAACGAACGAAGAACTCTACTTGAGAGTTATACAAAATACGAAAGGAATTGAATAAACAACAAACGAACAACTCTAGTTGAGCGATATAAACAGGACACTTTGGAGAGGGATGAACAACAAACGAATAACTCTACTTGAGAGTTAAACAACACACTAAAGGAGTGGGATAATGTCTAACGAAGAAGTCTATTCGAGATTTAAACAATGCACAAAAGGAGTAAGAGTATAACAAACGAAGAACTCTACTTGAGTGTTAAACCACACAGATAATGAGTGGGTTAAACAACAAATGTAAAATTCTAGTCTAGAGTTAAACAAACAATAAAGAAGTGAGATAATTACAAACGGTGAAGTCAATTTGAGATTTAAACAACACACAAGTGGAGTAATAAAATAACGAACGAAAAACTGTACTTGAGAGTTACGCAAAACACAAAAGGAATTGAATAAACAACAAACGAACAACTCTATTTGAGCGATATAAACAAGACACTTTGGAGAGGGATGAACAACAAACGAATAACTCTACTTGAGAGTTAAACAACACACTAAAGGAGTGGGATAATGTCAATGAAGAAGTCTATTCGAGATTTAAACAATGCATGTATGAGTAAGAGTATAACAAACTAAGAACTTACTTGAGTGTTAACCACACACATAATGAGGGATAAACAACAAATGTAAAATTCTAGGCTAGAGTTAAACAAAACAATAAAGAAGTGAGATAATTACAAACGGTGAAGTCAATTTGAGATTTAAACAACACACAAGAGGAGTAATAAAATAAATAAATAATAACTCTAATTTAGAGTTAAACAAAATACAAATGGATTTGAATAATCAACAAACCAACAACTCTACTTGAGAGAGATAAAACAAGACACTTTGGAGAGGGATGAACAACAAACAAATAACTCTACTTGAGAGTTAAACAACTCACTAAAGGAGGGGATAATGTCAATGAAGAAGTCTATTAGACATTTAAACAATGCACATAAGGAGTCAGAGTATAACAAACTAAGAACTTACTGAGTGTTAACCACACACATAATGAGTGGGTTAAACAACAAATGTAAAATTCTAGTCTAGAGTTAAACAAAACAATAAAGAAGTGAGATAATTACAAACGGAAGTCAATTTGAGATTTAAACAACACACAAGAGGAGTAATAAAATAACTAACTAAGAAATCTACTTGAGAGTTAAAAAATATCAAAATGGAGTTTAATAATAAACAAACGAACAACTCTACTTGAGAGATAAAAACAAGACACTTTGGAGAGGGATGAACAACAAACAAATAACTCTACTTGAGAGTTAAACAACTCACTAAAGGAGTGGGATAATGTCTAACTAAGAAGTCTATTAGATATTTAAACAATGCACATAAGGAGTAAGAGTATAACAAACGAAGAACTTACTTGAGTGTTAACCACACACATAATGAGTGGGTTAAA
>JAIFAC010000174.1:0-154207 GCA_026545765.1 Plantago major | reverse complement strand
CTCATGATGATGTTTAGACGTTTGATTATTGGACCCAAATACCATGTTTCAGCCTTTGACAATCTTCTGGCTGGCTTTCATGATGCGTACATGGACCCCACATCTTCGCTATCCTACAAAAAATTTAAAAATAATAATTTTAAGATAGAAACAACAATAGCAAACAAAATGAACAGGGGAAGCAAACCCAAAACCAGCTCTTAAAAGCGTATGGATGATAGAGTAGACAATTGTAAATAAAGCAATTCAGTGAAAAGACCTGGTTTAAATTAAACTTCATCTAGATTTATCAGAGACTTGAAATCTAATTGAACTCAAGTTTTGAATAACTCTGCACACATATGCAAATCCAAAGTGACATGAATTTCACAACAGCAGACACTGGGGAAATATTACTTTACTTAGTAATATCATTTGTAGAAAACAACATCAAAGCAAACTTGGAAGAATTACAGTTAGACGGCATGCATTTAAGAAAAAAACTCAAATCAAGTACATTAGGCTGTACTAGCAGGAAATTACCACCCCAAGTGAACAAGAGCCACAAGTTTTTTTGGATACAGCTCCACATCACGTGATAAGAAGTATTCACTTCTGAGACTGTTGAATCCAAAGATTGCATATCAACTATATAAATATCGTATACAAATCACTAACAGCAGCTTTTGCTTTTCTCCAGACGCTCAGAGCTTGACCTGCGTTTTTTCAATTTGTTCCTTGCACGCAACATTCCCCAGTATTCAAGTTTCATTAGCTCCCCAGCCTGTTAGTAAAGTTATAGGATTGTCAATGATATTTTAACATTCATTTCTCATGTACAGTTGCAGTCATAGCAAGAATCAACAAAACATTTTGAGTTTGTCCAAAAGAAAAGCAACTCAAAATTCCTAATGACGCAATAACACATGAATTCTTCTTAAACTGTTAAAAAGGTTACCAATCCCCTGCAGATGTGATTCCAAAGATGAATAGAAAAGCAGTAGGAATTGCACCTTAACTTGCTCCATAGAGTTTCTTCTCCCATGCTACAGCAACTTATCCAAAATTGTCGCATGAGACTCATAATCACCTGCATCAAGTTTATTGTTTGGGCTATCACCATTAGGCACGCTTCTCTGAAAGTTTTGTTCCACGTAATCACATGCATCAACCTTGCCGCATGGTCAATATGCCCTGTTCCTGTAAATGTCACACAAAATTGAGCATTCTTGTGTAACAACTGATGCTGCTTTGATGTAGAAGTGTTTCCAAAATAGTGTAAAGAATCAAGCTAAATATCCAATGTAATCTGTAAACGGACGATTATTGTAACTAAGACGCATAGTTAGCCATTGGGACAGTAATAACAAAAGGATCTTGTTTGAAAACTAAGAAACAAAAAGAAGCGATTTCATTAATTCAGATCAAGAGATAGTACCTAAAATTTCAGGTTCAAAATGTTTTTTGTTGGCTCCATAACCTGGTAAATATGTTGGATTTAAAGCAAAAAGAAAATCTATTTTCTATGACAAATATCCTGTAATTCGAATGATAATGCATCTGTCCGTTCTTTTCTTTAAGCCATCATATATGGTGTTTGTTGTTTGCTCCTGCAGCCCAACCACCACTGTGTCTTACTTACAGAGGGAATTCGAGCTGTCTGTTGGCTCTTCTATAGACATTCTGTCTAATGTACCACAGGTTTATGCAAAATATATTTCCCATTAAGTGAAGCAACAATCTATTATCAAGAAAACAAAGCTCATGACAGAATTTTTCAAGTCACATGCAGTGGACCAAGATTATGTTGAATAAGGTACCTCTATTATCTGCGAAATTTGAATGATAATGCAGACGTGTAGCCTCCAACATCTTCGAAACCTCCTGTGAACTTTGAGAAGCCCTAAGAAAATGATCATCAATCTCACTCAAAATTCTCAGCAGATCCACTCCACTAAGCGTTGCCTTCAACCTGTGATGTGTACACCTAATCCGCCCATATCAGATGGGGCAGTACCAAGAATTATTGAACTGTTTATCAGTAACATTGCCGGTGTCTCCTGGTGTCTTGAACTCCTCAATCCCTTTGATCTGACTAGCTTATCCGATGTCTTAAACTCCAGATTTGATTCTAAATTGTCAAAATTCATATCGAGATTCTGAATCTTCTCCTGCTCAACCCTCTGGCCCATCCAATTCATCCAGAGACGTTTGGACAACATTGTCCGAGCAGAAAAGTCCCATGCCATTCCTCTAATATCCGGTGGAGGGTCTGTTCAGGATCCACATCCTTAACTCCTTTCTTCTTCCTATGAATCACATTTTCATCTTCTTTGCTTCCTCTTCTTCTTCTTCCTCCTCATAAATTTCATTCTCATCAACGGCAAGGCCTTTCATTTTCTTTATATTCACCATCTCAGCAGGCATCGTGCATGGCCAGCGTTGAAGTGGCGTGACAGGGAAAAATCCGGGAGTGGAGGAGGTGGGCGGATGCTTGACTCCATCTGAACAGGATGTGGTGGTGGTGGTGGCTGAGGTGTCTCCACGGAAGGTGGTTCTGGTGGTGCCATCGACATGTCCAGGGGTTGCGGTAGCACCTCCCCTTCGGCATAGTCACTCAATGCGGCACCAGTATCCTTAAGTGACACTGAGTAGCCAGAATGAGCTGAAGCAAAAGCATTCCTCAGACAAACAGCCTCTTTCTATTAAGTTCTTCCTCTCTTTACACCTCAAAACCGGCTCTTCATTGTCTATTTTCGATTGTGCACAACCCATTGTACTCACGGGAACTCTAAGAATTTATACTGACATGATCATATACAAGCAAAGCCAAGAAATCAAACTAAAATGTAAGTTGCCACGAAGAAAGAGCAAAAGCTAGAAAAGAAAAGGGGAACCTTTCTAGATTTATTCATTTGAATGGCTTAAGCAAGAAACAAGACTCTTGATGATCAATTTTCAATTATGCACAACCCAACCCTTTGATTAATTAACACAACCTCTAAGAACTTACAGTAACATGCACACATATAAACAAAGCAGAAATCAAAGGGAAATGTATGTCTCCATAAAAAAAAAAAGAAGAAGAAAGCAAGAAATAAAAATGGAATCTTTGTCAGCCAGTTTTATCAACTTGAAGGGTTTAAGCAAGAAACAGAGGTTTGTGGGCGTTACGTACGAGAACATAAATCGACCTAAAATTACAGAAGCAAGCACATAGACAAACATACCTCTGAGCAAGAAGTCTGAAAAGGGTTCCTGGAGATGGTTGTAAAGAAAAATCTAGAAACATAAGAATGTTAAAGCAGAGACCTTGACAAGAGAAGAGAGTGATAAAGCAGCAACTTTTCCTCTAGAAGATGGTATGATACATAAATCTTTTTCCTCTATTTCTTTGCTGTAGTTTGTTGCATCAATGAATCTATCTGTAAAAAGTTTCAATTTTGATTATTAGTATATATAAATGATGGATGGATGCTGAGAAGGAAAGGATAAAACGACAAGCCTCTTTGTTGAACATTTGGTGCACTGCAGGTTTTATATGCTGCTACTGTACTGTGGCATTTAGTGTTGTATTCCAGGTACAATTTATATGTGCTGTGCCCAATCCCCTACTCCCTCCCTCCCCCCTTCACTAAACCTAATTTTACTAGGTCCGATTAATAAATACTCATATCGGATATATCAAAAAAAATAATTTAACCCCCATTAACTATAAGATCATTCTTACTTGTTAGATATATATAACTAGTAAATAACCCGTCGATACTCGACGGAGAATTGATATAAAGTCTAAAACTTTTACGATAATGTATCTCAATTTACAAACATATTAATTTTACAGTGAGTTATAACTCATGATCCAAAGTTATCACCATTTCGTATAAATTCATCATGTACGGTTTGTAAAAATTAAAAGAAGTATCTATAATGAATGAACACTATTAAATACTCCTATATCATATTTAAAACATAATATTATTTCATAATTTGTATAATGCTACTTTATACATCAAATTTTATTGCCATACAAGATGTATTACTCTATTTATCGATCAATAGTTTAAATATGGGCCCTACATGTACTCATTTATATTAGGCAAGTCCAGATCCCACCATTTCAAAATTTGTAATATACCATTTGATATTTTAGATGGTTTGGATCCAAACCTCGAACATAAATGTGCAAATGGGTCCCAATGCTTAAAAAATATTTTAGTGGAGCATGTGAACTTGTAAAGATAAAGAAGGACATCAATTATAAAATGTTACCCAACATTTACATGTTTTTATAGAATTTTCTTCCCACAATCCCCCTCAAAAAAAAAAAAAAGAATTTCTTTTAATTTGACTAACGATACTCCCTCCATCCCGTTGAACTTCCAGAAATTTGGACACAAATTTTACGAGAATGGTGAATAAAGTAGGAGAGAAAGTAAGTAAAATATGTGAGATTATACATTTAAGGAAGGAAGTTGAAATCGGACTTTCAAAATGGAATGTGAGAAATTGAACCCGAGCGGAGGAGGTAAAGTTTTACATGTTTATGTGGAAATATTTAGGTGATCCGGGCTCGGATCCCCAAACTCTTTTTTTTTCCCTTCTAATTTGCACTAATATGATTCTTTACATGTTTCGGTAGAAATATTTTTGGGTGGTCCCTAAACTTTTTCACTAATATTATTCTTGACATGTTTTGGTGAAAAAAATTTCGGACGGTTGAGGGCACCAAAAACTTATTATTTAAACTGACATAAACTATTACGGCCCGATCGAGTAGTGTCTTGGTCTTGTTACATGGATACGACGCAGTTTCCAGCAGATACTCTGACCCAGACATAATTATTTTAAACGGGATTGTGCACGTTGGTACGAATAAAGTAGAACCCATCCCGATTGAAATACTAAAATACTATGTGCGTTTGTTTTTAGGATTTTGTCATATGTTTCATATTAATTTGTGCATCCAAGAAAGAAGTATGATTCTATTAAAAAATCTAACAACGGGTCTCATTCGACCCATCCCTAAAATCTGGTGAAGTATGGTTTTTACATTTTGAATCTAGTACGGACACATACCATGTTCAACTAAAGGTTCAAGATAGTGGGTACCCATCATGATCGATAAGTTTAAGTCAATCGTGATAGTGAATCTAGAAAATACAACATATAAGTAACATTGGTTGAATACGGGTGAGGATGGTGGATGTCGACGTGAAAGTGAGATACTGTCATTGGCTCTTCTTTATCGCCATAGCAAATTAGACCAATATATGGGTGGTCTTGTAACGCTTCATCCTATTGTTGGCTAGAGCGGTTACCCATGTACCGCTCTTCGGGTGATATTCTGGCCCCATAAATCCACACATTTCATTTTCTGCACACTGGGAGAACATATGAATGCCTCATCCAAGATTTATAATATTGTTCCAAAGAAAGCATGCTTTTAAGGAGTTCTTATGTATGAATTCTCAAAAAAGAAAACTACACCGTACTGGTATGCTAGCGATCTATCAATTTAATTTTTTTAAAATTTTGAGACATTACATTCAGCCATCTTAAATTATGAATGTCCCCACCGTGCAATGCCTAACCAAGTGTCTACCCTTATACGTTAACGATTTGTTCAGTCCTATGTGGGTCCAGCCCAACACTGTTACTCCTGATATGCTCTTCCCATGATATGTTGGCCCACAAACCAACACGTGCATATTCTTTCCCGCGCACCTTGTTGTCACTCGTGCGCGCAAAGATAAACTTCTTATATAGTGGATCACCTACCCCAACTATGATTGCTTTAGAGCAAGACGCCTAACTTCGAGTCCTACGGGTGGATTCTGAATAAGGTGCACCTCTATGGTATAAGTAACATTCTCAATACCTTTAACTCTTTGGAACTTTATAGTGTTACATTTATCAAAATTGAATGGGGACTTGGTCTCCTGATATTGGATCATCATCATCATAAGAATGAAAAGTTTTTTCATTACATTGATTTTACATATCATTTTTACCTCGATGATATGTTTTTGCATCATCATGATCATACATGCATCCATCGAACCTTGAGCACTCAAGAACCTGCGAAAACATCCGTGACAATTCTCAACACCATCCACCTTTGTAATGATTTCTCTACTTGAGTACTTGACACATTCATCGGGCATCTTCGACATAACAAATTAATTATTAATCTCATCAACTACAACATTAGTCGATGCAAGAGAGAAATCGACGATCAGAAATATTCTAAGTCAAGTGATGGATCGGTTAAATGCTCCAATAATGGCATATATTTGCTATCATAATGGTTGAAATAGGATTACTCATTTCTCAAATAAGTATAGTATCGAGAATCTTGATATCAACACTGTCACCATTTTATAATTTTTAATCCCATAGCCCGTCATTACATGAAGTATCCACTTAGCAAATTCTTGCTTCAATCTCGACATATGGCGAACCAGGAATAATTTTAACATGAAATTAGAAAGGAAGAAAACATATTGAATATAAAATAAATCTAATTAATAACGTTATCGGTAATAATGTTATTGTTTGTTCGTCTTTTTATATTTACTATACACAGTATCGCATGAGAATTACTCTAACTTATTATATACTCCATTCGTACCACAACAAATGTCATGTCTCATTTTCTGGCAAGAATTTATCCCTCAAACTTACTTTTATTTACATTAAATATCATCACTTAGTTCATTTAATTAATCTAATTAATAAATTAAGCACCCAAATATTATCATTAACATAAATGCAATTATAGACTCAAATCAAGATTTATTACTATATTTCCAACTTCTTCTCAATCTCCGCGTACAGAACGAACATAGCATGACATTTGTTCTGGGACCGGCTGTTTGGCACGTCATTAAGCGTCCACTAAAATTTAGTCTTCGGTTCATTCTTGTTTGAATTGTCATTTTTTTAGTTGGACTCTTACCAATTTTGATTTAATCGAACTCAATTAAAATCTCAACTTGATCTCCCAGACACAATTTTTATAGCTTACACCTATAATGTTTGAGTAAGTCTCCTAAGAAACGGTCTTATGAAGAGATTACAAGGGACGGACAAACATTACAGTTATATCAAAAAATATTAGAGAGTTTACTAAGAACATCGGTGACATACATATACATAAAAGATGATATAAAATGTTAACTCTTAAAACATTACTGATATTGTTTAAAACATAATACATATGCATAAGAATATGAATCCCGTCTCTCATGTCTCTCACTAATACACGTCTCTTTCAAAACTTTATGATAAAGTTTTGACACTATACTAAACATAAATTTTTACAACTCAATTAAAATTTAATTACTATTCATCAGTTAAAACTTATACTTAAAATCCGGTCAATTAAATTTGCACAACTCAATTAAACCAAATTACTACTGAAATTATCAAAATCTGAATGACCCTTCACTACTCATATTTTTCCCAAAATTGAAGTTGGACTCATCATCATTAACAATTGATCATCAGTCAACAATCGACTTGTAAGAGTATAATGAGAGAACAATTGGCTTTTCGAACTGTACAATCTACACTTCTCTTCCTGCAGGCTGCAGATATGAGAATGAATGAAACATGGGAATTACCGAATGTGATATTTAGGAGATATTTAAATGTAAGAATGTTGGATTTTTAGACGCGACTAGAAGGGTTTAAACTAATTTAGATCCTCATTAATATTTTTTAAGATCTGAATTTATAGAATTGAGTTATTATGGTCTATTAAAAATTTCCATGTTTAGCACAAAACAGAGAATTAAATTTGTACTCAGAACGTTTGCTTAATTGCACTTTTGTACATATTATAACACATCAGCAGGATTTAAAATCTTGACCAATCAGAACAAAAGAATCTAACAGTCAGCTAAATAATGGACCAATCAAAACATAAGAATTTGCCACATAATTGTTTGAAATGGACACTCTAGAATGGCTCAAAACCTTTTTTGATTAATGTATTATATAGATGCTATTACCTACCGTAATACCAACTAAATTTTTTTATCATTATTTATTTATATTTCTTTGTGAAAAAAATCAAAAAAGAAGTATCCCAATTTAGGTGGACGGGACTGGAGGAGTATATCAGAATACAATGATCACTACACCTTTTCAAATTTAGGTTGATTGGGCAGAGTAAGTAACGTGTATGTATAGCGTGTTTGGTTTCAAATTCATGGGGGATACACTGACATTGCAATTAAATTGCACGTAAGAGCCCCCCGAACGAGTTTTTATTTCAACAAGTTTTGTAATCGGCATTGCTTAAAGTTGATTAGGTTTTACCTTAAAAAAATTCTGAGAGTAGATTTTCAAGTAGCACCTCTGTTGAGCATGTTAAGTGTTACTTAACTGAGTTTTGAGCTTACTCGAACCGTCCCAAGCTTAGTTGATTTTTCCCTTAAAACACATAAAACAAAATTTGTTAGATTTTGTTCAACGGATTAGAGACGGTTCACTTTTCCGTCGCTAAATCGCAACGAAAGAGAGACAGTCTGTGCACCGAATGAGGCCGAACTAACATTCCATCACTAATCCGCCCCCAATCCATCGACCGAGAATTATCGATCGCTAATTCGTCGTTGACCAACGACGACATGGTTTCCGTCACTGTTCTTTTAACATTAATGATTGAAAACTTCAAATTCTTATTGTTTAGTATGTAAATAAGGTTTTTTAAGGTTAATAAGTTGGTGTACAGTTTATAGAACAACACTGACACGTCTTTGAACTAGTAGTTTTTTAACATAGTAATAAAGGGTTTCATAGACCCGGAGGCTACTACACCACTATCACCATTCACCGGTAGCACTTCTCATTGTAGATTTGGACCCCACAGTCGAAACCAGATTCTTATTTTTCGTAATAATGAGGAAAACACACATAGGAAGATTCTTTAGTTGGGTAAGCCCTAGAAATTGATGGCAATCTTGATACTGCTGGGGTGCTTCATGTACTCAAACCCTTTGTTAATTTCAGCCAGTGAAATTTGATGAGTGATTAGCTCATCAAGATCAATCTCCTGCATGTTCAAAACCAGAGGAGCTAAGCAATACGTACCTTATTTATACATTTGTGTATAAATATAGTATAATTGAATATAGTGTAATCGAACATACGTACCTTATTTATACATTTCTGTATAATATTGGGGAGATCTGATTTAGGTCTTACCCCACCGTAGATGGTACCCTTGATAGTTCTACCACATAACAAAGGAATATATTGCAGTTCCCCACTTGTCTCAAGTCCTGCACCAATAAGCACTACTGTCCCAAGTCCCTGCATCAAGATCAAGACGTATATAGAAGGAGTAAGTCCTCTGGAAGATCGTCTATGATGAAACAAGATGCAGAGACATTAAGATTATTATTGAGAACTTAGGATGTTTAGTGGTTGGATCGGGATTATACAATTTTAGAGCCCTGAATGGCTTCATTAAGTAGAGTTGGCACACCCGTGCACTCGAAAAAGTAATCTACTCCAAGTCCTCCGGTGGCTTCCATCACAAGCTCTGAAACTGATTTATGATTTCCTTTGGGGTTCATAAACTCTGTGATCCCAAATGCCTTTGCTTTCTCATGCTTCAAATCATTTATGTCTATCCCAATTATCCTCCCTGCCCCATGCATCTGTGCTCCTTTATGGCCTGCAATCAACGTTAAAATTATCTATAATTCATATGAACATCGCGTAATGTATATAGAGTACTTGTATACTACTAGCTTGCTAGCTCACCCCAAGTCCAACAGCCCCAAGACCAACCACTGCAACGGTTGAACCTCTCTCAATAGCTACTTCTCTAAATGTAGAACGAAACCTGTTGTGAAACCACAACAAAGGAAACTTGCATGTGGAAGAGACCCTTGGATCAGCCTTAACAGCATAGTTGGCTTCCAAAACAGTGTATTCTGACCATGTCGAACAACTAACTAGGTGGTATAATTGTTCGCCTCTACAAGACATTCTTGATGTGCCATCCGCATCAGGCCACTAATACCAAGTGGATATCTGTGGCAAAAGTTTGTCTTCCCGGACTTGCAATTCAAGCATTCTCCGCATTCTCCCAAGTATAGTGGCATTACGGTATCTCCTTCCTTTAGGTGTGTGACTGCGCCCCCAACACTCTCAACAACACTACATGTTCAAACAGCCCACAGAATGGAATTGTTAGAGTGAGAGACGGAATGATATGAATGTACTCAATATTAGTATCCCATCATTTGAAGGACTTACCCGACTCCTTCGTGTCCAAGTACCCTGGGAAACAAGGGCTGGAATAATGAAATTCCATAAAGGAAATATTTATGGTCAGAGCTTCTTTAGAATTCAGTAACATATGTATACATAAAGGAATATTTAGTGTATATGTCGGGATACCAGTGAGAATTTAAAAAAAAAAAAATCAAGTTACTATAAGAAAGGAATGGAAGATTACGATTGGACTGCCATAGCAATAGAGCAGATCAGTATGGCATATGCTTGCACAGAGCATTTTGATCCTTATTTCAGTCGACTTTGGTGGATCAACTGTTATCTCTTCCACCTTCACTGCCTCTCCTAACTTCCATACTACGGCAGCTGCAATGCAATATGTACACATTAATTATTACTTTGTACTATCAACCGGGACTACACTAATTTGTATTCGTTCGGGGACTCTTATCAGAAGATACTCTCCGTTTAGCTGAGATTGAATTCTATCACGGCTATTAGAGTAATTGGTTCATGTAGGTTCAAATTCCACTTTGACAAAAGATTGATGGAAATATATTGAGAGGAAAATGTACCTTTGCAAGTAAGAACTGCTGGAGTATTCTTGGTATTCATATTGCTTGAGTTGATTGATAGCTGCTTAATTCTGAGGGAGAGGGGGAGGTGAATTAATGACTTTTGCTTCTAATATATACTACTATTATACCAGAGAAATTAAGAATCATTGACGATCGGCAACGGACAAGATTGTTTACATGCATTGATTAGTACTATTTGATTTATATTTTTAAAAAGATAGTAGTACTAGAATTCACATAGTATCAATCACAACGTTGAAAATTGAAATGTTATCCTTTTGCTTTTGTATGATATCTATCCATTTCGGACTACCAACCTATATGTGAGCCTGCCGGCTACCATTATAATTTGCAAAACAATTTTAAATTGCACTACAAGAGTACGATGGGAAATTTTTATTTTTGGTACGCTACTGATGAGACAGTCACTTTTGATCTGATAAAATGGACATCAATTTCACTACTACAACAACCTCCTCGAAATTTATGTCTCGATCAATTTACCGGCCAAATTGATGACATGGCAACCAGAGGTCCATTTTTTCCGTAAAAAACAGTATATTAACCGTACTTAAGCGATTTTGACCAAAAAAAATAAATTAAAGGACACGTGTCACGTTCTGGTTTAATTTGGGAGATTTTGGTTTAAAAAAATGAAATTATTTTCTATCAATTTCAAAACATTATATAAAATTATAAAAATTAATTATTAATATTTTAGAACTTAAAAATAAAAAATAAAAAATTCATTAAAAATTATAAAAATATTGAAATTATATAATTATATTTAAACATGCAAAATCAAAATAAAAATAAAAAAATAAAAAAATTCCTTCTACTTCTTCCTCCTCCTCCATGGAAGCTTCTTCATTTTCATTATATATATATATATATATATATATATATATATATATATATATATATATATATATATATAATTTAGATTTTATTATAATTTTAATAATTTTCTGAATTTTAAAAATTAATTATACATTTAATTTAAATAAAATGTACTCGGTTGAACGAAATTGCGATACACCTCTCAAAATGATTTTTCTTTTTAATTTTTCTTAATTTTAAAATATTAACATTTATTTATTCTAATTTTTTATAATTATATTTATATATAATTTAAATATTTCTTATCAATGTTTAATTTTTTCTGAACTTTTTCAATTTAATTTTTTAATTTCTAAAATATTAATAATTAATTTTTTATAATTTTATATGATAAATTTATAATATTATTTTTCATTTTTCTAAAATGAAATCTTCCAGATTAAACCAGAACGTGACATTTGTCCCTTTATTTAATTTTTATTTTTTTTGGTTCAAAATCGTTGAAAATCCGGTCAATATACTATTTTTTGAGGGAAAATTGGACTTCTGGTTGCCACGTCATCAATTTGGCCGGTAAATTGATCGGAGTATATAAATTTCGAGGGTGGTTGTTGTAGAGTGCTAAAATTGGACAAAGCCTTCTACCGCATCAAAAGTGACACTGTCTCATTGTAGTGTATAAAAAATAATGCATTTTATGTGGGACCAGGAAAATTCTTATTGCCCATTGAATTCTAATTTAGAACGTAAAAAATGAAAATTTAAAAAGTTCTTAATGGAACATAGAGTATTAGTATCATATACTACTACATACATCCATCCAGCGAGAGCGTTATAATTTGATTATTTATTAATTATTTTATGAATGTAGTAGTTTATATTCATACCAACTAATTATTGGAAAAACTGACCATAGTAAAGTATTTTAAATAGTAAAATATTATACTACCAAACCTTTTGAAGCCCAATAAACTAAGTCCATCATTTTGATGAAGCCCAACACAACCAAACCCTAGCCATACTTCTCCACCTTTTCACTTGAGCGGCAGATCCCAGTGTGTTTTCTCCTCTTCTTAATTTCCTCTGAATTAATTCTCTTCTTAATTTTCTGTGCGCCCATGCCTCCTACAATTTCTTCTTCTTAATTCCCCTTACCTTCTCAACAAGGTGATCGCAAGTCCGAATAAGAAATACTAGAAAATTGCAGCAATGAAGTTTCTTCCTCTGCTTTAGTTCCTCACGTACTCTCTCCCTTGCAGGTTTCTCTCTTCAACCATGGACGTATTAGCCAGCGTTTTTAACTGGAGTCGGATTAACTGAACTTCAAGCGCAATTCATCTAGCTACATGGACGCTTTATGTGACCTAGGGCAGGAGTAGATGTCAAACAGACACACAATCAACTACCACTTCCAGCCCTGTATTATGGTTCTCTTTCATTTCCTTGAGGCATCCATTTCGTGGATTAGATTCCAGATATACATGTCTACAAGGAGAGAATTCCATAGAGGAGAATTCAGATATTGACCTCCAATTCAACTCGGATACTTGGAGTTTTCGATATAACTCGAATAGAGTTGAGAAAGTTTGACAGCAACCAAACCGCAAAGCCTAGTACATAGTTATGATGGATCTGACAGAGTCCAAAATAAGAGCATGTTTATCTGCCCACTAAAAATAGGACTTTGCCTAAATCTATCATTCAGGGGGGTCGAAAAATCCTCAAGGATTACAACATTACTCCATCAGCTAAAATGTCCCCATAAAATCAGATGAAAATAGCCCTTATCAAATAACAGATCTTTTTTGTACTTCGGACTGAAAAGAAAAGTGCAAGTACATTCAGCAAAAAAGTCAAGAGAACATGTATAGATAAGATTTCCAACAATTGACTGCCAAAATTGAACACATTTCTCATCTGGTCGAGTATGTTCTTATTTGATTACTCTAGCTTTGTCCTGTCAATCTCCGTCATTATTCCTTCAAGCTGCAGACAAACAAGCTTAATGAAAACATTGAGGAATGCCATAAACTAATGCAATGCAAAACTGATTAGTTAATATTGATTTACCTTGACAATTTGGCGATAAAATAATCTCCGTAGCGTTTTACTGGTTTGGGCTCCACCACACGAACCATGTCCTGAAATCAAAGAAGCAAGTCATTAAAAAGAATCAACAAGCTAAAATGTGCACTAACCACCACGCCATCCATTGATATGCTTCCAAATCCAACGATCAACCATTAAACAAATTTAAGGATAGAAGGTAGAAAATTAGCATGAAGACAAAATCAAAAGGAATGAACATAAATCCAGAATTGAGGGGGGGAAATTATAACCAAGCCAATAATAAAACTCACATTGTCAATATAGAAATCCAGATCAGCATTCGAAGAGATTTTTCCATCAGAATCTACAGAATGTGTCTTGTGTTTCAATGTCATCAAAATGGTCCTGTTATAAAATAAGAATGCAAAACCAGTTATATAAGATGCAGTATCATACATTCGAATTGACCTCAATCCACCCAGAATTCTCACCTCAAAGTGGATTCATCCGCTTCGACATAGCTCGCTAGTTTCCCCAATGAGATTGTAGAGTAAACCTTTAGGTAGGTCCGAACCCCTGCCAATAGCTGTTGCTGCTTCACTTCATAAAGGAACAATTTCAACTGCAGCCTATACGCCTCCTGAAAAAGCGTGAGAACAGTGCATAAAAAATACAGCTTAGAAGTTCAAGACTCACATTGCCAAATATACAAATACTTCAGTCTTGTGAAGGCAATTGAACATAGCTAATTAAGTCATAAGCAGTTGAAGTAAGCCAACTGCTAGTCGCTATCCATAAACCACCAATTTCAAAAAATCATAGAAGGTAATTTTAAATTGGATTTACATTGGAAAACGGATTGCTTTTGTTTTGAGCTATAAGCTGGAACAAATAAATTATGGCAATGACCCCTACAGTGTTATACTACTAATCACATGTATAACCTTGCAGGGAGTTTAATTGGTGAAAGGAAAAAGGAGAAGATTAACGCAAATTATGGTAACCAACCTGTAAGCATAGTTAACTGAATTCATGAACTCATACCTGGTTGTAATTTCTTAGAGGCTCCTCAAGCTTGGAGGGAAGGAGTAATGAATTTTGGGCAAGCATAAGAGAAGAGCTCATCGTATAGAGCAAATGCGTCTTCATCATATCTTTGCATCCTTGACATTTTATCACCGTACTTCTCTCGTAGCTGGGCATTTACAGTCTCATCAATAAGCTTCACTTGAGGACAAAGAGACAGAGAAATGGCAAGCAAGGCATACATCTGCTCGTTTTTCTTCAGTATCTGCTCGTACTGTGGAGATTTTTGATGATATTGCTTAGTCTTGAAAATGTAGAGAAGTATTTTGTTAAATTCTCGGATAGCCTCCACATACCTGCAGCAGCATTGATGAGAATATGTTAGGATAGCTCCATGGGAGATAGAGAACTTTCGCAAACTAAAAGTGACAATAAAAGTGTAATGATGTGAAGTATGAGAATCCCAGAGCATCTTTAATGAGCAAACAATCAAGCGTTGTATATGTTTAAGTTGTACAATAGCTACGCCTTGGTGCAGGTGAACAAAGTGAATATTTGTCCCACTCAAGAGCTACAGCAAACTGCACATCAATGCTAAGAGAATTACTAGTATAATCTGCAGGGGCATCCCATTCTGCTCTTCTACTTAACAGGGTTCCATTTCACTGGAAAAAAACAATGACATTAATGTTTCAGTAGACCTTTGGATGACTTCAAATCCAGTCTGGTAATGACCATGGAAGAGAGAGCATCTTGCCAGAATTAATGTCACTATTATCTCAAACCAACTGAGGTGATTTGTCAGCCACAAACACGGAGCAAAATAAAGTGGCAATGCAGCATTCTAGTAATTCACTTGAGCTTTTTTACATGAAGTACCTCAGAGATCTCACAACAAGCAATTAGCAGTTCGGTTATTAGCTTATACCCCCTCCGTCCCGAACTCAACTTCCCACTTTCCGTTTTGGTATGTCCCAAACTCAACTTCCCCTTCCTAATTTGGAAAGTTTTATGCCCAACTATCAATATAATAATCCTACATCTCCTACTTTATTCACTATCTTTCATACTCTATTCACACTCATACTGTATTCCCTCTCTTTCCTACTTTATTCTCATCTCTCCTACTTTATCTATTCATATCTTAAAACATGTGCCCGGACCAACGGGAATTTGAGTCCGGGACGGAGGGAGTATATGTGTTCTGATTCTGGTTCTTGTTGGTAGCCTAGCACTAGGATAACGTGAACCTGCAAAATTTCCATAACATGATTTTGCACTATAACAGGTGACCATAATCATTTTTTATACCAGACTTCAGCAGCAACTAAACAACATACCTGCAGCAATAAGGATGAACAAGCTACAGATATGCAGATAAAACTTCTAACTGATTGAAAAAAGGAAAGAAAAAACGATGCATAAGCAAATAGTAAATAGCTAAGTTAGAGGTCTATGAGATAATGTCCAGCTCCAGACTTCCCATTAACAAGGTATAGGCTAAAGAAAGGAAAGCATTAAATAATGAAAATCTCAGTCACAGCTTAGACGAGATGAATACGAACTGTTGGCAAGTTCCAACTTTAACAAAATGACACACAAACTTGAGCAGAGTTGAAAAATATCCAGTGAACCAACCTTCTCAGCATAAGGCTTGCAAATCCATAATGATATATTATAGTAATATGACTTCCAATGACACTGGTGTACACGCCTTGCTGACTTATGTCAATTGGAGACAAGCAGTTCAGACCAGTATGGTAATCACCTAACAAACAATGGACTCTAAAAGTCCTATCATGCTGAAATAGCCCAAAACCTTCAACACATTATTTCCACCACTGTAATCATATCCATCAGTAGCAGTAAATTGTTCAAGGCCTTCCTTTTCCTGCTCCAGGATCTGGATGATTCCAGACTTCTCCACAAGTGCTTGCAAGTAATTGAGTACACCATAGACATTCCATGCCTGATAAACATGTGCGTAGAAATGTTTATTTGCACAAACATAAATTATAAATGATGAACTAATAAATGTAAAACATAATGTAATTGATCGTGCCATGTGCCATAGGCCAAATAAAAGTGATATGATCAAGGAAGCTTTTCCTGTTATGTTGCAAAGTAAATAAACTTCAAATTTCATGAGCATAGATTTCTCACAAGATAAGAAAGAGACCAGCAGTACAGGGTGGGGTGAGGGCTCCTGATAATAAAATATTTTGTACATTGTAGAACAGACCAAAAGAATCGAAAACTAAGTATCAGACTGCTTGTTCAAGTTTTATTACCATATTCTAATCGAACTAGTTAAACAATCAAAACGAACAACCACAATTCGCTTTGTTTTATACAAAATTAAAAAGAGCAAGTAGTGAAGAAAAGAAGGGACAAGGAGCTACTTCTTCATTTTGCTGCAGAAGTGCAATCTCCGCCTCAGTCTTGTTCTTCATCTTGGCGCGGTATTGACAGAACGATTGAAACTGGTACACAAATTCATCAACCATGTCCCACAACCACTGATTTGGCAATTGCATATTCACAACTCCATGCAATACAACCTGCACACAAACAACCTCATCAATTAGCACACAGACAACTAAATTATTCATATTAAGTGGAATGACAGTAACTAGTGTACAAAAACCATCTTCCATACGACTACATAAACATTAAACAGTCTACATGGAGCGAAACAAAATGTCTTATATCTATAAATGACATAGCACATCTAATAACTTCACCAAGGAAGATAAAAGATCAGCAAGAAAACGGACAGGACAGGAAAGACAAGCACCTGACAATGATATTGCATCTAACACTTAAAATGTGTCAACTATTAGTTTGTCCAGAAGCAAAACTAACAACCCAGGTCACATTTTGGGATATACTTCCCTATAGCATGTCTAGGAAAATTCCATCTTGTGGCTGCATGTCTTCAAATATTACAAACATCAGGAATGTAATAGGTCTAGAGCATCAACAAAGTTATGGAATTTACAGAGATACTTACAGACATCTAGGTAATAAAGTCTTGATGGGAAAAACATTTAGTTAGATGATCTAATGCTTACACACACCTTACACGTTACAGATAACCACAAAACTAACCACCCAAGTTTTGCTGTATTCCACTAATTATGCAAATCCACATTAAAGATTTGAGTACTTTATAATATGAAGAACCATACCACCACCCACCTCAAGTGTTGTTCTCATTCCCCTAATCTGCACACCCAAGTTATTCTCATTTTAATAGACATTCTCATTTTTAACAGCTTGTGATGTACTAATATTGATCAAAATCCATCCAACTCCACCAGTGGTTAAGGTTCGAATACTACCGTATTCCAAAACCATGCATCTACAGTAACTAACACGTAGGCTGCAAACTAACCTACCTTTTATCGAGAAGGTAAAAAAGCTATGTTAGTTCTAGCTCAAACTCGAGTTCGAACATAAATTATAACCCGATATCTTTATTTGAGATGCTGTTCGAGTAACAACGAGTCACTCATACAAACAACAAATAGCCCTAATATACTTTGAGAAAGCAAAATGTGACGGTAAATAAGTACAGTACAATTCAAAATCAGAAGAAGATAGATAGATAATGGTAACTAACGAGGAAGAGACTGCAATAATTATCCCATGACTCAGTCCTCTGCTTCAGAGTTGGGGAAAGCCTGGCATACAAATGGCGAAACCACATCTCACGGTAGAGCAAGCAGAAGACATGGTCGTTGTCAACGTAAGGCGACACAGCCTCAACTGAAGGCCATGGCGTATCCTTGAAGAACCTGTCGCTGATTGTCTGGAAGGAGGTCTCGTACATCTGGTGAATCTCGTACATTTTTCTCCTGTATGTGCCTGTACATGTGACCGACAAATGACCGGACCGAATCCGGCACGTAGTTGGGGTCGTACGCAGATTCGGCCTTTTCACGGTCATCGTACGTTGATGCTCCGGCCGCCATGGTTGGTTGAAGAGAGAGGGGGAGGGGGAGGGGGAGAGAGAGTGAGAGTGGTGAAGGAAGGGGAAAAGGAGTGGGATTTTTGCCCTAGAGATGATCAGAAAGAGGAATTGGGCTAATTTTGTGTTTCACCTGGAAGGTCCATCTTATGGGCTTAACTTAAAAGTCCAACACAAATTTATGAATCTTATCTTCCCAATCTTTAGAGGGTTCCAAACCAACTCGTTGCATTTCTACATCAATCAATAAGGTGTTAGGAATAATTCATTTTTGATACCTTTAACATGATATCGCGAATCATTCCGCCGATATAAACGATAAGAATAGATTCAGCTAGACTTCAGAATCAGACAAAGTATTATTTATTCAAGATATTCTCCTAGAATTTAGATAAGCTCTAGAAGTTTCTCGTGTATATATACTCCATGTACTATCAGTTGAATATACAGAATAGCACAAACAGTTATTTCTTAATACGTTATCAGCACGATTGTGCTTAATCAATTCGCGATCGAGCCAAAATTATCTCCCGCGCGTCCACACCAATTTCCAGTTCCTAATTTTCGTGCACCGCCAATACTTGGACCATTAAGCTGAAGCAAATTCCGTGCACCTCATAACATGATGGATGCGGTCGATGTCATCAGAGATTACTTATTCCATTATCTTTATCTCTCTTAATCTCAATTACTTAGCCCATGCATATATTATTTTTATGACTGATGATATACTAATACAATGCCTTTTGTTTTTTGTTTTTCTCTTCATGTAGGTGATTATATAATAACCAAAATTTGATGGCCACCTATGGGCGGTTGTGTCCTAGCTTGTCTCCTACTATGGATCGATGCGCGTGATTTTCTTAGAACAATATAATGGCCATGCTTGATCATGCAAAGGTATGCATGGTAAGGTTTTCATGATGCTACAACTGAGATGACCCTACTCTTACGGTAAGCGTAGATTGTCAGGTTATTTTTATTTATTCATTCAATATGTATTTGGTTTCTGCTTTGGTTCTTTGTATGAAATACGATTTTTTTTCTTCCTTTTCTTGAATGGATCATGACTACCATAATAAATCCAAACGGATGAGTGATGCTAACCATATTAAACAATCTTATTGATGCTGATGGTGATGGAAAAAAGTATGAAATAACCAACCGGATAATGGAATATATCAACGATCAATATCACTTACGCTAAATAACCAACCCACAGATTTGGGATATATCAATGATCAAAATCACTTATGATGTGAAAAAATCAACCGGCGAAGTTGGGATATATCAATGTTCATGATAACTTATGTTGTGAGACAGTTACTGATGATGATATGTTAGAAAAGCGTACACGCTTCATTATTTGAAGCAAATATGACAATATACGAGGCATGCGAGGCCAAAATATGATTAAATGATAGTGTTGGATGATATTGCATCAACACATAGCATATTCAAATCATGTCAAATACTTGACTACTTGTCAACGAAAAACGCTTGCATGGAGTAAAATACATGTGAGAAGCTTGTCATATCTCGTGTAAGATATATATGATTACCAACATGAAATTGGTAAATATTAGTGGTGTCAGGAGCATTTGATGGGAGCATTATATTGTAAATGCTCAAGTTTATATATATACCCTCCAAAGATGGATTATGTCAAGAAGACATAACACAAGTGTATGGCTTGATTTCATCATCATACAAGAGTTTGTACTCTAATGAAACTGTGCTCAAGAACATATATTAGACTAAATTCCTACAGGAATTGACATTATTAGTCTTGCCAAATATGAAAGGCACATCGATTGTTTCCAATTGTCACATTATAGAAAGGCCAAATTCAAGTGATGTACGGGATATGATCTCAATGTGACAAATTAGGCCATCCGGGTATAAGTACTGCTGTTGTGAAACATGAAGTTTCAGATAATTATGTGTTGAAAGCTTTCTCGTGTTGTAATTATTATTATGACAAGACACAACACTGAGATGAAGCATGATTATGGAGATCTTGAAATGAGCAAAAGTCACACTTTTAAAGTTGACAATGATTAATATATAAGTGGCTTAAACTCACAAGTATGATCTCCAAATTTAAGGGCAAATTTATTTTTAGCACAAGAAAATTCAACTGCAAATATATCGACTTCTTATCATATTGTTCTCTCTAAGAACTAATGCATGAAACATACTAGATGGTCAGATGATATATGATCATCTAAGTCATGGTAATTTCTATTTCGAGCCCTTATTATCGGTATGAGCTAGTTTTTCCCAAATTTTAGGGAGGAAGAACATGAGGAAGTCAAGAGAGCTTAATTGATCCCCATATATTTGAAAGTTCAAACTTGAACTAAAGATTCATATACAACTTCATGTTACTATATCAAGATATGTCGAACATGAAATTTTATGATTTGAATGTTAACCCGCAATGACCATATATTTTGAGGCATACAGAGTCAGATATCGATTATCAATCTCATGTGTTGGACATTGAGATAACTTGCCTATCAGATCAATGATTTATTCACCTGAGTGAAATACGGTTCCAGTGCTAAATACAATACACGAAGAATGGCAAGATAAAGCAGTTGGTACTCTTGAGGAGTAATGAATGACATAGATATCTGAATTATAATAGATGGACTATATGAAAGGAAATGGTACCTACAAACAATATTCAGATATCGATGATCAGTAATGACTTGAAAATCTAGAAAAGAGATTTGATATACCGGTATACATGGAACCGAGAGACTTATTAGCATATGCGAAATCGATGGACATGGGATCTTACATGTGAGTGACTCTATTTGATTACATCATGATGATGATGATAGAAACTGAGCCCATGGACTTGAGGTCCTTTTGATCAAACGAATTCGAAATATGTATGGTACCGCTGCATTGTCGAGTCAAAATTCATGTGCATTTAGATACTAAGCATTGCATTGCGATATGTTCATTCTTGTATAGTTTACATTACTTAGTTTTTTTCTAGCATCATTATCGCATGTTGTATATTCACATGTTTATTCTTATATTGATGTTATCACTTAGATATAAACCGCAGGTTGTACACATGAATAGTGACGAGCTTGACTTACAAGTCACATGATTTGAGAATATTTAATGAGGAGATATATCATCTCCGACAGTTAGTCCCAAAAGGAGACTAAAAGTATCATGTCGGTTAACATGAATTGAATGAGGAAAGTTCTCAAGAACTAAGGTTTAATATATGTAAACCTCCATGAACAAGTGAAGTATGATATATGATTCTCATGACTCGTGAAGAGTATTGTTGGTTACATTGATGTCACCAACTCAAGTTTGAGAATGAAAGAGATAATTACAAGGATTACTCTTAATATCTTGAGATTCATATGGTCCGTATACCACAATCAGTGGAGCTATCAAGAGCTACAATAATCCTTACTATACCTTATGAAGAAGGTATATGAATTAATGGCAGTCAAGTAACAATCACTATTTTTGTGCAAAGTATGAGAAAATAGTTGCACTCTTTTTGTCTTTCTAGGTTTTTATCCCAATGGGGTTTTCCTAGCGAGGTTTTTAACGAGGCAACATTATAAGCGCATATATATATAATCGCTTGTAAAGATAAGAGTTATGGGCTTTGGCTATTTTTACAATATAATTGAGTGATGTTATGAGATTTTGAAACTATATGATGTTTCAAGTGTTTGGAAAAGTTCTTCCTGAAGAAAACAATGAGTATATTATAGAAGTTCTCTGCCATTATCTATGAAAAGAAGATTCCATTCAGATTTGAAGATTTGCTCAACCACAAAACATTCGACATCATCATTTGAGAATTGACCTAGAAGATTGGAATTACCGCGGTTCGAAGAAGTACAATGATACATCAATCAGGGGAGATGGATACATACTGCACTCTTTTTCCCTTGACTGAGTTTTTATCCCAATGGGTTTTTCTTAGCAAGGTTTTTAATGAGGCAAGATTCTATAGCGCATCAACAATTTTGTTATAGTTTATTTTGTTTTGTGTATATCGCCATGACCATGAATAGTGGGTACCGTGAGCCATAGTCAAACGCATTTACTGAATCAAAAATCATGTCCAATGGGTCGTGGCAACCACCATGAATAGTGTTTTTATTTTATTTTTCTTATTTTGTTTAACATGTTTAATATATTATAAGTGTATCACCCTAAAAATTCTATTTCAATTACATGCTAGAGCTTATTAAGCGTTAAAGCGTAGTTCAGAATCGTCATTCCTAGCCCAATTGTTTTCCATTTCAATTTTAACCCAATTTACCCTTGTAAGCCCATTTTCTAACCCATTTCCAAAGTCCATCCTTAATGGTGTCATTAAACTCAATTAACCCTATATTTAATTCTACCAAATAGCTAACACATCAATACATTTTTCTTCTTCTTCTTCGCATATTCATCACCCATTTTCTTCTTCCAAATTTTGTGCTTAACGCTTTTCTTGATCGTAAAACTAAGCCTCTCTTTCGCATAAGTTCTCATAGACTTGCATACACATATGTATATCTATCTGATGAAATAAAATAGATGCAAGTTTCCCTAAGTTGTATTTACGTTCATGTGTTAATTGTTAGGATTATGAGTTATGTTGTATGCAAGATTCTGTATGAATTTTACATCGTTAACTTTCATGATCAGATATATTGTGATTCTTGTTCGATCGTCAGTGATATGTGTTTCTCTCTTTTTAGGATTTACTCATGTTAATCAATTTATGGTCATAAGTATGAAATCAACCACACCTATACCAACACCAATTTACTCCTAAACCACCTTATGTCACCACCAGGGATCGAACCGTGCACTTCCTCCTTCCCCGCTCCAATTCCATTCCACTGCACCACCTTATGCCTCCCTATTGTTGTGTAAGGCCTATCTTTAACTATTGTGTAAATGCCATATGATTGTATATAACAAGGCCTAATTGTTGTGGTTTTGTTTTTATTGGCAGTGTGTTAATTGTAGTTTAGCTTGGCCTGGTGAATTGTTAAATGTTGAAATGAACTTCAGTATAGCCATGATGTTGCTCTATGTTTGTTTATGTACACACTAGATCATTTATGAGTTGAGTTTAGGAACAAGTATTCATGTTAATAAGCTTTTAAGAAAACAAGGATTTCAAAATAAGTAAAGGGGCTCAAGGGAGTATCCTAGTATTTGTGGCACAACTATTATATCGTGTTCAATGGATAGGACCAAGGTCCCGAGGCCAAATTTTATTTATTCAATCTGGGGAACGAAAGTGACCTCGAGTCCACCAGATAGCCACCATGGCCATGATAGAACCCACGATGCCAAGTGAGCTCGCGATCATGTTAATTTTCAAGTCATGTTTAAAAGTAAAGTTTAAGTTTAATTTTCAAGAAGTTCAAGAATAAGTTCAAGCGCTAAGAGTCAAGTTAGGTATTAGTGTTGCATTGCATTAATCAAGATTAAAAGCTTAAAAGACATGAAGGTAGAACTTCAGTCATGACACGCGCATTTAATTTGCTCACCAAGTTATCGGGTTACTAAGCATCGTTACTACCAATTCTCTCTAAAATACATTTTCCTACCACCACTAGACCACTAAAAGCAATAGATCAACATAAAAAAATCATCCGATTCAACAACAATCTCCATCTCAATAAATTTCATACAATGAGCGTAATATAACGCAATCATGTTATTCAAATCATCATCAAAGGAAAACAAGGTACATTTTCTTATCAATAACGAAAAACCTAGTCGAATCCAAATCTTTCAACCGAATTTCGATCATGATCTCCAAAAGATTGAAAACGGAAACCAATTTCTATACCAAAAGATGACTAAGACGACAAGTCAATGAAACCATGTAATCCATGTTAAAACAAGAAGAAAAAAGGTGAAAATAGAGAGAAAAAAATTGTGAATGGAGGAAGAAAGCGGAAATGAGAGAAATAAGTAGTAGAAAAGAGGCTTGGAGAAAAGAAATGAATAAGGGTATTATTGGAAGAAACGAAGTAATTGAAAAGATGTAAAAATATAATTGACTTTTATGTAAAACTTTAATTGTTAGCCTTATTTGTGAGTCCACAATTGATTTTTTTTAATATTATGTAATAAGGATTATTGTTGGTCTAGATTTATGTGGATGACATTATTTCACAAGGTCGTTTCTCGATATTAATAAATAAATTATTAAAATTATATAACGAAAATTTAAGAATTAAATTTTTATTATACGATTTTATTAAATTATTTACTATTATCACATGAAAGAATTTACACAAACTCAAGACAATGCACTTAAAAAGTCAAACGTAACAATTTCTCCGAATTATGAGATATTTTGTAGTAAGTGCAGTCAAGAAGCTAGCTTTTCTAGGAGTCAATTATAACGCGTGGATTAGTGGAAGATGAACAAAGTTGGAGGGAGTAGCTTGTTCACAAAAGTCCAGAGGCGAAAAGAAAATTCACTTAATTACAATCAAAATAGACTAAACCAAGATCATAGCAGATAAAGATCCCATATATATATATCTGACTAATACATTTCTTTACACCTCAAAATAGACTAAACCAAGATGCAAAAGCTCTGAACTCAGTTAACTTGAACAAATCAAAACTCACCCAATCTTGGATGCGATCCAACAGAAGTCGGAGGCGGAGGAGCTGAGGGTTAAGGTGTTAGAGAGATCGAGGAGGCATATATAGTGAGGCTGCTCGATCGTAATGCCTATCACTGTGCATCCCTAGACCATCGATCCATAAGTCCTCACAATTAGTGCTGCACTTGTTCTACCAAGGGAGACGGAGTTGCAGCAACCGCCAAAAAGACGTAGACAAAACTGTCACTCTGTTGGTTGAATTGAGTGACAACATCGACAATGCCAAGGCTAAGTTTCAGGATGAGAAGCGTATGTATTTTATCTTCGTTTCTGCTTATGCTCTATGGAATCATTTTTACCATAGGTTTGGTTTGATTATTTGAATTTACAGTAACATACCCCTCCATCCCGCTTTCATTTATCCAAATTCCATTTCGATCTTATTTATACTTGAAAATCGTAGCCTACCGCCATCGATCAATAAAGAAGGTTACAAAGGCTATTTATACCGACACCCGTGAAAAGGCCTGAATCCAAAAATTCCTTCACGGCGGTCAACAAGGACCGTAGAGAGGCTTCTCAGCCTTCGACACCTCCGTGTTCTATTTGTTCTTCCTTGTTCTTTGATTTCTTCAGAATTTCGCTTTCTAAAAGTGGTCTTCTACAATGTTGTAGCATCTTCAATTATCTTCGCATTGGTTGGTCGATGACATGTTTTGATATCAACCTCGTGTAACGCCAATTCAGGTATTTGCTAAACTTTCCCAATTTCACCCAAATATGACGTTTTGCCTCAAATCGCAATTCTTCAAAAACACGATCATGACCTACAAAATATACAAGAAGTTGGTAATTGGCTATAATATGAAACAAATATTGAATCTTGGGCAAAAAGTGAGGGTCTAAAAGCATGTAAAATCACACATTTCATTGTCACATCACATGATGCCATAAGGTGGATTGGGAGAGTATAAAGACTTGTGCGCTTTTGTTTTAGTCTCATTACGCTTTTCTATAATGTAATTAACCACCATCTTCTTCTTCTTCTGCTCTTCATCTTCTTTGTTTCTTTCTTTGCAAATTTCCTTGATTGAAGCTTGTTGTAATCACCATTGTCGATCAATAAAGATTCTCCGACATTACCGTGGATGTAGGTATTTGCCGTAACCACGAAACTCTTGTGTACTTTAATCGCTTTGTGCGCAATTTAGTTTGATCGAGTATTGTGACCGCTGATCGAATCGATTGTTTGTTATCTATCGTGATTATACGCAACAATTGGCGCCGTCTGTGGGAAACGACGATCTGATAGCTGATTCAATGTCTTCAATGGCAAGGTTCGATGTTGAGAAACTTACAGAGAAGATCGATTTCTCTCTGTGAAAAGCGAAGATGGAAGCTCTACTTGTGCAACAAGGAATGGATAATGCTTTACTCGGTGATGCTGGTTTTCCCAAAGATGTTGATGAGTCTGAGAGGAAGACTATCGTGGGAAAGGCAAGGAGTACTCTAATTCTCTCTTTGGGAGATAAAGCATTGAGAGAGGTAATTAAAGAGAGGACAACTAAGGAAGTTTGGGACAAACTTGAGTCACTATATCATGTGAAATCAACAAAGAAGCAAGATGAGTATGAGCAAAAATTATTCAATATGAGATGAGATATGATCGCTTATTGATCAACTTGATGAGTTTAACAAGCTTTGTATGGATCTCGAGTCTGGATGTGAAGGTTGCACATTACCTAAAAGTTATGAGCACATTACCTAAAAGTTATTGATCAACAAAGTTGTCATATTATTGAGCTCATTACCTAAAAGGAAAATTACATAGGGCTACCCTCTTAGTGGCTCCTCGCTCATCCGGCACCCATTAGTGGAACAATTACATTCAAGTCCATTGTTGTTTTTGTCGACCAACTTATAAGCTAAACCAACTTATGCAACAAACAAACATGTCCTTACGCCATTCTTTATAAAACTAACTATTCTTTTCAGACTTAGAGCAAATAATTAACTACTACTACAGTTTACGCCGCCTTTCTTCTTCGCTCCACCACGCCCTCCTCCGTCTCTGCTCACCGATCTCCTCTACCACTCAAATTGCCTCATGTCGCCGCTTTCTTCTTCTCCTCTCGTGTCGCAGATTTCTCCTGTTGCTTTAGGTTTCAGTTCTCGATCAGCTCATCGACGGTGATCTAGCATTCTAGCTTCTTCCTCTAAAACAAAAGATCGAAGAAAACCTATCCCCACGGATCTCCGCCCAGAAGAAAATCCATCACCCATCTCCTCACCGCTTTTAATGATGTCCGATTTGAATGAGATTTCGCTTGATCCGTCAGAGATAGCCAAACGCTTAGAATACTATGAAGATTTTGAGATGTTTGGTCGATTTGTTTAAATTGAGACAATCCAAGTTTCATGTTTCAATCGACCACTAATAGGCAGACACCATTGTTGATGATTCCCGAGCCTCATCCAGTAGTTTTATAGTCTATACAAACGTATGGTCTTGCCAATTCAATTCCTCCGATATATTCTCAGAGCGGATCGTAAATGGTGGCACTTATCATCAAGAGGTCGCTCATCTCTCACTTTACGCTTTTGATATAATTCTTCTTCCATCCTTTTACCAGACGCATTATTCAAACCCCTCAAATTCCCAATAGTGTGAAAGATGAAGTTAAATCTTTATAGGCTAATTTATGATGCTTTACTTTGTCCAGGTCGTTTCTATCCCGTAGTCCTAATGATGACGATTGTTTCACACTTGCCATGGTTATTTCAAGCTATATTGCCATTCGAATAGTAGAGATGATAATTGGGTGCTTATGGAATTGAGAGGAAATCAAATCGTATATATCATGGACCTCATCTTTATAAAGAGGAGAGGCTGAGTTCAGTTCGATCAAGGTGGAGGCGAGACGAGGAGATCGAATCGATGATGCCGTGGACTGCTCATCTCTGCTCAGAATTGATTTTTATCTAACCGACTCACATGTTATTGTTACACTAATCTGTACTCATATGTAATTACGAATCTAACAGGGTCCATATGTAATTTGTCCCCAAAGGTTATGAACATTTCATCGATGCTATAGTGATGACAAAGCTAGATGATCTCAAGGCATCCGATGTTGATAAGGCCTTGAGAAACAAGTTAGATCAAGAATGTTGGTAATCAACATGATCTATCACCGAGAGTTTATCAATCAAGCATGCCCGAATAAGAACCAAGTCAGAAAGAACAAGAAGTTCAAAGCTCATAAGGATTTTGTGAGTGGAGCTGGAGATAACACTGAGAAGAGAAAGTGTTTTCACTGCAAGAAACCCGTCACCTAAAGAAGAACTGCTTACTCAAAAGAGAGAAGAGGAATGCAGGATTACAAGATCAAGGTGGAGCACCTACAATGCACCTTGCTGAAGCCTCTAATGCCTATGATCAAGCGAGGTACTTTATATTGTCGATTCCAGCCGGTTTTCGATCTTAGATTCAGGGCTCATTCCACATGTGCCATATTAAAGATTGGTTTGAGAATTTTAAATATGAGCACAGTGGTAGTTTTACGGAGATGATCATGCATGTTCAATTAAGGGAACCGTAATGTCGTGGATTAAAATGCATGATGGAGTTGTTAGAATTTCACAAGTGTGAGGTTTATACTGATTTAAGGAGAAATCTTATATCTCTTGGTTACTTGATAAAATGGGATATAAATATGGATCGTAGAGAGGTGTAATGAAGATGTTTAAGGTTGATATACATGTCATTAAAGTCGATCTCGTGAATGGTTTGTATTATCTTCAAGGTGAAGTTGTGTCTGTGTTGTGTGTTGTATTCATCGTGGTCAATGAATTACAAAACTCAATTATGGCATAAGAGATTAGCACACAAGTGAGAAGTGGTCTCAGGAGCTTGCTAAACATAATTTATTATGTGGAGATCAAATCTCAAAGCTTAATTTCTATGAGAACTATGTACTGTGGAAAGCACACAAGTTTAGTTATGATAGTGCAAACACACAACAAAGCCATTCTTGATTATGTTCATTCGCACCTATGGGGACCTCACAGAGTTGAAACTTTAAATGGTGGAAGGTACTATATGTCGCTTATTGATGATTTTCCGTAAGAGTGTGGGTTATGATCTTGAAATCTAAAGATGAAGCTTACTAAGTTCGTAGATTGGTTAAGGAGGTTGAAAATCAAACGGAGAAGATTAAGATATCTCGTAATGTATAACGGCTCGTAGTATCTCTCAAGTGAGTTTAATGACTTTTGCAAGTCTAAGGATTATCGTATTACATGACAATCATCGGTACACCACAAAGAAATGGAATTGCCGAGAGGTATAATGTAACAATTCTTGAAAGAATAAGGTGTATGTTGATCACTGTGGTTTAGCAAGGGATTTTGGGAGAGGCTACTAATACTACATGCTATCTCATAAATAGAAGTCCTACATCCAAGACCGACCAAATTTAAAACACCTAAGGAGATGTGGTCCGTCATGCACCTAAGTATGATCACTTAAAGATATTCGTTGTTTTGGTATGGTGCATGTCAAGCAAGACAAGCTTGATGCAAGAGCTTTAAGGTGTGTATTTTTGGGTATCCCATCGGTGTTAAAGGGTACAAACTATGGAGCATAGATCAAAAGAAATGCATACGATCGTGGATGTTATTTTCAATGAAGATATTATGCCACATAAGCCTATAGATGGAGCTAATACTGAGCTACTTGTGTCCCCAATTGATGAGGCATCTAATGGAGTAATCACTGATGTAAATCTTGATGATATCAAGGTTGAGGTGGAACCTATCAATGATACACAGGTTTCGGTACACAAGTGTATGATGACAATGACATATCCACAGGTGATATTGGCCATTCAAATCAACATATCACTGAGAGAGCAAGAAGATCAACCGCATGTACACCTAATATGTTCGGTTTTGAAGAGTTGGTAAATCATACATGATTTCTTATGCTCTGAGCATAGCTGAAGATATGTGCTACCTGTAACCAAACAAATACATAAGTCAGACGTGAAAAGATAAACAAAGTGGTTGAATGCAATTCAGAAGAGTCAATCTTTACACAAGAACAATACATGGTGTATTGTCACAGCCCCTAAGAATTCAAAGTTGGTAGGATGTAAATGGATATTCAAGAAGAAAGATTAGTCTGCAATTGGTAGAACTGTGAGATTTAAAGCAAGACTGGTTGCTAAGGGGTTCACACAAAGAGAAGGAATAGACTATAATGAAATATTTTCTCCAGTTGTGAAACACACTTCAATCAAAATTTTGCTGTCAATTGTTACTCAATTTGGTTTATATCTACATCAAATGGATGTGAAGACAACATTCCTTCATGGAAATCTTGAGGAAGACATATACATGAAGATACCTGATGGAGTACAAGTCAATACTGTAATCACTAAGGCTTGTTTATGGAAGAAATCTCTATATGGTCTCAAACAATCTTAGGCAATGGTATAAAAAGATTTGATGAGTTTGTTATCTCTATGGGATTCATGAGGAGTTGCTATGATAGCTGCATCTATCAAAAAGGGGATCAAGATACGGGCTACATATACCTGCTACTTTATGTTGATGATATATTAATTGCAGGAAAATGCAAATCCATGATAGATCAAGTAAAGATAAATCTCAATAAAGAATTTGAGATGAAGTATCTTGGATATGCTAAGAGAATATCGGCATGGATATTTGGGTTAATCGATCAGAGAACTACTACACTACTCAGATGAGCTATCTGACTAAAGTGTTGCATAAATTCAAAATGCATGAGTCTAAGCATGTAACTGTTCCTATAAGTCAAAGTGTTAAAGTCTTAGCTACTCAGTGTCCAAGTAATAAAGAGAAATTCAGAGAATGGAGACAATACCGTATGCTAGTGCAAAGTAAAGATCATGTACACAATCAGGTGTTGCAGTGCCCCGATCCGCTTATGCAATGAGTGTTATAAGCAGATGCATGAGCAATCCAGGTTACTCTCATTGGGAAGCAGTAAAAGGGGTGTTAAGATTTATTAAAGGAACTGCAGATCATAGCTTGTACTTCAAGGTTGCTGAGGATAATGATCAACCATTAGTGGGATATGTGGATGCATTTTGCTAATCCGCATACAAGGAAGTCTAATACAGGTTATGTATTTACTCTCTATGGCACAACAATTAGCTGGAAGAGCTCTCAACAGTCAGTGGTGGCTCTATCTACTACTGAGGCAGAGTTTATAGCACTTACAGAAGCAATCAAGGAAGCCTTATGGCTTAAAGGTTTATTGAAAGAGCTTGGTTCCAATCAGAACTGTGTTATTATTTTATGTGATAATCAGAGTGCTATTTAGCTAGCAAAACATAAGGTGTATCATGAAAGGACTAAACACATTGATGTGAGATTATATTACATCAGAGATGTCATCAAGGAAGTGTCAGTGGAGAAGGTGCACACTTCGAGAACACGGCAGATAGCTTAACAAAAGCTTTGCCTATTGGTAAGTTCCAGTTGTGTGCTTCCTTGATGAAAGTGCACAAGGGTTTGCTCCAACCTTAAGGAGTAGTTTGGAGCTAATCAGAGAGGAATTCAATCTAAGGTGGAGATTTGTAGAATAAATTGAATTATGGTGATTGAAAGGGCGAGGAAAAGAAGCAAGAACACAACATGATCTTCTATGATATCTGTGTTTTGAGAAGGGAGGAATAAAACGAATAAGCCCGTGAAGAGTCGCGCTTTACTTAATCAAAGTAGGCGCCTTCGATTAGTCGGAGTATCGTGGCATTACGTTAGAAGGCGGATTGGGAGAGTATAAAGACTTGTGCGCTTTTGTTTTAGTCTCATTATGTTTTCTTCTGTAACAGAATTAACCTCCTCCTCCTCCTCCTCCTTGATCAAGCTTGTCAGAAACACCATTGTGGATCAATAAAGATCATTCGATTGCTCCGTGGATGTAGGCATTTTCCGAACCACATAAACTCTTGTGTACTTTACTGTTTTGTGCGCAATTTAGTTTGATCGGAGTATTGTGATTGTTGATCGTAATTGAAGGTTGTTTGTTATCGATCGTGATTATACGCAACAATTTACTTAGTTATTTATTTACTAAACAGATTGATGATGAGTATAGTGGTGGTTTTCCAAGTGGAATCTTGATCAATAGTGGTGGTTTTCCAAATGGAATCTTGATCTCAAGAAAGGCGTGAAAGTCATGGCTTCAAGTTTGGTTGCTAAGCTTTACGGGTCGTAGCCATGCTGACAACATTGCAAAGAGAGAGATTGAAGAAAGTTCATGTATATAAAGTAAGAAAGCACAAGGTTGAGGATGAAATGGGTGGATACTCGAGCCCAAGAAGAGTTGTGAATCCTGGGAAATGTAGGATTATATAAGAATGATACAATTAATGTTACTCAATCTTATTTTGTGTAGGTAGAGTATTATAGGTTATTAGTTATTTATTCATCTGATTAGTTAGTCAAATAATTCACTAATTTAGTTCGAGTTTGATGCTTTTCACCTTTGATGTTTTGGTGTTGTTGATTTAAACTACTCGTGAAAGTTCATCAATTGAACTTGAATAAGAAAGCTAAATCAGAAACTTCATTGCTAGAAAGCCAAAGTTACAATGTGTTACGTAGAGAAATTGAATTGAGAAGATAATGATTTGATAATCGTAAAACAAAGAAGAGTTCTCGTTATATACAAACTAACTACTAAATCGGCCGACTAACTAACTCGAACCGACGGTTTATTATATGAGAAAATTTTGTTTTATTTTTTTCACTTTGAGTTAAAACCTTTTTTTTTTTGCACCAAAATGTTTCAAAATTTGAATACAAAGGTTGTTGAAAATTTGTTTTATTTAATTGATGGTATTATATTTCTTCATTGTTTTTTATTATTAATTTCTTCATACACACGGATGAGTCTCTCGGGGTTCATGCATTTGTACTTGTTTTCATACTTTTTTCAATCCTTACGATGATCGATTGATGCTCAAAATAGTGGTATTGAACACAAGAAACGCCCATGCGCAGTTGTTCACATAGGTATCTTCGACGCTTCATATTGTTCAATGCCACTATTTCTCGTGAACATCACCAGATCAATTACATAAGTAAGGATTGGAAAAGAAGGCATGATAACATGTACAAATGCAAGCATCAACCCCGAAGGAGACTTCAATCTCATTACTATCATCCATGTGCTATGCTATTGAACAAATTAATAATAAAACTACGTAACAATGAAATGGGAATATAATACCATCAATTAAGAGTAAAATTGAGCAAATGTTCATACAACCTTGTGTTACGTGAAAGATTTTGAAACGCTTTTGGTACAAAGTGTAAAAAAGAAAGGTTTTAGTGCAAACTCAAAGTGAGCCTAAAGTTTGTGTAAAACAAAATTTGCTCTTATTATATTAACTGCCTTGAACCGAATTTGGTGTTCTTGCTTCTCTTTAGCTGCAAGTCTTCTTCTTGTTTAATCCAGGAGATAATCTCTAACACCCTCAAGTGGAGCATGAATATCCAACATGCTCAGCTTGGACTGATGAGAAGTGAATAAGGGACCACCAAGTGGTTTAGTGAAGATATCTGCTATCATATATGATGTCTAAAGCTGGAACAACTTGACTGTTTTAGCTTGAACCTTTTCTCTAATATAATGACAGTCTAATTCAATGTGCTTTGTGCGCATGTTGCACAGGGTTTGTTGCTAAGCACAATGCACTTCTACTGTCAGTATAAAATGAACAGGACATGTATGATTAATGCCCAAATCAGCTAACAAGTATAATAACCATTGTGTCTCACAACAAGTAGCAACTAATGCTCTATACTCTGCTTCTGTACTACTCCTGCTGATAGTTTGTTGCTTTTACTCTTCCAAGAGATTAAAGTGTTCTAGATAAATGGCATACCCAGTGACACTCCTTGTATCAGGGCAAGATGCCCAGTCACTGTCACTAAATATGCTTTCAATTGAAAATTGCATTTACTGGGAAGTAAAACACCAAGCCCAGGTGTTCCTTTGATGTATCTAAGCACTCTGTGAGCTGCTGATAAGTGATCTGTCCTTGGAGCACTCATACACTGACTAAGATTCTGAATTACAAAGCTCAAATCTGGCCTTGTGATAGTCAAGTACACCAGTCTGCCAATAAGCCTCCTATATTCAGAGCCATCTGCTAGTAACTCTTCACTGGTTGCAGTCAATCTGAGTTTAGAATCCATAGGAGTAACTGCAGGTTTTGATCCCAAATATCCAGTATCTTTAGAAGATCTAAAGCATATTTTCTCTGTGAGAGAACAATCCATGTATCTGACTGTGCTACTTCAATGCCCAACATATGTCTCAATGTTCCCAAATCTTTAATAGTAAACTGGTTGTTGAGATGTTGTTTAACTCTCTTGATTTCCTCCATGTCATCACCAGCTAAAATGATGTCATCTACATAGACAGCCAATGCAGTAAAAAGAGTGAGAATCTTGTTTAAGAAACAATGAACTATCAGATTTAGATTGAACATAACGAAAATCTAATAGACTAGTAGTGAGTTTGCTAAACCATTGTCTAAAGGCCTGTTTTAAGCCATATAGACTCTTTGTTAGCTTACAAACCCTTGTATCACCAGGTTGACAATGTCCAGTAGGTGGAATCATGTAAACTTCCTCAGGGAGATCACCATGAAGAAAATCATTATTGACATCCAGTTGCTCTAAGTGCCAAGATTTAGCTGAAGCTATTGCTAATAATGTCCTGGCTACAGTGAGCTTTGTAATTGGGAAAAATGTTTCAAAATAATCCAAGCCTTCCTCCTGTATATATCCTTTTGCCACCAACCAAGCCTTATACCTCTCAACTAAGCCGTCTGATTTGTACTTCACTCTGTATACCCACTTGCAACCAACAATATTTTTTACACTGTGGTAAAGAAGTCAATACCCATGTGTTATTTTTCTGAAGTGCTGCTACTTCAGCTTGCATAGCATCTTTCCATTCTTGATGTTTAATGGCTTGCTTATAAGTTTTAGGCTCATTGATCTGTGACATAGCAACTGTAAAGGCAGCATAATATGGAGCTAATTTATCAGTAGAAATGTATTGAGAAATAGGATATTTGACAGATGAATGATTAGTATAAACACTCAAACCATGAGTAGGATGCTGCAAAGATGGTGGAATGTTACACTCATACATCTTAAGATGAGAAGGTACTTTGTAGATTTCTCATATCAGAATCAATAGCATTAGATTGATCAATAGGATAAGAATGAGAAATACAATCAGAGGAGTCATGAGATGTTATCTCATCAATATTATGAATAGTTTCATCAGAAACTTGAGAATCATAAAATGAATCTCCTGAGTCATTATTCACCTGCACAGGAGGCACAAGTACCTGCCTGATAAGTGAAATATCTACAGGTGTAGAATTAGTAGAGACATGCAAATGAAAAGCATCATAAAGCACGGAATCAAAAGGTGATATAGGTGAATGAGAAGACAGTCTTAAAAGGAAACTTATCTTCTTTAAAAATAACATCTCTAGATACAAGAACTTGTTTAGTATATAAAGCTAAACATTTATAACCTTTAACACCAAATTTACAACCAAGAAAAACACACTTGACAGCTCTAGTAGCTATCTTATGTCTTTGAGTGTTTAAAGTACTAACATAACACAAAGATCCAAAAACACGCATATAAGAATAATCAACAGGTGTAGCATATAAAATTTCATAAGGAATTTTGCCTTGTAAAACAGAAGATGGAACACGATTAATAACATGTACAACAGTGAGAACACTATCAGACCAATATGATAAAGGCAAACCTGAATGGAATAAAATAGAGCGTGTAACTTGCAAAATGTGTTGATGTTTGCACTCTACAATTCCATTCTGTTGTAGTGTAGCAACACAAGATCGTTGATGAACAATGCCATGCTTATTGTAGAAATCTGGAAAAATAAACTCTTGACCATTGTCAGAACGAATACACTTAATCGATTTCTTGAATTGTGTTTGCACCATTTTGTGAGATGAGAACGAGTTTCTGACTTTTTTTGCATCATAAAAATCCAGATACGCCGGCTAAAATCATCAACCAAAGTAAGAAAATACTTATAATTATCATAAGACGTCACTGAGAACGGGCCCCAAATATCAACATGAATAATATTGAAAGTTTCTTTAGTAACAGTAGTACTTACAGGAAAAGATAATCGTTTCTATCTTGCATAATGACAAATGTCACAATCAAAATTTTTATTACATTTAGAAGTAGAAGAAAACAAATTCAAAGTATTGAGCTTGACATAAGGCAAATGTCCTAAACGAGCATGCCAAACTACAAAAGATACATTTAAATTGACAGATAAAGCATGAACATTTGAATCTGGAAATTGCAAATGATATGCCCATTCTTGACTTCAACACTAGTAATCTCTTTGTGATGGAGAAGATCCTGCAAATAACACTTATTAGAGTAGAAACATAAAGCATATCTTGTTGTCCTTGTCAAACTTGAAACTGATAACAAGTTAAAACCAAAAGCGGGAGAAAATAAAACATTACTTAATAACAACTCTTTAGACAACTGCACAGTGCCAATAAAAATGGCTTTTGTAACTTCACCAGTAGGTAAGTTGATATCAATACAATAGATATAGGAGTATACTTATATAATGATAAATCACAAATCATATGATCTGTGGCCCCTGTATCCTAAATCCAATAAGACTGAGATGTAGTCACAGAAGTAAAACAACAAGTGACAATACCTTTAGTACCTGGTGCAGGAATGATGGCTTTATTAGCTACACCAGATGCTATAGTATGATTGAATTGTTCTTGAGTTTGTTGAGAATTCCTGAATTTCTGATACTCTAAGAACTGATGATAAGAGCCTTGATCAAAATCAGTAGAATCCTCTGACAATGAAACATCTTCATGTTCAATAGCACCATGAACTTGTACAGCAGCAGCAATGGGATTGCTATACTTAGTGAAATTTCTCTGACCAGAATTGGATCTGAATTTAGGCTTATAGGACTTTTTTTCCAGCCAGGTGGATATCCATGAAGAATGAAACAAGATTCTATAATATGACCATACTGCTCACAGTGAGAACAAAATGGCATGATCTTGCCTTTATTAGCAACATACTTAGGAGGAGCATTCCTAGCAACCAAACTAGCAACCTGATTTTCATGATGACTTGCTAACATGGCCATAGAATTAGAGGAATGAGGTTGTAAAGACCTCTAACCTTCCTGTTGCAATAACAATGAATATATCTTGGACAAATCAGGAACAGGTGAATTAAGCAACAACTGACTACGAACATGCATAAGACTCATTAAACCCAACTAAAAATTTCATAGCACAATCAGACTGTTTATCAACTAGAAAGAGTTGATACAAATTGCATTTGCAATTCTTCATAACACCATAAGTGCATTGAGGAAAAAATTTATAGATCATGTATTCATCCCAAAAATTCTTGAATGCACTATAATAAGCAGTTATAGTCTGATTAACCTGAGTAAAAGAACTAAGTCTTTTCAAGATAGAAAATACGCGGACCATCACTACGCGCATACCTAATTTTGAGCTCATTCACATCTCTAGCATATGTGAAATACAACAAACTCTGATGAAGTTCCTGAGCAACTGACATGACCAACCATGAACAAATAAGACTATTAGCACTCTGTCACACCTCATCAAGCAAAGAATCTTCATCTGGATCAGGCTCCAACAAAGTTCCATCGATAAATCCAAGCTTTTTCTTAACACGAAGAGACATCTCAAATGTTTTGCTCCAGGAAATATAGTTTTCCCCATTAAACACATCACCACCCAATCGCACACTAACATTAGCAGGGTGAATGTAATAGGGAGAATTGGAATCTTCATTAGGATGACGACGATTAGACGCAGATATAACAACATTGGAATTAATCGGCGCAACACCAGTAGAATCGATTGGATTAGGAGGATCCATGGCAAAGAAATCAAAGAAAACGGTTACCAGCAAAACTCAGAATGAGTAACTGCTAAAGAAACGAAGAAATCTTGGAAAGAGATCGGAAAAATCAGAGAGAAACATCTCAGAATGAGATCGGAAAAGCGGAAGACAGTAGATCGATCACCGGCACGATGATACCATGTGAAAGTTCATCAATTGAACTTGAATAAGAAAGTTAAACTGTAAACTTCATTGATAGAAAGCCAAAGTCACAATGTGTTACAGTGAGAAATTGAATTGAGAAGATAATGAATTTATAATCCAAAATAAAGAAAGTTCTCTGTTATATAACTACTAAACTAGTTGACTAACTAACTTGAACTGGCGGTTTATTATATTAACTGCCTTGAACCGAATCACGTTTTGCTGACACGGAATACGCCAAATCTTGTAGACGCCTTTGGAAACAGATCCTGCCAGATTAAATTGTAAGGTCAAAAGGCTCAATGACTTAGAGGTCCCACCCTTGACCTTCCTTTAATGAGCAATAAGAACCTCGCCTTCAAGACAAATGGTCCGACCTGCACTATGGTCCGAAAGACCATGATGGTCCCACCCAAAGACGTTGATTCGGACGCATTTACTTGACCTCATAAGGAACCAAGTGAATCGCATCAAGAGAGAAGGCAGGTCCGAGTACGATTTTAGGAGGTTGTTTAAGTTATCTTACTTTCAAGTGAGTCACGACCATTGTTCGGACTACCCTTTTCGGACGAAGGTCCAAACGGATATCGAAGTTTCTAATCTCTCAAGGAAAGACTAAACTACCCCAAAGCCCAAAAGGAAATGGGTTAAGTCTTCTTAATGGTCCGGGCCTAGAAAGATTGTCAGGCAATCAGCCTTTACACTGCACGATTCAACGGAGCCCTTCCTTATTAGGAGATATCTATATATATGGCACACATTTCCATGTAAACGGTAAGTCAGGTCTTCTTTACAAACTAATCCCGATCACTATACAGAGCAGATCTTCAGTCTCTCTCGAGTAAAGTCTCTACCCGGTTTGACACTTAGCAAACTGGGTCTAACCCCCCAAAGTTACTTGTGCAGGTTCTTTCTCACTAGTCCTTTGGAGTGCTTTGGACCTTTGCTTGCTTTGGACGCTCTATAGTGATTTGGACTTAGGCGACTTGGTAAGAACTTATTAAGTGTTTCACCCCTCAACAGTTCTTGCTTCTTCTCTTTAGCTGCAAGTCTTCTTCTTGTTTAATCCAGGAGATAATCTCTAACATATTCGGTGATTCAAATGTAGAGTGCTTGGTATCTGGTAATGTATATTTGTTGTTTTGCATATAAATTCTCCAGACTTGTTTGGCTAACTGACCTCATGTATACATTCAAGTGCTTACGTTGTAGATAGTTGAAATTTTGGAATCTTGGGAATTATTTTATTATGCTAGCAAGATGTTATATTTGGTGGATCACAACTTTAAGTTCTTAACTCATATACAAAATTCTGCCAAATATATAGTACCATCTGAACCGTTATATATGATATGTTTGTCAATAAAGTATACGTTAAATAAATGAACATTATATATAAAAAAAAAATGTAGTAACACGCGTAGCGTGTTACGCAAATTCTAGTATATAAATAAAAGTAAGTTTGAGGGATAAGATGTTGCCAAACACATAAACATTATATTTGTAATGGGACAAATATAAATGGAATACGATATTTTTGTTTTGATACAGATGGAGTACATTCTATAATGGGAAATTAAGTTTAAAATAAAGTGATGAAATTAAAACTTGAATTGGTTTCGTATAATCTCGTTTTTTAAACATAGTGTTTCAATTGAATGACTTTATGTTGCATCTTAAATAAATATGAATGATTCACGTAAATTATATAATGTGTGACATTAAATGTGTAGATATTTTAAAATGGTTTGTTTTAGTTAATTCAAAATGATCGTTTTTCAACTTTTATAAATCATTACATAGAAACTAATTGAATTTTATAGAATATACTAAAGTATAAGAATTATTAAACAATAATTTTTAGAGGGAAACAATATGTAACTAGTGAACTATGAAAAAACTTACAAATGATAATATAGCAATAAAACTTGACTTTTGGATTATTTGGTTTACAGTTGCATTTGTTATATTAATGTTATAATTTGAGTGTTTCAATTAGGTTAATTAAACAAGATAAGTAATGTCATTTTTTGTAGCTAATAGTTATTTGTATCAGAAAATTACAAAACCCACCCCTCTTAGATGCCCACTTTGCAAATTAGTACCCACTGTTTGAACAATTACAAATGGTTCCAGATTTTGAACTGAGATTAAAATCTAATTACATACACACCTAAAAGTCAACGCTGGAGATGATGTAAGATCGAAGCTTGGCCGGAGACACACGCCTATTGCTTACATGGACTGCCATGTCATTAATTCCGCAAAAAATAACTAACTCAGTCTGGGTTTGTTTTTAATTGATTGATGATATTGTTTTGGCTATCAATGGCCTGGTATTTGGCATACACGCGCGAGTGGTTTGTAATTGATTTAATACTAAGTGGGTGTATATGTAATTGATTTGAAAAATATTTGGGGAAAAAGTAGCCGTTAGTGGCCTTTTTTAGGGTTTTTGCTTATAAATATGGTTTCTTCCTCCATATTTGATCAATCTTCTTCATCTATATCTCTAATTTCTTCATCAAATTAATGGCAAACAACACCTCAAGTTCGAATGATAGGAGGAGTGCTTACTGCCGCATTTTAAATTGCTTTAGGCATTGCACGGTGGTGACTTCTAATAGCACGTAGAACAATGTCCGGTTGTACTATCGTTGCCCTCAACATGGTTTTTCTCATTGGTACCAAGTGGAAGATGACATAGGAGGTTCACAACAACAATCACAGGAGCATGAAGTTGTGCAACAAAGTGGAATGACAAATGCAAGTGCAAGAGATGGAGATCCAAACACTTTTCTAAGGAAGCTTGTAGCTATCGACCTAGTGTTATTGGGTTTGTTCTTAGGCAGTATGATACTCAAGATTATCTTTTGATGTGTAATAGTATGAAGTCATGAACTATGATGTATGAAGTGAACTATGTTGTATGAATTCAACTATGAATTTTGAAGTGAAAATGTCATCCAAAGCATTCTGTTTCAATAATCAACCTTAGGAAAATGTCATCCAAAACAACTTGAGTTTACAAAAGAAGCCAACACCTACTCAAGAAACAGTTCACCAATACTTGCTTAAGACAAAACAAAGCAAGTCAACAACAATCCATCTCCACAAAACAGATCCTTAATTCACCAAAAAAGACATAAGAAGGAGTTCACATATATGATACTGATCCAAAAACCTAAGCTTTTAATCTTGAGAGTAATCAAAGTCATTATTTGTCAGATCAGGTTGTACCGCTTGACTTCCCTTTCTTCTCTTGCATCAGGTTGTACTAGTTGACTTCCCTTTCTCTTCAAGCAATACCAACCAACATCAATAAGGAACATAATAACACTTAATAAGCAACATAAACCGATAAGGAAGAGAGTAATACTGTGCTGAAGTTCCGTGTGCTTCACTCCCACCATTGAACCACTCCCACCAGGTTGCTTGTTTTTGTTAGGCTATGACATTAAAAAAAATGAGAAAATTGAACAGGAAATGAAGCAATGAAGATAGTGATTTGAAAACTTACACATTTTCTCTTATTATGGCCACTGCTACCACAATCACTGCACCTAACAGGTGCTCTTAGGCACCGAGCAGTTTTTTTTAGGTTTAGGAGGCTCCATTGGATGTCTAAACCTATTCTCTTGAGGTCTTCTAGGATTTCTCTTCACATCAGGAGGATGGCTGACATCATCACCAAATCTTCGCCAAAATCATATTGAGGTATAGGATTTATGACAATGTCATAGGCCCTTAAGAATGCAGCTTTAGTGTGATTCTCAGAGAGATAGTTCACTGAGTCTTCTCTACACTCCTGAATTGCCAACCATGCATGCCTACAAGGTATACCACTAATGTCCCACCTCTTGCAGTCACAGGTTCTCTCATCCAAATTGCAAATGAACCTAAAACTGAGATCTTCTATCTCAAATGTCCTGCCTGCTTCTGTGACAAGTCTACAGTTTCTAGAGTTTGAACATATGTCATTCATTTCATACAACACCCTAGGCATAACAACTGACTGACAGTTGGCACCTTTTCTTCTTCTCACTGTGATTCTCTTCATGTTTTGTTGTCTTACCGCCAAGTATGTTGTAGATTGAGTAAGCCCTAACTGGATCAACCCAGGAATTGAAGCTCCCACTAAGATTATTAGTAACATGGTCTACCTTAACATGAGTATCAAAAGAGTGCCTAGCCCACTGTGTTAAGGGGATTCTCATCAACCATTCATATGCTTCTGGCTTAGCAGACCTCATCCTATCCATTGCCTTGTTAAAACTATAAGTAGTGAAAGCAGTAGAGGCTTGCCAGAAAAACCTTCTTAGCTCCTTTCCAGCCCACCTGGTCTTGAAATTGTCATAGATGTGTTTGGCACACTTTCTATTGATCACAGTGGGGCATATCTCTTCAATAGCAGGTACAAGTCCCTACACAAGTATGACACATGCACATATTAATTATCTATAAATACAGGTCATGCAATATTAAGCAAGTATTAAAAGACATCATAGAATTTGTTACCTTCTGCCTATCAGCCATGAAGTGCCAATGATCATCTGGCTGAAAAGGCCCTAACATTTGAGTGAGACAATGAATAAAGAACCCCTAACTTTCTTTGTTTTCACACTCAACTACAGCCATAGCAATTGGGAAAAGCCCAAAATCAGGGTCAGTGCCAACTGCACTTAAGAGCTTACCTCCATATTTCCCCCTCAGATGACAACCATCAATGAAAATGAAGTGGGCACAACCAGCTAAGAAGCCTCTTCTTAGTGAATCCATCCCAAGGAAAAGTCTTTTAAATAAAGGCCCTCTTTCTATCTTCTCCAAATCCCTCTAAAGTTCCACAACAGTTCCTGGATTTGTTCTTCTTACCATCTGAACATATTTTGGCATAAGTTCATATGCTGCTTTAGGATTCCCACCCAACCTGTCAATAGCCAACAATCTGGCCCTATACATCCTCATATAGGGCACTGTAACACCAAGTGTCTTAGTAGCCCATGATATCAGGTTGTATGCATCAAGTGTAGGATTTGTCTTCAACTCATCAATAACCTATTTATACAAAAAAGTAAGAGTGATTAGCATACATACATAGTGATTGACCATTTATGAAATTTGTAGTGTTTACCTTAGATGCAAGCCAGTTCTGATCAGCCTCCTTCTGATTCACTCTTTTTATGCAGGTATGTTGCCCATTGTATGTCTTAACTACCATTGTCTTCTTGCCAGACATACAACTAGCATGCAATCTCCAGTGATATCCATCTCCTTGACATATAGATGTGAATCTAGCCACTTCATTCTTGATTCTCTTGCATTTGAAGCCAACTTCGATGGAAAACTCCTTCAATCTTTCTCTAAGCACATTGATGTCTTCAAAAGTTTCACCAACTGTAAAATCCTTATGTATTATCCCTAAAGAATTCATCTCCTACCCACTCAAAATCACTAAAGTGCCTTTCATGTGGGAGAGAATCATCATCTTCACTGTCCAATACATCCTTAGTTTCCCTAACATTCTCACTGCACTACCCTCGCATTATCTTCCCCCTCATTTTGGCCTGCATGCTGTGTTGCATCAGTTTCATCACCACTAACATTGTCCTCATCTTCTTCATCCCACTGAGTTGGAATTTTCTTGAATCCTATCTCTTCATCTTCAGAGTCATACAAATAATGAGTTTTTGGCTCATCTTCATCAAAATCCATGCCATCCTCATTACTTCTCTCAACAGATGGCTCAAGATTGGCAAATTTTAGAAGGAGTTCTCCTCTACTTGTCTCATTACTTGCTTTCTTAGATGGATTTCTCTTTCTGCTTGTCTCAGTGCTTGCTTTTTTAGATGGCGTTCTCTTTCTAGTTGTCTCAGTACTTGCTTTCATTGGATTAGTACGAGTAGTGGTGTGAGTAGGTGGTTCAGAGGTGTGAAGTGTAGGTGACTCAGTGGTTTGTGGAGGAGTGGTGTGTGGAGGTGAAGGACATGGTGAAGGAGTAGTTGTTTGAGTGGTATCAATAGGAGTTTGAGGAGGTGCTTGAGTGGCTTGTTCGTTAATAGTATCACAAGCTCGTGGGACATCTTCATCACTATCTCCAGTCAAGTCAATAAGAATAGGACCTGTGGATGGTTCCCTAAAGGATTTTCTTTTGCATGTTCTAGACCTAAAATTCCTAATGTGTGGAGGAGGTGCATTAAACATTGAGGGACTTGGTTCAAATACAGGATCAGAACAATCATCATTCCACATAGACCTCCTAACATGAGTTTTCTTGCTACTTGGTTCAACAACCAGAGGGATAGCCTCAGAAGTTTCAAGATGCAGTTCAATTTCCATATACTTCCTATTCCTATCAAACATTTCCTTAACATCACCATCAGTAACAAGTTCAAGTTGTTCCATAGTTCCATCTAAATCACATTTCATAGTGAATGCAAGGTTCACATTAGAAGCAAGGTCATCTAAACATAAGCTCATTACTTCATTCATCAATTTCAGATGATTGTACTTGGACCTCTTAGAATGTTCAATCATATATTGCTCCTTGTTATAGTGAATCCTGATATTGTATGTGTCACTCATTGTACCTACAGTACAAGTAATTGCGCACAGAAACAACAAAACACACAGAAACAACACTGAAACAACAAATTGGGCAAAAACAGAGAATTGCGCATACCCTACTCCAACCCGGCCATGTTAATCATCAAAATAATATACTGTACACCATCAAAACATGAATATACTATAATTGTGCAATTTTCAATTACAGAATTAAAAAAAATGCATCTTTTACGTCCAAAAACCCTAATTTTGGCCAAGATGAACCCCCTTATGTGAAATTGTTGACATTTACCAACATTTTACAGTTAAATAACAGTAAATAGACATCAAAATTAGAAGAATCATACCTTAACCTTTTCTTTCAGTCGAAGAGAAGCAAACCCTAAGTATTTCCTCCCCAAACTGATATATGATGTCAACAGCAAAACCAAAGAGCGATTGTACTAACGAGCTTGATTTGTAGTGTTTATCGCCAAGAAATCGCCATTCGCTAGGGTTTACCAGAGAGACCGATGATGGAGATGCGATTTTGGCGGGTTAAAGGAGAAGATGAAGCATCTTCTGTTTAATAAAGGCAAAACCAATTTTCCCTTTCTTTTCATTTTTTAAATTATTATCCACCTCATGCCACACAAGTACACACGTAGGATAGTGTAGCACGTAGGTGCCGGAGTCAATGCCGGACGGTGAAAATGGGTTTATTTGTAATTGTTCAAATAGTAGGGGTGAATCTGTAATTGGGCAATAATAGAGGGGGTCTATATGTAGTCGCCCCTTATTTGTATACAAAAAGTGGGCCTGCAAATATGTTGGGCCCATTGCAGAGGGTCTCCTTGCATGGGTTCAGATCCGACCCTGATGGCCACTTGGACCCCTATATGACACGTCCAAATATAATATTTAGTATAAATTGCCTTGCTCATTACATGTCTTTCCCAATGTTTATTGACGGGGTGGTTGTTAGACCACTTACAGTGAGTCACGACATGTTCTGGCGGCTGTGCCCTTTTTCGGGCATGATTGATCCTGTGGCTGAATCCTGAAAATTCTCTGCAGAGTGTCGTGCCCAAAATGTGGTCGTTAATTTTTTTGTTTTTAATGTTTTTTTTTTTACATATTTAACATGTTAAACATATTATAAGAGTACAGTATTTAAAAGTTGAAATTAGTGAAATTTCACTTAAAAATATTTAATCTATATAATACATTAATAAAAAAGATTTGGAGCCATTTTAGATTGTCCACCTCGGACAATTATGTGGCAAATCCCTATTGTCTGATTGGTCTAAAGAGTTCATAGTTGGCATAATGAAATGTTATGATTGGGTGAGATAAAAATTGGAGCTAACTACGCTATTTCTTAGCTCACATATCAATTCCCCGTGGTGCCATTTATTGTCGTTGTTTACTACCTTCTACCAGATTATCCCAAATTAAGAATACTGTCGACCTCCTAGATTGATGATTTGGTTTTTGAAACCAAGGTGTTGGAGGAGATCCATCCATGATCCACCGATCCTTTGCCTATATCGTTGATCTGATCCCATCTACCATACTAGTAGGTTTCTCATGAAAATTGACAAAGCTAATGAATAAAGATACGCAATCGATTGTCTCGAGTAATTGATTATCCTCTTAATTGATCTAAACGCACCAATACAAATCAACTCTCTGATAATCGCTCGATTTCCGGAGTATGAAACAAGTAAACGATGTCGTTGTTGTAAAACATTTCGGGTAAGGTAAGATGATTGCTCTTTCCCTCATTTTTCCTCTTTTCATCGATAGTAATGCCCATTTTCTTCCTTCGGTTCTATCATTCTGTTTCAAGACCATATTATCATATATGGAGTTTTTCTCAAGTGGTAATAGTGTTTTCTTATTCACTTTAATTAGCCAGTGGCTATGTCTGTATTTTATTCATAATTTGTTTTGTTTAGCTTAGCTTTGAGTATTCATGTAATAGAGTCTGTTTTATGTTTACCAACTATTTTGTGCTTACCATCTACTATATTTGATGCAACGATTTGTGCTTATGGTAATATAAATCAAAGGTTTAGGATTCTGCTGGACTTGGACATTGCAATTAAGGTAGAGAAAAGAATGCTCATGGCTTTTTTTTGGATCCATTATTGTAAAGATTATAAAAGTTGTTTAAGACTTTCAGTTTCTTTGTAGGTTGCTCTTTACTAGGTTGTCCTGATCTGGGGGTCATTCAGAATGTGCTTTGTAGAGTGATTGAGACATACATACTTTCAAAACTGGAGGTTGTGATGGGCGTGTTGCGGTTGGAATCCATGGAGCTGTGCTCCAGTTTCAGGACATGATTGGCTACAATATGATTGCAAGTGGAAACATTGGTATAGGATAGGCATTCATGGCAGCTACAAAGGGCTACAAGCTTATCATTAAAATGCCGGCTTCTACGAGTCTCGAGTGGAGAATTATTCTAGGTGCTTAATTTTGGTGTTGACTTGGTGCTCACAGATCCGGCTAAGGGAATGAAGGGCGCAACTCAAAAGGCTGAAGAGATAAGGGAGAAGATGCCCAATTCCTATATATCCTTCAAAAATTAAAAAATGCTGCTAACCCAATTATGAGACCACTGGATTGAAGTTTGGAAAGGAACCAATGGAAAAATTGATGCACGTCTCCGGTATTGGTACTGGAGGCACATCCACTGGTACACGACCTTAAAGAACACAAGCTCTATGGTGTAGAATCGGTTGAGAGTCCTATTCTTCATGGCGGAAAGCCAGGTCCATATAAGATTAAAGGAATTGGAGTTGGTTTTATTATGCCATTCCCTGGTGTCTTGAATGTGAATCTCATTGATGAAGTAATTCAAGTTTCAAGTGGTGAGGCCATAGATGTTGGGATAATTGGACTTTTGTCCATATGTGGAAATTGGCATTTGTTTGGTCAATAATGGAAGCTAGCAGTAAATGTGAAACATGAAGCATGCATGTCAATAGTATGTGAAATGGAGAAGCCTGGTGCTAGCAAACCAAATGTGCTGTATCTTGTGTGCCTATAAAAAGGCTTCAAGTTAGCCTTAGAAGATCACACTGCATAGCAAAGCATTCTAGCATATTGTTCTCTCAACTTCTTTCATTAATATTTCATATTGGGTTGAGAGTGTAAGGTCGAGAGTGTTGCTAGTGAGAAAGGTTATGTCGGGGTCGGTTTGGGGTGAGAAGAAGAATTGTGTAGTTGTAACAATTTTCTACATAGTGTATTTTCTTGTCTGGCCCCCGTGGTTTTTCTCTTGATTTTGGAGTTTCCACATTAAATCCTTGTGTCATTATTATTTCTCGTATTTGCTATCAATTTCCACCATGAGTAGATTCTGGGGGAACGTATTTGCAGGGCCAAATACCCAACAATAGAGACTCTGAAGAAACTTGCTTGCAAAGGGTTTACTGGTGAGGATTTCATTTGGTGTTGCTGCAGTAGCCACTGTTAGGATTGCAAAGAGGCCAAAAAAAAAAAAAAAAATGTTGGAAAGTTCATTGTTGTAAATTTCCAAGCTTTGGTGAAAGGTACCTTTCTTTTGTTGTATTTGATTCGGTCAGAGAATAAGCTGAGAGCATGATTTTCGAGCCATGATCGGGTTTAACAATGACATCCTTAATGTCAAATCACGATCAAATGAGTTTTGGGATGGATTTGACACCTTGCTAATGCTAAGAGTCGATTAAGTAAAAGGGTGCATAATGGTAACATCTACATGACCCCCGAGTGATGATATATGATATTTTCTGATGAGATTTTGCTTCCCGTTTCAGGAGATCTCTGCTTTGTGATGTCACAAGTCTGTTTATTTGCATGTAGATTTTGTGCTTGATTCAATAGTGATTAAATTATGATTATTTTCATGTTGTTTGTTTTGGTTTTGAGTTTTGATTGAAGTGTGACTGTTACGAACATCTCAATTACAATACGTAGATATATAGAGACACACACACGACCCGTACATGCCAGCGTGTCTAATTTTATGTCCAAAGCCGGACCTAAATGTATTATGGACCTGATTAAAGGGGTTTTGACCGGGTTTGGGCTGGACGGGTCAAATTGCCATCTCTAATTATATGAGGTTTATACTATCATAACTATACATTATTAGTAGATAATGACATTTTATGTCTGATTTGTCATTAAGCACCATAAACTCATTTCTATGTAATTAAATTATTGTTTGTGGTATATAGTATTGGACAGCTCTATACTATGCAAAATTAAGGGAATGAGAGAAAAAAATTAATGAAAGACCAAAGAAGTGAATTTGCGGCGAAGAGCAATATGAACCTCTACTATAGTACCGATGCCAGTAAGATTTTTACTTATTTATTCACCTAATGAAAGGAAATGAATGAGACGTGAGAGGAACTATAAATAAGGGCAGATTACAACTCGCTCAAACTTGGCGCAATTGATTTCATCGGGAACACCTTGTTTCATTTTAGTCCATAAACTACCTGAATTTCCTAATGTATCCCTACTTATATTGTCTTGTAGTGGACACGTGATGAGCAGTGTATAATTTGGACTAGGGACCTAGATATGCAAAATACCACACATAGTAACCATGGAACTACAGAGTGACTGCTCTCGTGTCGCTAGAAGATCAAAGCGGTACGGATCAGCAAAACTAACCCAGTTTTATTTTTTCTTGGGAAGGATTTTTCCTTATACAACAGTCAACTCTGTAACCTCTCACCTCCCAAACCTCCATCTGATCCGGCCATTCAACCCTCCGCCTATGCTAATCTCCTTAGTCTCCACCTGGGTGTTGTTGTTGGTCTTGTGTGATGGGTTAAGTAGTAAGAAGAGGGAATTAAAGGAGATCATATATATGAGATAGGTAACTTTCCCAAATGTGTGTAGAGTCCCTTTCGCTCATTGAATTTACTTTTCTTCGACCATTATTGTTATCCAAAAATTGAGGATTTGAAAGATCTTTCTCGCCTAGATTTTGCACTTCTGGGCGCCGGGGAACTCTTTTGAGACGAGCTCCCATTCCAAGAAGGTCCTACATGGAAAAGGAGACCAAGCCAAGAATTATTAGTTTTTAATTACTTTTTTCTTCCTTATTTTAATTTTTGTTGGGTTTTGGATTCAACATCAAACTGTTGTCGTGACGGGTTTTCTCTTTTGAATTTTGGATTGAAGATCAAATTTTTGTTACAGATTATGTCAAGACTTACCAGATGCATAAGAAATGTTCAAGTTTGATTGATTTACTTGGAATTTGTTATTTAATTTTGAAGTATGTTGAATATTGTGATGTCATGTTTCATTGGGCACGTCTTCCTTGACGTGGAAAATGCCCCGACTATGCTTGCTACTTCCTCAACTAGTGTTTGGCACTACCCAGCTAGTACTTCCCATTCCGACTAGAGTTACCAAGTAGCGAGAACACTAGTTGGGCTAGTGAGAAACACTGGTCAGTATTATGTGCCGTATACACAATATACATAAAAGGGCATTGCATGTCGAGCATGATGTGCGGGGCATGATGCGTGGGGTATTGTATGTCCGGGTATGATGTGCCCAACAAAAAGTGTCTGAGCATACAATGCCTAAACAAGAAAATGCTCTCCCCGTCTTGATCACAACTTTTCACACTTTGGGCGTCTACGTAAATAATTCGTGATAAAACCCACACAGTGCCCGATACTAAAATGGCAATGCTTGGGCATTGTGTACGGGGTACTAAACTGTTAGTGTCCGGGTACTAAAATGTCAATGCCCGGACATTGTGTGCCGGGTACTCAAAAGTGCTCTCTAATTATTAAGAACAATGTCCCGACAAGCAATATACTTATTTAGATACAACATCAACGTTTCATATTATTTTTTTAACTTCAATCATTTTTAATTTTAAATTCACTTTACCCTCAAACAATATGGTTAAATATTTCTAAAATAATTATAATATATAATATTGTTCATCAAATTTTCGATTAGTATTATTTTGTTAAATTATTTATTATTATAGTTTCAAAGTAAGTCGAGATAAAAATTGTACTCCTTAATTCACCATCTTTTAAATTTATCACCATCTTTAGCAATTTTGCTCCTGACACTACATTTCCCAATTTCCAGTATAGTGACACGCATGACACATATTTGGGCTGAAACTAATGCTATTTGGATGGGTTCCATGATACAGCCTACACCCCTACCCTGCAAGTGACACGCCGTGCCGCACAATGGAGGTGTTCCTAACAAGAGCAGCATCAATTGAGTCAATTTAGTGAAAGGGGGCCCGAAAACAGTGAACTCTTCTATATCCCAAAGTCACGTGAGTGGGTGTAATTTTGAAGAAGAAAAGAATGTTGGGTCTATGTGCCATTACATATAAACCTATTACAGATAGACCCAGTATCATACTAGACGGTAAGGCAGTGTAGTCGGTTGATAGTGTGAATTTTGGGAGGCTGGGCAAGATATATGGATTGTCAAGTTGGGTGTCTGTGAAATTAATCCCTATAAATAATCATATATTTACTATTGCAAAGATAATGCAATCATTCAAACATATGGTGTTTGAAGTTAAAATGTGATATTTGTATGCAAACATATATGATGTTGATCATGTCTCAAATTTATATGGTTTCTTGTAAAAGTTTGTATAATCTTAGCAATGAAAATTTTCTTTTTTACTTATCAGTAGAATTTTCGGGAGTATATGATCAATCAATGTCTCTATTACTGCAGTCCATACTCAAAGTTAAATGTTAATTATACGGGCCCGGGTAATAATTGAGTCCAAGCTTAAATCCATACGAGGTTGCATGAAATTAATTACGAGTGTGAATTGTTCGATTTAAGGTTAAGCGAGTCAGAGTACGATTTGGTTTCAGGCCCAAACTATTTAATTTATGTCAGGTTTTACATGAATGGGTACAAAACATATCCGGGCCTTTGAGGGCGCATTACATTGACATATCCGGGTTTTTTAATGATATTTTTTAATAATTATTTATTTTAATTTTTATAAATAAACCCCCTCCATTTCTTTAATAGCATGACAATTGAGTTTTGTATAATTTTTAAGGAAAGTAAGTAAAAAAAAGTTTATATTGTGTTGGGAATATCTGTTTAGATTTTGATCAGCAACCTAATGACTTATCTTTGCTCAGAAAGCTGGTTAGTACTCTTGGTTCACTTGAACACTGTAAAAGAGGAAACTCACTAAGTATGATAGTCTAGCAAATCTTGCATAGGATGTTAGGTCTCAAAATGTAATTTTTATTTTCTAAAGAAGACCAAGAAGAAGACTTCCAGCAGGAAAAGTTCAACGGGTTTGAAGATTTGAAGACTGCACAAGATTGCCGATGACAAAGGTTTTTCAGATACCTATGTCCAGATATCTTGAAGAAACAAGTGTTTCGAAACACAAGTGTTGCAAAAGATATCTGAGAATAAAAGGTTTCTGAGACGAGGAAAGTGCCCACAGATATCTACACTCAGATACCTTGGATATAAACTATGTTTCTGAAAGAGAAATATTTTATACCAAAGTTGTTTCAAAAAATGGTATCTGGAGTTGTGATAATCGATGGAAAAGAACATGCAAAGTTTCAGAAAACTCTGATTGTATAAAGATCTCTGATACCATGCATAGTTCCGTTGGCACTACAGGACAAAATATAGTACAGTGCATTAAATGCGCAGATGTAAATGTCGAACAAAACGGTAGCTTCAAGAAGAAGACAAACTCACATAAAGATTATATTCAAATATCAATAGTTTGAAATTGAGTTAAGTCTAACGGATACTATTCAAACGGCACTCAAATTCATCTATAAATATCAACGCTTAGACTGCTTGAGAACACACCTTAGAACACACAGAACACTGAACTTACATTGAATACTCACACACAAGATCTCTCAAGCAAACTACTTACCTTCAAGCAATCTGTTGCGACCAAAGCTCTTGATTCTAAGTAGCACAAAAGTTCTAAGTGTCCTGATCCTTAACAAGCATTGTTATCTGTGAAGGAGTTGAACTAAGATTTCATATCTGAGATTCATTCTCTGGAACACTTACAATAGACTTGGGTCAGTAGAGAACAAGATACCATACATTGAAAAGTGTATTAAGTAAACTTGATTCATAGAGCTATCTGAATAACTGAATAAGTTATTTAAGAAGCTCACCTCACAAACAAACCTAAAACCAACACCATATTCGGCGTGGAGTATAGGAAGTACTTAGTTTGGGAAACTAAGGAATAACTCCAAGGTTGTCGAAAGCATGTGAAGTACTTAGCTTGGGAAGCTAAGGAATAGCTCAAAAGGTTTCGAGTACATGAAGTACTTCGTGGAAAGCCGGGAATAACTCAGGGGGAACACTTGGTTGGGAACCTAGTGTATTTAGGAATCAAGAGAAGATATCTGTAAGGTTAACTCATTTATCTGTCTTAGTGGATTCTAGGTCTGAGAAAGGCCGAAGTGGATTAGTTGAAGGATTACGCCACCTTCAGATTCCACTATAAAAAGACTTGTGTTATTTACTTTCTGCAGTTTATTACTTGCTTTACTTATCTTGCAAAGTACTTACACACATCTTGCTGAGCACGTGCACTTATCATATAAAAGTCTTCCGCTCTCTGAAATTAAGTATCAGATATCTACACAGATATCTGAGAAACTGTGTTTATTGACAAAAGTTTTAAAAGACTATTCACCCCCCTCTAGTCTTTTACTTTGCTGTTATCTGGACCAACAAGTGGTATCAGAGCTGGAGGTTCCGAAGCCTTCAGCACTGAACCTAGATCCCAGATAAGTGCTCACTAATTGCTTTTCACCTACACTTGAACCGTTTGTTAAGTGTGTTTGCTGCAGGATGTCTTTAAGTGACGCCCCAATTCTCAAGCTAGAGAATTATGAAAAATGGAAGAACAACATGACGCTCCACCTAGAAGCCATCAGTGACGAAATGATCGAAGTAATAAAGTATGGCCCAATAGTCATTCAACAACTCAAGCAAGTCCTAGAGGTTTCTAATGGTAGAGACAGAGAACAAAGCGATGGGTCTTCACAGACATATGCGTTAACCAGTGGGAGATCTACCAGTCAAGTTATTTACGAACCAAAGCCCAGAGAGCTCTGGACACCGGAAGATGCCAAGAGAAATCGACTGGATGGTCAGGCTCGTAATATCATCATACGTTCTACTCCAGAGCACATATAGTGTAAACTGTGGGTAAAAACGGAAAGTGGCTCGCAACCGATTGAAGAAATCATTCCAAGATCGAGAAAACAAAGGAAAACAAGTTCGAAGTTTTGAAGCTCAAATTCCAAAACTTTAAACAAGGTCCCACAGAGACTCTTGAAGAACTAGATTTCCGGTTTACAACACTTATGAGTGACATGGCTGCACTTGATGAAAGTAATAGATATACCCTGTCAGAAAAGATTAAAACTATTGTGAGGAGTCTAAATCATAACAGGGAACACACAGTTTTTCTACTTTAACCAAGGAATGCCAGATATCACTCCTGTAGAACTTTTCTCTCATCTTGCCACTGTTGACTATGAGACAACTCAAAGAGAACAAACAGCTGAGAAGTTGCAGAATGTCGCTTTAGTTGCTCAAGGAACTTCTGAAAAGAAGAAAGGCAAGGAAGTGACCGAGGATGCTCTTGCTGTAAAGCAAATGGGAAAATATGTCAGTCGAGAAATTGAGAGAAGAAAAGCCAAAGAAAAGCTGAAAAAGCATCTAGGCTCAAACTACCACCAGTACAAAAATATGCAAAGCTCGCTGAACAAGTCGGCTCAGAAAGCATCAATTACTGAGGAAGCAGAAATCGGAAACGATATATGTTTCTATTGTCAGAAACCTGGTCATTTCAAGAAGGATTGCCCTGTCCTCAACAAACTAAAGACAGGTGACAAGAAAAACAGAAGAATCTTCAAAAGAAGTCAGAGAGCTATGCTCACTGAAGAAAGGAAAAAGATTCAAATCCAACTGGATGCTCTAGATATTGAATCTGATTCTGAGGATCCAGATGATTCCACACTGCCTTCCCCAGAAATTTGCGGTGTCTCTTATGAAGTAATTGACTTTGGTCAAAAGAAGAAAGAAGTGTGTGGAATGGCTGAAGAAATCTTTCCAGATATCTCCAACATTGAACCTTGTCTAATGGCTGATGAGGTAACACATACTTCCTATTATACTTATGAAAGTGATGAAGAGGGAATCAAAGATCTGGAAAAACTCAAAAGAGAACTTCATCTCTACGAAAGAGAATTTCTAATGATCCGAGCTAGAGCCGAAAGTTTTGAAGAAGAAAAGAATTCTCTTGAAAAGGAAAATTTTCAATTAATCAAGATATCTGAGAAAAAGGATGCTGAAAATGCATTTCTCAAGGCTCAGATATCTGAGACCGAAAAGTCACATAAAGAAGCAATGGCCAATCTTCAAAAGAAATGTGAAGATCTTCTTCGAGAATCAGAACTCAAAAGAAAGAACTATCTTTTCAATCTTATGCCAAATTTAGTGACACTCATCAAGTACAATCTTATTTAAGAGATCCTTCAAAAGAGAGGACTTGGTCGACACACACACGCATGCTCCACCACTCTGAATAAGAGTAATGAAGGACGAACATTTGTCAGTGCTCAGCAAGGTGATTCCCAAATAATCTATAGTATCTATCAGAAAGCTAAGATTGTCGACAAAGGAAAGGCAGTTGCGACCAAGCCTTTGTGGGAAAAACAAGTCCAAAGGAAAAATGTGGGAAATGTCTCTAAAAAGAAACATAACACTGAAAAGTGTAATCACCCACAGTGCTATGTCTCTCAAAAAGGAAAAATTGCAGGAGCTGACAAATTCTCCTATGTCACGTTTTCTGGAAAGAAAATAGATTATCCAGAGACTAGCAAAGCCGCTGAGAAGAGATCTCAGATAGCACCAAGTGCTTGGAACGGTATTGGCTATAAAGCCATCGGGAAACAACTTGCTCGTGAATACAAACAAGAGCAAGAACGATGGTTAAAAGCTAGAATTGCTCACAGCAATTATCAGAAGTGGAAGATAAATCAAGCCACTGAAAATCAATGCTGTGGCTAGAAGAAATCAGTTAGAAAGCTAAGTCTCGAGAAGGCATCGTAAACCGACAGGTATCTGAAAGCACCAAATGGAGCACCAAGGAACACACCAAGGAAGAAAATAGTTCTTAACAACAATGATACAAATCATTTAACTAGGATTCCTCCTTATGTTCCTGTTAGACAAAAGAATGTTTCTAAGAAATTCATTCAAAAATGGATTCCTACTGGAAGATTCTTTAGTCCAGATGGTTCCATTGTTGGTATGAGAACCTAATCTCCTGTTTTCTGTTTTGTGCAGAACACTCTAAAGACTAATTCAAAGTGGCATTTTGATAGTGGATGTGGGAAGCACATGATAGGAGACAAAGCAAATCTGATTGACTACAAAAATTGCAATGATGGACCAATTATCAGGTTTGCTGGAGGAGATGAAAATCCAACCATAGGTTTTGACAATTTGAAGTTTGGAGCCCTTACAATCTCTGAAGTACTTCATGTAAAGGGATTGAAATATAATCTCCTAAGCATGAGTCAACTAGTGGACAAAGGGTACACTGTCAAGATCAAGTCAAAACTATGTAAAGTGATTCACAATGAGTCAAAGGCATACCTTGGTCAAGGCGAAAGAAAATCTTTGTTGATTGGGCATCCGCCACAACCAAGAATGTCTCTGGTGAGTCAACTGCCACATCAAGAAAATTGGCTATAGCATAAAAGAATGAGTCACTTGAATTTCAAAGCTCAATAAGCTAGCCAAGAAAGAGTCAGTGGTCGGTTTACCCAAAATGGCATATAGAAAAGAAGGTGTATGCTCACGCCAAATGGGAAAACAATCCAAAACATCTTTCAAGTCTAAAACTAGACATTCCAGTTGAAAGGCCACCGCAAATGTTGCATATGGATCTGCTTGAATCCTCAGAATTAGTTATGCAAGAAAGAAGTATGGTCCGGTTGTTGTTGATGGTTACTCAAGATTTACTGGGTTGTCTTTCTCAAACACAAATGATGCAAGGGTTGAGATACCTAACTTGTCAATAAGCTCAAGTCATGAAAATGACGAGGTATCTCAGAATCGTATCGCACTATGGTACCGAAGTTTGTGAACCAGTACATCAAAAAGTTTTGTACCTGCAAAGGTATACAACATCAACTATCTTCTGTAAGAACACCACAACAAAATGGTATTGCTGAAAGAAAGAATAGGACCCAGAAGTAAGCAGCAAGAACAATGCTTGCTGACACTGAAATAAGTGAAATCTATTGGGTTGAAGCTGTAAACACAACATGCTACACTCAAAATAGATGTCTGATTAACAAACACCATGACAAAATTCCTTACGAGCTTTTCATTGGTAGACCCCCTAGTATCAAACATCTAAGGGTGTTTGGTTGCAGATGTTCAACAATGGAAAAGAATACTTGAGAACATTTCAACCAAAGGAAGATGAAGGAGTATTTCTTGGTTATTCTCTGAATAGCAAAGCCTACAGAATCTACAACAAAAGAATGCAAAAGATCGAAGAATCTGTTCATGTAGTGTTCTATGAAGGAAACAAGAAAGTACTCTTAAATGATGATCTCTCAGATAGGTTCAAAGAACTAATGATTAAAGATTCTGAAAAAGGATCCCCAGAAGAAAACAATTCTATCTTTCAAATAGAGGATGAGTCTGACGATGAAAAGCAACCTATGCTTAGTAACAACCAGATGACTCTAAGACATGATGAAGAATTTCCTATGAGAATTCCAGAAATGGAACAGGTTACTGAGAACCTTCATCATGGAGAGGTATCTGAAAATGAGATTGCTGAAATGCAAGATTCAGATATCTCTAACATTGAAAAAGTGTCAGATATCCATGGCGTTTTCCATGTGTCAGATATCTTAGATACTGCACAAGTATCTCATCAAGATCATATTGATTCTCATACAAATCAAAATGATATTGATCCTACTAGTTCAAAACCCATTATGAAATGGATAAGAAATCATCCTGCAAAGGATGTGATTGGTCCCATAGACCAAGGAGTTAGAACTAGAAGAGCAATTGCTGAAAAAGCAAATTGTCTCTATGGATGTTTCATCAAACATTGAACCAAAGACTATAGAAGAAGCATTAAAGGATCAAGATTGGATCTCTGCAATGCAAGAAGAGTTGGATCAATTTGAGAGAAACAAAGTCTGGAAACTGGTTCCATTTGATGACGGAATATCTCAGAATCGGAACCAAGTGGGTTTTCGTAAACAAAATGAATGAGTCCGTGAAATAACCGTAAACAAAGCTAGGTTGGTTGCCAAGGATTCACCTGCATCAAGGACTAGATTTTGATGAATCTTATGCACCAGCTAAAAGATCGATGCAATAAGACCCTTTCTAGCCTTTGTAGCTCATAATGACTTTACAGTTTATCAAATAGATGTCAAGAGTGCATTTCTAAATGGTGAACTTGCTGAGGAAGTCTATGTTGAGCAACCACCAGGTTTTGAAGTTTCCTCAGAAAGTAGGATGGTCTATAAGCTCGTAAAGCTCAGATGGGCTGAAACAAACTCCAAGAGCATGGTATGATACATCGCCGATACCTACCGAAAGTGGTTTCAAGAAAGGAGATGTTGATAAAACACTCTTCACATTGAACCATGACGGGAAACTACTTTTAGTTCAAGTATACGTTGATGACATTATATTTGGATCTAAAGACAAGCAACTTTGTGAAGACTTTGCTGAACTCATGAAAATTAAATTCGAGATGAGCATGATGGGAGAATTGAATTACTTCCTAGGACTGCAAGTCAAGCAACTCAATGATGGAATATTCATTAGTCAAACAAAGTATGCAAAAGACATGCTCAACAAGTTCAATCTAAAGCCTTCTGAAAAGAATGCTAAGATACATATGAGCATTGGAACCAAAATGACCTATACTGAATCTGACAAGAGTGTTGAAGAACACAAGTATAGGAAATTGATTGGGTCTCTACTATACCTCACTGCAAGTAGACCTGATATTCAATATGCAGTTGGAGTGTGTGCGATTTCATAAATCCAATGCACCACACTACAACATTGCTATGAAGATATTAAGGTATGTAAAGGGTAATCAGAAGTTGGATTGTGGTATCCAAAAATAGTGGATCGAGTTTGGTTGGCTATTCAGATGCGCACTATGCCGGATCATTGCTTGATAGAAAAGCACCTCAGAAATTGTCAATTTCGGTGCTAGATTAATATCTTCGTTCAAAGAAGAAACAAAACTCAATTGCCACATCTAACAAGAGGTAATATATTGTCGGATGTTGCGCTTCACAAATATTGTGGATACAACAACAACTCAGAGACTATGGATTCAATGAAGAGAAAACTCCCATTTTCTGTGACAACACAAGTGCTATTGCCATAACTCAGAACCCTAAGTTTCATGCTAGAACAAAGCACATTGATGTTAGACACCACTTCATTAGAGACCACATTGAAAAAGGCAATATAGAGATACTCAAGATTGGCACTGAAGACCAACTTGCAGATACAGATATCTAAGAAGATATCAAAGGAGAGAGAAAAGGAATCTGGAACGGGTATCCAGACAAGAGAAGTGGTATCTGGAACGGGTATCCAGAAACCAAAGGCTAAAGGGTAAAATGACTATTTGAAGATCTCTGAAACGGGTACTCAGATATCTAGGTCACTCAGTGAGGGGGAACACAAAAGAGAATAGTACAACTGTCTGCAGTAAACTACTATCTTGAAATTTGAATTATTTCTATCTTTGTGAAAAACTTTGAAAAGACAACAAGTATAAGATAGAATCGATACAATGGTTCTCATTCACGTAAACGTGATTCAGATAGCTAATAGCCAACATTCATTAAATGGGCACAATTACAATTGTTGATTGTGATCATTGTTGAAGAAGCAATGGTGACCCTTGATGAAATGGGCGATTGATCTTTACGGCGGAGATTAATTCTCGGTAAATAGTGGATTGTTGAAATCCCAGCATGGCCCACTATGCATTTAATGCCGAACAAGCTTTTGCCCATGTCTGTCTGCAATACACAGATACTTACACACAAAATTGATTTGTATGTATATGTCTGTTGAGATTTCATTGCTATATATATAGGATTTTGGCGAAAGTGTATATATATAGGATTTTGGCAAAAGAAATCACTTTCGCCTAATCCAACATTCCGACTTGCACAAGAATAGCAAAAACATTCTATCCTCTTTGCAAATCTCTGCTCCCAAATTAGTTTTTCTGCAAAGAATCACTAATCTTACACCTTAATCTCTTTCAAACTTCGAAAAACTTACGATATATAAAGAGATGGCCCCCAAATGATCAACTACCCAGAAATCCCAAAGTACTACCACTGGTACTGCTGAAAAGCAAGCACCAGAGTTGGTAGTTATCAACAATCGATTGGTAGGGAACTTCAATCCCGATCATTGGACATCAAATCACAGAATGATTTGGGGTGGTGCCATGATCGAGGAATACGTCACTCCTGCTGTTGAGACTCAAGCCGACAGAAAACTGATACTTGACATGCTTGAAAAGGCAAAAATCAAGGGTTTTCTATCAGCTCTACCTAGTAGAATCTCTTCACTAGATGTGTTAGAATTCTACAACAACTCCAGGATTATATCCTGTGTTTCTGAAGGCACTGCAATAGTGTCTATCAGAACTTCAGTCCAAGGAAAGGAAATCCTTCTGGACTTAACAACTTTCTGCAAGTTGTTTGACATTCAAAATCTTGGAAATGATTTTGAAATAGACACCAAGGATGATGATCTCCTTGAAGGTGTAAAACAATCAGACAAAGGATGTGTGTGATCTTGAAAAATCGATACACCCACCGATTTCAAGCTTGTTTACATCGTAACCGCATATCCGCCGTTCACTGGGATGTGTTGGCATGCATTCTTCACAGATGCTTTGATGGTCTACAAGGAGGTGCTGACCAAATAAGCCAAGAACGCTGGATGATGATGTTCTTGTTGCAACAACAAGACAAAAGGCTGGAAAACCCTTTCAATTGTGGAAAGTATGCCTTTATGAAATTTGTGAAAAAGATTCAAGGCTTTGAGCCTACAATCTCTAAGGGACTTGCTGAGCCAAAGACCACAGTAAGTTATGGTCTAAAGATATGCTACTTGCTGGAAAAGCTTGGCATTGAGCTCAGAGAGAAGGCTGACATAGCCAACAGTAACCTACTCTACAAATATGAGTATACGAACATGATGAAAAAGGTTACTGGATCTCAGAAAGTTTCCAAGAAGCGAAAGACTAAAGAGGTATCTGAGGGAAAAGTTGCGACCAAGAAGCCCAGAACTTCAGGAAAGAAGTCTGCTGGCAAATCAGAAGGCACACCCATTGAGGTTGTCGATTCCCAGATGCCTGCCGTAGTTGCCGATGAACTCATAAATGCAGATGAACTCATCAATGCTGCAAAAGAGGTATCAACTACTAAACAAGTAGACTCAGCAAGAGAAAGTGCTTTCAGAAATGTTAAGACTATTGCCGAAAGCCTTGCTGATGAACTCATCAATACTGCTAAAGAAAGTAGTGACAGATACCAAGCCCTATCTGCATAAACCACAGGAATTATGGACCAATCAGTTCCCAATGCTGATGAGAACTCTGACGATGAAGATGATGAATTAGTCATTTCTCAAGTCCTAGAAAAATCAAAAAGGGCTAAAGTTATCAAAAAGTAATCGTGTAGAGGTATCAAGAAGAACTACACCACAAAGTTGCCGAACAAGCACTGCTATAAAGGTTGTCAAGAAGCAACAGTGTCCAAGGTAACTGGACAAATTACACCATCAGAGCAACAAAGACTGAAGCATATTGAAGATGCTCTGATGAGTGATAGCTTAGTGTTGGAGGATACTGCCATTGTCTCAACACTCAACAGTCTGTCTCAAGCACAACAACCACAACAAATGCGATGTGAATATCATGAAATGGTACTTGAGCTGCAGATACCAGCATCTTTCATTGTTGAAGAAAATCCTGCAAAAGAGCAGGTTCTCCAACTCAATGAGAGGGATCAAACTGAGACATCCGCCGTAATGATCAACTGGGGAGGCAACCGAGTTGCATACTGTGCAAGGTCCGGTACCAAAACTTCAAACAAAGAAGATGAAATGGAACAACAAGACCAATGCATAGAAGGGTCACAAGTTCCAGAGACCAATCAGCCTGACATTACTCAGGTATCTGAATGGTTTAACTCTCTACTTGTGATATTTTGTGCCACATAATCTTGTTATTTAATAGAATTTCTTTGTTACAGGCTGACTTAGAAACACGAGAACAAGTGGAAGCTGAAAAGCTTGCCTCAGAAACTGAGAAGGAGGCTTCCACACCCTCACAACTTAAGGAATCTGAGCCTGTGTTACAAGTGATAAAGACTTCCTTAAGATATAATTTTTCAGATATGCGTTAATACACTTCACTAATAAGTGTTTGTTTCTAATAGGCTCCAACTGAGAAGAAAAATGAAGAGACTGAAAAGTCTATCTCTTCAGAGAGGAATCCAAAGGCTTCCAAGGCCTCTGAGAAACAAGTATCTGAACCTTCTGTAGAGAAGGTATTTCATTCAGATATTTATACTCCTCAAAGAGAAATCTCTGATCATTTTTCTTAGACTAACACTTTCTACTTAACAAGTTAATAAAGAAGTAGAAGTTGTTGAGGAATTGCCCACTCAATCCTCACAACATATGGAAATTGATGAGGCATCAAGGCCTTCATCACAAGAAAAGATTTCAGAAACTGCACAAGTTTCTGTGAGACAAACATCTGAGCCTCCAACAGAGGTAATTGACATCTTAGATATCTTGTCAATAAAAATTTTCTTGATAAAATTTCCTAAGTGTTATGTTTTAATTCTCAGGTTCAAGCAGAAAGAAAGGTTGATAAGGACCAGACTTCCAAGTCTTCACCTCACAACAAGATATCTGAGGCAACTGCCCCTCAAGAGTACAAGTCTCTCGAGCCCGATGTACTCATTCAGTACCTTAAACCTAACTACACTTGTACTCAGATATCTACACAAGTTTTGATTCTAACTCAGAACTCTTTCTTTCAGGCTCAAACAAGTGCCACGAAGGTCCATGATGATGAGAAAAAGGACCTACTTCCCTTCTTCAAAGCTCATACCCTGCCAAAGCACATTCAATTCTTCAAGAAATGGCAGAGGTTAAGGTGCTCAGATCTCTCTGAAATATTGAGAATCACAGATCAACCTACGAGACGAGCACGAGCTCTTGACTTGGAGAACTACATCCATGCAATGTTTCCCACGGAATAGTATCAAGTTGCGACCTTATTGCATAAGGATTTATGCAGAGAAGTGGCACAGAAGTTGATTCAAGCCTTTAATCAGGCTGATGGTCAGACAAGATTACATATGGCATTCAAGCCAGTCCTGCCCCAGACTCTACAATTTATTCCTTCTGAACAAGAGGAGGTTAATGGGCAGAAGATCACTATTCCTGAAGTGATTAATCTTGATCCAAGACGATGAGGAGGAAGAAATAGATGAGAATAACTTTGATGAACCTCCCTCTGACCATCACAAAAAGGATGATGATGATGCCCCTGCACCAGGGACAGGAGGGATTTCACAAGGACACATTGCCTCTGCTGCTGAAAAGCACACTGAGAGGACTTCACAGCAATCCCCTTCTCCATCTCCTCAGAAATCTACTCATCCAACTTCCCAACACAAAGTTACTACTGAACAAGTAGTTGAGCACTCTGAGGGAACAACTCAGAAAATAACAGATGCACAAGCCAGAGTTGCTCAACTCAAACAACTGTTGGAAGAAGAACAACAGCTAAATCTTCAACTGGAAGAAAAGATAGCTGAATCTAGAGCAAAGCTCCAGAAGATTGAAGATCAAACAATCAAGGAAATGGAAGATTATGCTGAAATGAAAGAACTCCAGCTTGCTGTTCAAGAAATTGCTGAGGAATTAGATACTGAACAAGTATCTAATGACAAGAATGATGCTAAGGCTGCATTCCAAGAAGATGTTCCATCCTCCTCACTGAAAGGAAAGAAACCCATCTCTGAGATGGTTGCTGGACTAGAGAACATTGATGAAAATGTCCAAGAGGATGAAGATCACTGGGCTGATAACTCAGATGATGAAGAAGACAAGACTCGCGTAACAATCGCAATGAACACTTGGCGGTTTCACATTTGAAAAGGAAGCTGATTGCTCCTGATACATTCAGCAAGCTGCCAAATGTCAACTCCAATGAATACTTGAATAGATATCAAGTACTGGCTAAATTGAAAATGGAGTTATCTTCTCATGACAAAGCCGCCATCAGATCCGGCCCTCGCAGTCAAGTCATTCATCGAGCTCATTACTCAGAGAACAACCAGTCTGGTGATTTCACAGAAAGATCTAGGCATGCTTAGGGATGATGACCAACTCTTGGCTACAAAAGCTTTTGAAGAGGCTTGCTATGTCACTGAAAAGCAGATGTCGCTCAAGGCCCAAAGGTAGCTTTATCGATAAGGATACCGGTCTTATCAAACAAAATCAGAGCTCAAGGTCGATCCGGAAAAGTTGGTTGTCGCCATAACTATCCGCAAGGGAACTTTAACTTTCTTCGTAATCATTTAGATTCGAAAGTTAGTCAACAATGACTAAGGGGGAAGAATATCAAGAGGCTCAGAGAGGAAGAGGAAGAGGAAGAGGAAACAAAAGAAAATCTGAACAACCACCTCTCAGAATAAATGAGCCCTCCTCCAGTCAGACTGCTCTATAGATAGTGGCCACCACTCAACTTCCTGAACAAGGAATGACAACAAGGGCCAGAGCACAGAAACCTCCAAGGAGAAGACAAGTAAAAGGGATTGATGAATCTTCTGAAGAAGAAGAAGGCCAAATTAAATCCCTGGGCAATGAAGAAGGCTGCAAAAGTCTCACAAGAATTGATCTTGATGATGATGATGATGATGAAGAGACTGATGAAGATGAAGCTCCTCTTCACAGAAAAAGGAAATTGAAAGCCTAACTGAGCCCATAGCTACAAAGCCTTTGGCAGCTAAAACACCCTCTGGAAATACCAAGTCTATCCAGGGTGGTTCTTCAAGCATTACCCCAAAGGAGAATTCAAGACAAAGGAGGAACAGGCTGAGAGCTGAACAAAGACAAAGTCAACTTCCACTCAGGCCAGAAGAACCCAAAATTGAGTATGTGAAGAATGACAACAACTCCTCTGTCTACAGGTGCATAAATCAGAAAAATGGCTACTGGATTCTGGAACTCAGGCATTTACTGCTAAATTCAAGGTTTCCAGAACCAATCCATAAACAACTCATGGCATGGAGAAAAGACAAGCCAATCTTGATTAACACCAACCACATCAAAGCATGGTTGGATTTTGAAGTGATCAAGAGAATAGAAGCCATGAAAAAGGACCTCTCTGATGAATGTCCTTATGGAAAGCCAACAGAATTCCCAACATTACTGGAACAGGCACAAGAGCAAGACTTGTTGTGGAACCCTATGAGTCCTTCTACTTAACTAAAGATCAATACAAGGGTGACATCAGATATCTGAAGATCATTTATGAATACTTCAAGCTATCGACATCGTAATCGAGCATGCCTGGAAGTGGGGAAAGTATTTGTGGGTCAAGCACTTTGTCAAGAAAAATCCTACCAAAACCTACAAGGAAGTCTGTGGATTTGCCAGAGACACAGAGATGATTGTCAGAACTCTTCTCTATGACTACTCTGATGATATCAAAAGGTTTGGTGATAGGAAATTTGCAGATTGATCAATGGAGTTGTTTTGAAAACTTGAAGTATAGAAGACTTGAAGACTAGTTCATTAGGATGTCTACTTGGAGCTTGGTTACTCCTGTTGTCCTAATTTACTATGTATTTTTTTTATCTTCACGATCGAGCTAAATTGTATTATGTACTAAAGTTATCTCAGAAGCTTTCTCCAGATCATATCTGATGAACTTACTCTCAGATATCATTCTTTATAAAAGATAACTTGTCAGCAAAGATCACATCTTGTGATTTGGTTGATGTTTACTTTCTGCACTTAATTATATGAACTGAAAGATCATAATAAATGATTAAGTTATGGATTGTTTCCTCATCCAGATTTGTAATAGGTCAGATAGTCATCGTTGACTGATCAAAATGGGGGAAATTTGTTAGGAATATTTGTTTAGATTTTGATCAGCAACCTAATGACTTATCTTAGCTCAGAAAGGTGGTTAGTACTCGGTTCACTTGAACCGTAAAGAGGAAACTCACTAAGTATGATAGTCTAGCAAATCTTGTATAGGATGTTAGGTCTCAAAATGTAATTTTTATTTTCTAAAGAAGACCAAGAAGAAGACTTCCAGCAGGAAAAGTTCAACGGGTTTGAAGATTTGAAGACTGCACAAGATTGCTGAAGACAAAGGTTTTTCAGATACCTATGTCCAGATATCTTGAAGAAGCAAGTGTTTCGAAACACAAGTTTTGTAAAAGATATCTGAGAATAAAAGGTTTCTGAGACGAGGAAAGTGCCCACTACACTCAGATACCTTGGATATAAACTATGTTTCTGAAAGAGAAATATTTTATACCAAAGTTGTTTCAACAAATGGTATATGGAGTTGTGATAATCGATGGAAAAGAACATGCAAAGTTTCAGAAAACTCTGATTGTATAAAGATCTCTGATACCATGCATAGTTCCGTTGGCACTACAGGACAAAATATAGTACAGTGCATTAAATGCGCAGACAGAAATGTCGAACAAAACGGTAGCTTCAAGAAGAAGACAAACTGCATAAAGATTATATTCAGATATCAATAGTTTGAAATTGAGTTAAGTCTAACGGATACTATTCAAACGACACTGAAATTCATCTATAAATATCAACACTTAGACTGCTTGAGAACACACCTTAGAACACATGTAATCGAACTTACATTGAATACTCACACAAGATCTTCAAGTAAACTACTTACCTTCAAGCTTCACATTACGACCAAGCACTTGATTCTAAGTAGCACAAAAGTTCTAAGTGTCGAACCTTAACAAGCATTGTTATCTGAAGGAGTTGAACTAAGATTTCATATCTCAGATTCATTCTGGAACACTTACAATAGACTTGGGTCAAGAGAGAACAAGATACCATACATTGAAAAGTGTATTAAGTATACTTGATTCATAGAGCTATCTCAATATCCTAATAAGTTATTTAAGAAGCTCACCGACAAACAAACCTAAAACCAACACCATATTCGCGTGGAGTATATGAAGTACTTAGTTTGGGAAACTAAGGAATAACTCCAAGGTTGTCGAACAGTGAAGTACTTAGCTTGGGAAGCTAAGGAATAGCTCAAAAAGGTTTCTGAGTACAGGAAGTACTTGGCTGTGAAAGCCGGGGAATAACTCAGGGGGAACACTTGGTTGGGAACCTAGTGTATTTAGGAATCAAGAGAAGATATCTGTAAGGTTAACTCATTTATCTGTCTTAGTGGATTCTAGGTCTGAGCAAGGCCGAAGTGGATTAGTTGAAGGATTACGCCACCTTCAGATTCCACTACAAAAAGACTTGTGTTATTTACTTTCTGCAGTTTATTACTTGCTTTACTTATCTGGCAAAGTACTTACACACATCTTGCTGAGCACATGCACTTATCACATAAAAGTCTTCCGCTCTCTGAAATTAAGTATCAGATATCTACACAGATATCTGAGAAACTGTGTTTATCGACAAAAGTTTTAAAAGACTATTCACCCCCCCTCTAGTCTTTTACTTTGCCGTTATCTGGACCAACATATTGTTAAAGTTGACAGTAGATGGTAACAGTAAGATAGATAATACAAAAAGTATGAAAGAGAGTGATTAAAAAAATTAGGAACCGTAGATAGTGTATTTCCATTTAAAAAAATGTTAAGCTTTTATAGAAATGCCCAAATGACATATTGTAAAGCGGAGGGAGTAGGATTTTTAGAAAATATGATGTTAACAATTGTTGAATGTTTGAGACGACTTCATATTTTTCTTTAAACAAACAACAACGTAGGGGTGAAAGCGAACTAAAATAAACTTTACATATTGCAATTCAATGCAACTGAATAGAAGTGTTTGTATAAAAGAAAGAAAAATTAACGCGTATGGTCCAACTGAATAGGTTAAACAAGTAGGGTCCAACCGAATAGGTTAAACAGGTAGTGTCCAACTCGAACAAATCCATTTAAAACCCGACAGGTTGGAACGTGGTACATATCAAAGGGGTCCTTAACCTGTACCAAATCCATACCCATTATTTACTAATGGGTATGTGTTTAGAAATACGAACCAGTTCAACTTCAATCAAAATAAATACAAAACTGCAAAGCACAATTAATCGGGTTAGTGCCCACAACCCCACCTGCAGTGGAATCCCTAAGAAAATAAAACATTACTACTATTTAACAATTTCACATGCTACAATGATTCTTCTTAGGGGGTGGGGGTGATTCAAAAACAGATAAAATTTGCATTAACTAACATCATTTCTCACACGTTCCGTGATTTCCACTCCGAAAAAATATTGTTATCTGGCTAACATAATTTCTTACATGTTTTGGTGATTTTTCCTTTTTCTTTGGGGGTTAGACGGGTCCCTTCGAATTGTCTGTCCCCAAAATATATTTTATTATTTTAATAACATAACTTTTACACATCTCAATATGAGTGGGTCCCCACGACCCTACCCATCACTAAAAAAAGTTATTATTTCACTACCATAATCGTAAACCATATTGTATTGCGGGTTTTTATCGGGTTGACGGGTCGTGTCGAGTTAGGGTCACGTGTCACGGATATGTAACATGCGTAATATACCTGACCTGAAATCGAACACCATTATTTAGAATGAGTATTATGTGGTTTGCACGAAGTTGGGTAGAACCTGGTCCGTTTAAAAAGTAGATTGGAAAAGGTCTTCCCAGTATAATTTTTTCATACAATTAGTTGCTCAAGTGAGACTAATCATAGGTCATTCTAAAAATTGGATGTATGATCATGCTTTTGAGGAATATTTGTCAGGTTTTAAAGTTGTGAAATGGCACGGGACTAGATGTTACTATACTTTTGCAAAGCATATAATCGAGGCAAAAATGATGTATGATATAAATGTTGGCCAAAAAGCTTATCATTCTTAAGGTGATGATATGTTGGTACAGATAACGGCAAAGGAAAAGACTGGGGGGGGGGGGGGTGAATAGTCTTTTACAACTTTTGTCGATAAACACAATTTCTCAGATATTTGTGAAGATATCTGATACTTAATTTCAGAGAGCGGAAGACTTTTTGTGATAAGTGCACGTGCTCAGCAGAATGAAAGTGTGTAAGTACTTAACAAGATAACTGAAGCAAGGTAAATGCAGTAAGTAAATAACACAGCAAATTATAGTGGTTTCTGAAGGTGGCGTAATCCTTCAACTAATCCACTTCGGCCTTTCTCAGACCTAGAATCCACTAAGACAGATAATTGAGTTCACCTTACAAATATCTTCTCTCGATTCCTAAATACACTAGGTTCCCAACCAAGTGTTCCCCCTGAGTTATTCCCCGGCTCCCAACCAAGTACTTCCTATACTCAGAAACATTTGAGCTGTTCCTTAGTTTCCCAAACTAAGTACTTCCTATGCTCAGTAACCTTGGAGTTATTCCTTAGTTTCCCAAACTAAGTACTTCGTGTACTCCACGCCGTTTAAGGTGTGGGTTAAGGAGAGTGTGTCAGATTGATAGATTAATAACTTCTTCAGTTATGTAATACTACCTTCTTGAACAAGAATCACTTAACACACTTCACAATGTGTGGTGATATGTTCTTTACTGACCCAAGTCTATGTTAAATGTTCTGGAGAATGAAACTCAGATACTTAATCTTTTGATTCAACTCCTTCACAGATAGCAATGCTTGTTAAGGATCAGGACACTTAGAGCTTTCGTGCAACTTAGAATTCAAAAGCTTAGTCGCAACTGTAAGCTAAAGAGTAAGTAGGTTGAAGGCTTGTATGCTTGAATGAATAAGTTCGTTCTGTGTGTAAGTTCAAGGTGTGTTTCAAGCATTCTAAGTGGTGATATTTATAGTTGAATTTGAAGCCGTTTGAATAGTATCCGTTAGGCTCAATTCAAATTCAAACTATTGATATATGAAAATAGTACTGCAGAAGACATTATCTCTTTTCAGAGATTTCCTCTTTTGTTCAGATGTCTCTGTCTGCGCATTTATTGCATTGTACTATTTTTGTCCTGCAGTGCCAACGGAACTATGCACGCTTTCTGAAGCATTGCATGTGCCTTTCCAGAGACCTTCACACCTCCAGATACCTGTTGAAACATTGTTTCCCAGAAACATAGTTTTATCCAAGGTATCTGAGTGTAGGTTTCTGTGGGCACTTTTCCTCGTTTACAAACCTTGTGTTGTCAGATATCTTTTGCAAAACTTGTTTATTTGAAAAACACTTGTTTCTTTAAGATATCTGGACATAGGTATCTGATGAGACCAATTTCCTTCGTCTTTAGCAATCTTGAGCAGTCTGCAAATCTTCAAATTTGTTGAACTCTCCTACCGGATGCCTTCTTCTTGGTCTTCTTCAAAGATATAAAAATTACATTCAGAGACCTAATATCCTATACAAGATTTGCTAGACTAACATACTTAGTGAATTTCCTCTTTTACGGTGTTCAAGTGAACCAAGAGTACTAACCACCTTTCTGATCTAAGATAAGTCATTAGGTTGCTGATCAAAATCTAAACAGATATTCCTAACCAATTTCCCCCTTTTTGATCAGTCAACGATGACTATCTTTAAAACCTATTACAACTTGGAAGAGGGAACAATCCAACAATTAATCTTTTCTTATGATCTTTTCAATTCATTTTAATTAAGTGCAGAAAGTAAACATCAACGAAATCACAAGGTGTGATATTTGCTGACAAGTTATCCTTTTTATAGATTGATATCTGAGAGTAGGTTCATCAGATATGTTACAAAGAAAGTTCACAGATAACTTTTACAAATAATAAAGTAAGTTACAAAACAATCAGCAAGATACAAAATTACGAAGTAAACTAGGACAACAGGAGTAGCCAAGCTCCAAGTAAACATCCTAATAAACTAGTCTTCAAGTCTTCAAAATCTTCAAGTCTTCAATCAACAGATCTATGGATCAATTAGCAAATTCCTTATCCCCAAACCTTTTGATATCATCTGAGTAGTCATAGAGCAAGGTCCTGACTAACATCTCAGTGTTTCTGGAAAATCCACATACTTCCTTGTAGGTTTTGGGGGGATTCTTTTTGGCAAAGTGTTTGACCCACATATACTTTCTCCATTTCCAGGCATGCTCAATTCTGATATCTGATAGCTTGAAGTATTCATATATGATCCTCAGATATCTTATGTCACCATTGTATTGCTCTTGGGTCATGTAAAAAGACTCATAAGGTTCCACAACAAGTCTTGCTCTTGTGCCTGTTCTAGTGATGTTGGGAATTCTGTGCACATCATCTGGCTTTCCATAAAGACATTCATCAGAGAGGTCCCTTCATGCCTTCTATTCTCTTGATCACTTCAAAATCCAACCAGGCTTTTATGTGGTTGGTGTTAATCAAGACTGGCTTGTCTTTTCTCCATGCCATGAGTTGTTTATGGATTGGTTCTGGAAATTTTTCATTTACCAGTAAGTGCTTGAGTTCCAGAATCCAGTAGCCATTCTTCTGATTAATGCACCTGTAGATAGAGGAGTCATTGTTGGTCTTCACGTACTCAATCTTGGCTTCTTCAGGCCTGAGTGGTAGTTGAAGTTTTCTTTGTTCAACTCTTAGCCTGTTCCTCCTTTGTCTTGAATTCTCCCTTGGGGGATTGCTTGAAGAATCACCCTGGATAGACTTGGTATTTCCAGAGAGTGTTTTAGCTGCTATTGGCTTTGCAGCTAAGGGCTCAGTTAGGCTATCGACCCTTTTTCTCTTTCTGTGAAGAGGAGCTTCATCTTTATCCTCATCTTCATCATCATCTTCCAGATTTCTCTTGTTGGGTGATTTGCAGCCTTCTTCATTGCCCTGGGATTTGATTTGTCCCCCTTCTTCTTCTTCTTCTTCTTCTTCTTCTTCTTCTTCTTCTTCTTCTTCTTCTTCAGAAGACTCATCAACCCCTTTCACTTGTCTTCTCCTTGGAGCCTTGGTACTCCTTGGAGGTTTCTCGTGTCTCGCCCTTTTGTCATTCCTCTTCGTGAAGTTCCGAGTAGTAGCCACTATCGTAGAGAGCAAATTCTGGAGGAAGGCTCATTTATTTTAGTGGTGGAACCGATGGTCGCTCGATTTCTTCTTGTTTCCTCTTCCTTTCTGAGCGCCAGATCCTTCCCTTTGTCCTTGATATCCTTCCCCCTTAGTCATTGTTGACTGACTCAGTATCACAAAGGATTCTGAGAGTGACTCAAAATTCACTTGCAGATAATTGTAGGCAGCAACCAACTTGTGCAATTCAGCCTTGAGCTCCTGATTTTGTTTGATAAGTCCTGTTTCCTTATCAGTGAGCTCTGCCAGTGGACCTTGAATAGCATCTGCTTTTCCAGCAGCATAGCTAGCCTCTTCAAAGGAGTTTGCAGCCAAGTTATTGTCATCATCCCTAACCATGTCTAGGTCTTTCTGAGCAATGACCAGACTGGTTGTTCTCTGAGTGATGAGTTTAGTGAATTTCGTCATCTCTGCAAGAACTGATGCAATGGCAGCTTCATTCTGAGAAGACAACTCCTTGTTCAATTTAGCTAGTACTTGGTATCTGTTCAAGTATTCATTGGAGTTGACATTTGGCAGCTTGTTGAAAATTTCAGGAGCAATCAGCTTCCTTTTCAAATGAGACACCACCAAGTGCTTATTTTGGTGTTCTGCCAATTTCTTCTCTTCTTCATCATCTGAGTCATCAGCCCAGTGATCTTCATCCTCTTGGACATTTTCATCAATATTTTCTAGTCCAGGAACCATCTCAGAGATGGGCTTCTTTCCTTTTAGTGAGGAGGACGGTACATCTTTTGGTGATGCAGCCTTAGCATCATGCTTGTCTTCAGATACTTGCTCAATATCTAATTCTTCAACAATTGCCTGAACATCAAGCTGGAGTTCTTTCATTTCAGCATAAGCTTCTATTTCCTTGATGGTTTGATCTTCAATCTTTTGGAGCTTTTCTTTGGATTCAGCAATCTTCTCCTCCAGTTGAAGATTTAGCTGTTGTTCTTCCTCCAACAAATGTTTGAGTTGAGCAACTCTGGCTTGTGCATCCAATATTTTCTGAGTGTTGTCCTCAGAGTGCTCAACTACTTGTTTAGTATTGTCTTTTTGTTGGGGAGAGGGATGTGTAAACTTCTGAGGAGATGGAGGAGGGGATTTCTGTGATGTCCTCTCAGTGTGTTTTTCAGCAACTAAGGCATTGTTTCCTTGTGCAATCCCTCCTGTCCCTGGTGCAAGGGAATCATCATCATCCTTCTTATCATCCTCATCCTTGTGATGGTCAGAAGGAGGTTCTTCATAATAATTCTCATCAGTCTCCTTCTCTTCTTCATCTTCAAAGACCAGATTGATCACTTCTAGAATAGTGACCATTTGCCCATTTACTTCCTCTTGCTCAGAGGGTATTAACTGTAGGGACTTGGGCAAGAGTGGCTTGAATGCCATCTCCATTCTGGTCTGACCATATGCCTTTTCAAATGCTTGAGTGAGCTTGTATGCTACTTCCTTGATGAAGTCCTTATGCATTAGAGAAGCAAAAGAATATTGCTCTGTCGGAACATTGCATGGACATATTTTCAAGGTCAAATGCTCTTTCTCTTCTGGTAGGGTGATCAGTGACCCTTGTTATTTCAGTCAAATCAGAGCATCTGAGTCTCTGCCATTTCTTGAAGCACTTGAGATGCTTTGGCAGAGTGTGATTCTTGAAAAATGGAAGCAGGTCTTCTGTTGAGAATGCAGAGACCTTTGGCACACTTGTTTGAGCCTGAAAGAAAGAGTTCTGAATTAGTTTCAAAACTTTGGTAGATATCTGGGCTTTAGAGTAGAAAGGTATCTGAGTTACTTGTGTGACAGGCTCAGGTGACTTAACTACTGAGGTTCCAGGTGCCTCAGATATCTGGATATGAGAAGGAGACTGGGAAGTCTGATCCTCAGTGATCTTTCTTTCTGCTTGAACCTGAGAATTAAAATTATCACAATACTGATGTGCTCAAATTAATACTTAGAAAACCAAGTAGTAAGCAGTTGTTGTAGACAAAAAAAGCTAAACCACATAGTCGTTCGCTAAGGAATTAATTAAGCTACGTAGCAGTGAGAGTAAACAGATAATTGCTAGTAACAGTTTAATTGATGGTTTGGTTGTACTTCTAACTAGTTTAACTAAAGCAAATATTACGATTAACAATGAGAGAAAGATGAATACAGTAGCAAGATCCAATTATGCTAATTCGAACTAGGGATAACACTCCTATTTGTCACACGGTCGTTGTACAACAAATCAATCAATTCGATTCAACCAATTGTTCTTAGAAAATATTATACTGGAGAAATCGTGAGTTATCAATTCACGATCCTTAAACATGAACAATTTAAAGAATTTAATACGGACTTATCGAATTGAAGGTTTTTACGAAGATTTTATACGAGACTAACCTATATGAGTGAATTGATAAACCCTAGAACGAATATGCATAATCTTCACATACTATTGTATTCAAACGCGTTTAGCTACTCATATTTGACTTTTGTATACAAAGATTCATGGTAAAAATCATATGAAACATAGATGAAAAACTCACACGCAATAACATACAATTCAATCGTTAAGATAAAGAACGAATTGTAAAGAACAAAGCAATGGAGAAATCAATACCAATAATCTTGATGATAAAATTCAATGAGTAACCAAGCTCCAAAGATGTCTCAATGTCAATGTGTGTATCTCAGAGCTTTTTCTCAAAACTAGGTTAGAAGAAGTATGAAAGAAGGGAATCAAAATTCTAATCTAATAAGGAAAACAAAACGTTGATTTTGCGTCTCTCGCTGCGGCGGAAGGAATAGCTCGTCGCGGCGAGCCTTCTTAATCGCAAAATATAAAGTTTTAGATAACTCGCCACGGCGGGAAAATCCCTTCACCGCGGCGAGCTACAATCATCAAAATAGGAGCTCGTTGGCAAAATCTCGCCATGGACTAATTCTCATGGCGAGCCTTCTTAAATCACTGGAGATAACCACTCGCTAAATCTCGCCGCGGCGGACTGATTTCCTCGCCGCGGTGAGCCTTCTTGTAGGTTCCAATTCCAAACTCGTAAAATCTCGCCGCGGTGAGCCATGCTAAACAGCTTGTTCTCATTCGGCTCAAAAGACATCGATTTCTACAAAATGTAAACAAAACACCAAAGCGTAAAAACGAACTAAAAAGACTACAAAACTAAAGACAAAGACTCACAAAGACCACTAAAAATGACCAAATGAGACGTTAGAATATTGTCTCATCAAAATCCCCAAACCGATCTTTGCTCATCCCCGAGCAAACACACAACCTAAACACACTAGACTCTAAACCATGTAAACAAACAAAGAGTCAAATTCCCAAGCGACCGAATCTACCATTGAAAACATTAAATTCACAAGATGCAAAAATTTTGTTCTCAACCTAACCTTGGCAGAAATAGTAAGCAGGTAATCAAACACGATCGTTTCTCAAGTAAATAACAATTAAGCCTAGCCCGCTAGTCCCTCACAGGTGTATAAAGTGTATCACTCACTCTCATGGAAGTATCCATACAGGGTATAGCTCAAAAAGTAAACTGGGAAGATGACTTTCGTCACAAGGATGCCTCAAATATCTTATGCTATTGTACTCGTCTCATTGAGTCGAAAGGGACTTTGGCACATAAATGTATTCCTCCAGAAAAATCGAAAAACTGGAACTACCTCCCTCATCCATTTTAAAACAACATCAAATCTCATAATGCTTCACTGACTTCAGTGCATGGCCACCTGGGCTCTTTTAATCTCAATTTTTTACAGGTGTCTGTTTTACAGAAAGTCCGCACTTTTGTGCGTGTCAGTTTGGTATACGTGCCATCAACCCTCACAGACATATGGCTTTTTAAGGCCACGCCGGTATATAGGTAGTATTTGAAACACGCCTAACACGACTAACGATGATCAATAAAGACCATAGATCCACCCCGAGATTCAAATATCATAAGCTTAGGGAGCAGTAAACAGATTTTCGCAGCACAATTATAACGGCTCATAACATTCATAGTGAACAATCCTCTCCCCAAACCAGTTCGACAGAACGGGGAAAATAAAATCCGCAAAGTAAAGCATGCCGTTCGTCATCCCCAACGAAATTAAGTACACATAAGTATGAAAAGGCGCAAGTAATGCGTAAAAATTTGCACATCCCAGGAAATCACACAATAACAGGTGCCGGTACAATATTTTTTCTTCGGCTAGGCTCCTCACATGCTTTTGGACTACAGGGCTAACCAGACTTGCTATTTACAAGAGAAACGACCTTGCAGGATTAAAAGCCTACTACACTACTTCTAGCTAGACATTAAACAAAACGTAAGCAGCAAGAGAATTTACCATTCGCAATAGACGTTCGACTTGGTAATTGACTCAGACTCACCACAAGAGAAAATAAAAGTACTAACATCTAATCTGGACTCAACTGGAAAGGAAATATATAACTAACACATAAAGGTGGCTAACATACCACCACAGCCACATAACACAAACAAGTGGCTAACATACCACTTGAACAGAATACATAAAAATAAAAAATAAAAAACAGAGTACGAAATAGAGTACAAAACGAGACAACTTTAGCTAAAGATACAGTTGACCACCTCCCCAAACTTAAACAAGTGCTAGTCCCTAGCAATGAATAGTGTAAGAACGACTGTACAGAATGACCAACCATAGTGTTGTCTCAAAGAGGGTGATCAGCGGATCCGTAAGGGCCACCACCAAGTGTCGCCCTGTAAATCCTGCCGCGCCTTCCAGAGTGCCTCCGCCTCCAAGCGCCAAGCTCACGCTCCCGAGCCAGCCTCCTCCTCTCCTCCTGCCTCCTAGTGGTCCTCGCGGGAGTCGATCCTCAATCCGCATATTGTGTTCCCGCCCACTCAAACTGGTCAGATCTGCCAAAGTAATGCCGGAAGTCGAACAACTGTGTGGTGCGTCGCGCAGCTGCAAGGCGCCCTGATAGGAGTGGGATGTCGGCAGAGGATGACTCTGGCGCTAGCAGATTTCAGAGCTCCTTTGGGTTTCTCGGAGCTCTGAATACCGGGAACATTGAAGGACCGAAAGATATTGGTAATGAGGCATGGAAAATCGAGGAGATTGCCTTTAGCCTTCCGGGACTGAGCCTCCGCCATAATGATATCTGGGGCGTCAACAAACTGTCTGGCCCATGATCGTCAATAAGGCGGGCTATGGGTGGGGTTAGGGTGGTAAAATGTGAGTTAGGGGTCACATTATACTGTATCAGATGTTGCCAGAGGCGAACCTCTGGCTTGAGGAAGTGGGTGTCTATGGTGGTTTTGGTCCTGTGGTCCTCCGGATCGTTACCAGGTAGAAGTACAAACTCGGCTAAGTCCCTATCAAACTGCCGGTTGTGAAAATTTTCGCCCCAATGGCTACCGGTCGTCCTCTGCTTGGAACACCCTAGACTCTAGGAATTCCCAGATACTCCTAGGTGAGAACTGAATCTTGACACCGCGAATCATCATCACCCCGTCAGCCAAGTCGTGGAGGCTGATGTAGAATTCCCTAACCAGCTTCGGGTCATAGGGCAGCTGCTTGCCGAAGAGCTTGCTCCAACCTAAATATCGGATCCTTGCCCAGACTCGGGCATAGACAGCATCCTCCAACTCATCAAGAGCCAATTCCCGCTCGGGCCATGCTTTCCTGGGCTCCATAAAGTTTGCTTCCATAAAAGCCCTTCCTTTCGTGGACAGGTGGGAGAACTCATCTACGGGACTGCTCTGTCCAGCCGCACTACTGGACTCGCCTCTATGGAGTTTACTGCTTGTGGTTCTGCGAGACATAGTGCCTGTGAGAAAGGTGTTAGTGTAGAACAATGGGGGTAGAGAACTACCTCCCCAAACCGATTCATGATCAAAGAGCCAGAAGCAACAAAAGAGCAGGGAACAGGGGATAATGCAAAATTCCCTAAACCAATGCAAGATTCAATATCATGGCCAATACACAATTCACATTAGTTCACAAGCATAGGAGTATTGATAATCATAGCAAAAGAGGGACACGATGGCAGTAATTGTCAAAAACGGGCAAGCATTGCACAAAATTGGAAAACACAAGGAAGTTCCAAAATCAATGAGTAAGGAATCCATGCATCAATCAAAATCGAACTACTACACCCAAGCAATCAAAACTAACGATGATCAACCATATAATTCAAGTAAACTCGAAAAACTAAGGAAGAAGGAAGTTCAAGCCAATTTACCTTTTGAATCCGAAGGAATGGGTGGAAAACACACAAAAGTGATGCAAGGTTTGGGGAGAGGAGGAAAAACCCGTTGATTTGCAAGGAGAATGGGGGAATTTGGTGGAGAATTGAGGGAGATTGGAGTGAAGAGAAGAAGAAAAACGGGAAGAAGAATGGAAGAAAGTGGGGCGGTGAGGAAGAAGAAGAAGAGAAAAATTTAAAACCTAGTTTCGTCAAGGGAAGAAGTGCGTCACATGAAGTTTTACAAAAAAACAGATGTTTTTTTTTTCGCCGCGGTGAGTTTTCTTTATCGCAGATATATATATATTCGCAGTTTCTCGCAGCGGCGAAGAATAAATCTCGCCGCGGCGGAAACTTACAAGACAAACACTGGAAAAAAAAAACAGACGCTCGCCGCGGCGAAGCAAAAGGCTTGCCGCGGCAAAAACTTACGAAAGCACGAAAAGGATGAGGGAGGCCATCTCGCCGCAGCGAGAGTGAATTTTTCGCAAAAAATTCATTTGCACTAGTTCAACCTCGCGTTGCAAGATCGAAACTCCAAGCCTCAGCTAGAGTTTACGAGTTTCCTCGTATGAGTGCAAAGGTCCCACCTTCCAGAGACACAACTAAACTAAAAACAAGTAGTCTAACATAAACAAATAGTCTAACAATACGAAATAACAAGCAAGTGTACGGAATGAAAATTAGTCTAAATGAATGAAAAACAAAAGGGGGCTTTTGTTTATAGTCGTTAGCTCGACTTCTTCCATGCTGGAGCTAATTGAGCTTGAGGTTACCAGCCTTCTCTGTCCCCATGTTCACTCGTGAGCGAGAATAGGTGTAGAGTGGACTGGTGTGTGCTGCAATGTAATTCCTGGTGTCAACCTGTGCAGGAGAATATGATGTCGTGACAGCTCGCAACTCACGTTTCTCACCGAAAACCTGGATAGTACATGTATGGCCATAAAAATCGACTATCATACGAGTAGCCTTAATGAAAGGGCGCCCAAGAAGCAGTATATCCTTGTCCATCTCTTTGATCTTCACCTGCGGTGACTCGACAACCACAAAATCAGTCATAAACACATCTCCACCAATGGTTACGGGGACATCCTCAACAACTCCCATGCATTTGCTTCGAGTACCATTAGCCATGGTCACAAAGCATCTTCTCGGTTCTAGACCCTTCAGGTTGAGTTCCTCATAAGTCTCGAATGTCATCAAGTTAACTGCAGCTCTAGTATCAATAATACCTGTAACCTCAGAAGAACTGCCCATCCCGACAACCAAATCGAAACTGTTTGCATCACTAATGCTCTTCTCTTCCTTTTGGATCATCTGAGTTGGTCCTGCATTCGCCTTCTCTCCTGGAATCGCAGGACCAGATGTTATCACCCTTCTTGCTTCCTGTGCCGGTGTTGCCTCAACCTGGGAAATCACCTTATCATGGTTACAAGTGCAAGTCGTAATAACAGTCTTCACTACTCCTGGCTTGTCAAAAGTTACCTCCACAACAAGTATTATGTTATTCTCGACAGTCGCGGGGAGTTTACCCTTCTCTCTCTGTTGGAAGGCGCCGACCAGATCACTAAGAGTCTTCTCTAACCTCTTTTGTGATTGCTCAATGCTCTCAAACCTCTGGTCATTTTTGGCTTGATTCCATGCTTCGCCTGTAACCTCTCGATCTCTCCATGTGAGCTCTAATCTCGATCAGATTTCATGGTGCAGTAGGCGGAGCCGAAATCATGACTGATCGACCTGCTGAAACGGAGCTGCCGAAATGGAGCTCTTGAATCGAACCTTCGTGCGGAACCTGTGGTGCATTCTCATAGAAGTTACCTCCATAGGATAAATTGAACGGTCGGGGTTGAAGGGTCGCACCTTAGTAGCGCAGATTCATTCTCGGATTTGGTCACAACCACCACGCCTGCTTGCACCCAAAGAAATGATCTCCGGAGTTGGGTTCTCCCCCATAGTCTCAGGAAGTCTGCACAAAATAGCACCATGCCCGAAATTACCACACAGATTACACCTCTCATTAATTGGAGCCACTGGTGCAGGGATAGTGCCAAGCATCCTCATCTCCTTAATCTGTTCTGCCAATTCAATAGTACTAGGGCCTGGTGTTTACTCCATGACTTTTGCTTCAGCTCTCCTTGGTCTACCTCTAGTTCCCTTAAGCTGGGAGATGGCAGCAAGCTTCTCAAAAGCTTCATTCAATGCAGCCGGAGATGCTGTAACGATAGAGCCATCCATGGTCATATCCACCATGTTCTGTGCTTCCCAGTCGAGTCCCTCATAGAACTTGCAACATAAATCCATATCACTCAACCTATGGTGAGGGCATTGAGAGAGCAAGTTCAGGAATCGCTCCCTGGCCTCATAAAAGCTCTCATCACTCATCTGCATGAACTTCTCAATCTGCACTCGAAGCTGCCTAGTCTTCTCCGCCAGATAGAACTTGTTCATAAAGGCCCTGTATAGATCATCCCAAGTAGCCAGAGAACCTTCAGGTTGATTCAATAGCCAGCTCTTTGCTTTATCCTGCATACACATGGGAAAGACCTTCTTCCTTATTTCATCATCAGAAACCGTTACTGTGCCTACAGTAAGCGGAATCCTAGCAATCAGCCCCTCGAACTCCTTGAGAAACCGGATAACATCCTCGTTAACCATCCCATAATACTTAGGCATGTCATGGAAGTGATGAGATTGATCTCCATGTTCCTAGCGTTGTTCACTACAAAAATCAGCTTTTAGCGATTTAAATTATCCGTCGCTAAAGCTGTGCCGATCCGTCGCTAAATCCTTAGCGACGAATTTAGCGACGGATAATCCCCCGTCTCCAAACCAATCGTCACTATTTTTTTGGCGACGGATAAGTATTCCGTCGCTAAATAACGATTTAACCGGCGACGGATTATTTATCCGTCGCCATTAACGGAATTTAGCGACGGATTTTTTCCGTCGCTAAATCCCACCACTAATCCGCCCTTAGTTCGCTTGACATTTAGCGACAGAAAAAATCCGTCGCTAAATTCAATGGGCTAATTCGCCCTTAGTTTGTGAATTTAGCGACGGATTCTTTTTCGTCGCTAAATTCACTGTTTGATTTTTTTTATATTTCTGTTTCACATTTCACCTGTTTTTTCACATAATATAATCATAGATAATATACCCGAAACAATTAAATTGCATTAATATATCCGAAACAATATAAATTATCTATAAATTATCCGAAACAAGAAGAAGGTGAAATAGTGTCAAATTATCCATAACAAGTCCATAATAAGTCTGATGTAACTAAGAATAATCGGGAGGAGGCGGTGGGTGAGACTGGGAAGAAGTGTCAATATCCGGGTCAAAGGCCCATCCACGAGCCATACGAGCCTTCCTCAAGCACTGCCAGAAGTCGCCTTGGTCGCATCTATTTCCTGGTGAAGAGGAGTCATCATCTCTTGAACCTGGTCCTGTGTGTAGAGATTAGATCGCGATCCTGATCCCTGGGACACTGAGAAGCTACCAGAACTCATGGAAGGGCCCAAACTTCCCATTCCATACATTCGACCCTTGCTGTCCATTGGGTTGACCTCGAAGAAGATCTGGTCTTGCTCTTCAATTGACAACTCATGACCGTCGATCATCCTCTCGTCCATCCTCCTCTCGACCTCACTCTGCAATTGTTGGTTGCATACGAAATGAGATGCAATTTTAGGAATCACTTTAAAATACTCAAATACAAATGTTAACCTTAAGAAAGAAACGTACCACAATACGCCGCCCTCACGCTACCCGTGATGCCATTCTTCAGCTTAGCCTTCTTGAAGTGGTACAGAGCACTCTTCGGCTGTCCTCTATTGGCCTAAAAAAACATATGTGCAAACAAGTAGTTAGTTGATTGAAATGAAAGCAAAAAACTGTTATGTATCATATTCCAAGTCATAAACAACATATTTACTAACCTCCATCACGTGATCAGAATAACAACACCGCGACCATAGTGATGTCCGGCGGCCTGCATTATCTCGCATTGCATAAACGGTTTTGTCTCGTTCAGACGCTTGATCCTTGATGAAGGGATCATTCTAGTATGCCTCCCAAAGTGCCCACTCGTCATCCTCAACCCAAGTTGGTTGTCTGCGTGTCTCCTTCATTTTGTAAACCATTTTTCTATAGATGTCTGACCCTAAAGTCTCGAAAACGGAGTACAACTGGGACACCAGGGCATTGGGAATGTAGTAGTCCTTCTACAACAATTCCATTCAAAGTAAAAATTACACAAGTTTAAAGAAACATAACAATTTAAATATAACACCAAGTTTAGTGGCTAACATACCACTCAAATTGTGTGCAATAAGTTCATGAATAAATACCAACATATCACCCAAGTTTAGTGGCTAACATACCACTCAAATGACACAACAAGTTCATGAATGGTGACTAACACATCAAAACAAGCTTAGTGGTAACATACCACTCAAATTGTCCTAAAATTGACTAACACAATGGTGACTAACATATCATCCAAGTTCAGTGGCTAACATACCACTCAAATGACACAACAAGTTCATGAATGGTGACTAACACATCAAAACAAGCTTAGTGGTAACATACCACTCAAATTGTCCTAAAATTGACTAACACAATGGTGACTAACATATCACCCAAGTTCAGTGGCTAACATACCACGCACAGATATAGTGGCTAACATACCACACACATTAACACAATGATTAAAAGAACAAATAAAGCATTCATTGTAACATTTAAGCTTACCCGCAGCTCGTCGAAGTAAAAGTGCTTCATTCGGTCCGGGACGTTTGACCACTTCTCGCCTCCCTGTCTCGGCATCTCCCTCCTCCCCCTGAAGATTTTGCCTAGTTTGTCCGAGGCATCCGGTGGCCAAAACCTGTTATCAATGAGACAAACAAGAAACAAATATTCATTAGTAAAATCATGTAACATATATTTATCTTGAGTGTATGTTCTACAAACGCATAATACTTACTTGTTCCTGCCGTTGGGGAACAACACCGGCTTCCCCTGGAATGTAGCACCGTCCGTCAACGTCAGGTAGGGACACCCGTCAGAGGGGTAGTCACCAGGAGCATGTGCTGTGTAGGCCGGTGGAGTCTCTGGTACCTAAGACTGGCTGCTGCTCCCACTAATGTCGTACCCAACGAGAGGACTAGTACCATGACTCGCTGGTGTACTACAAGAACCCGCTGGACTAGCACCACTACACCCGGGAGGAAGGTATGTCGACTTCCTTTGGCGCAGCATCTGCAAGAGCATATAAGAAATTGCAGGAAAAAATGTGTTAGTAAAGAATACATGAATATGCATGTAAATCATATACATTTGCATATATTAACGCACAAAAAGTAATAATAATCAACAACTAAGCATATATACACATAACAACTAAGCATACAATACACACATACCCTCGTCCTCCTCGGCTATTGTTAAGTCTATAAATTGGTCTTCATGAAGGTCTATGAACTCATCATCAGCTTTACAGGCTTTCTCGCTGTTTGATCGACGACCTCTTCTTGATACGAGTTGGTAATTGAGTCGTCCTTATCAATGTACTCTACTCAAGCTGGCTCAGATATGCATCGCAGCCAACCAGTCCGCCTTATCGCGTTTGAGGCTTGGATATTCAATAAACACCACCTGGCATGCTTGAGTCGCCAAGATAAACGGTTCATACTTAGTACGATACCTCTTCCTATGGTTAATTTCTACCATCTGATAGAGCTCGTGTTTCTTCGTACCACTTGGAGTAGGATCATACCAGTCAACATCAAACAGAAAGGTTCTTTTCAAAGGAAACCCCGGATATTCAAGTCGCACAATTCGTCTCAGGTTCCCGTAGAAATCATACAAAGCATCAGTTGCATCTTGATCTTGCCCCCTGACACACACCCCAGAATTGCTTGTGGCCATGGCGGTGATAGACTCAATTGTGTGAAACCTAAGGCCATTTACTATGTACGATGAGAATGTGGAGACCTTTCTGTTTGGTCCCCTGCTAGAGATTCTAAGTAAGGACATGTGACTTTGTTGACAGGATTTCATACGTACTCCTTGAATCAATCTGCAAATTCTGTTTCCAACTTCTCTTGAAGCAGTTCTTCAATTACGCTATCCGCCATTGTCGATTCTTCTCTCCTAAAAGGTCAGGACACGATTACATGATTAGATATATATATAGTAGTTAGAAGTTAAAATCCATGTGTTAGCGTAAGAAAGCTACTCACCGAGCATAAATCTCCATAAATTTGTCAACTTCATCACAGTTCGAGAGGACATAATATGTGGCTGCCTTCAGCTCCTTATCCATCAGCCATTCTGTCTTTTCTTCTCCAATAGGTCTCCCCGAGAGCCTAAAAATTGAAATGGAAACGTCATCATCCTCTTGAACTTCAAATGTGTCTGCGTTTCTGGACGGCCTAGATGCCTTCGTCGGGACATGGTCCCCAAAGTAATGGGAGCGTATGTTGCATTTTCCTCTCAAGACGTAGTATTGGCCATCGATCCTCAGCTTGCCTTTGTTGCTGACATACCTCTTCAATTTCCCCAAGTACCTGTAATGCATATATGTTGATGTAACACAATGTAACTTGGGAAAATTCAGACTTTATAAGTAAATGATTGCCTTGATTACACACCTCTCGAATGGATACATCCATCGACATCGAACCGTCCAAAGAAGCCTCGCTTCATGTGGGAGGTGAACCGGCAAGTTCTCCATAGAATCAAAGAAGCTCGGAGGAAAGATACGCTCGAGCTTGCATAGAATCAATGGTATGTTGCTTTCAAGATTTGCTAACACTTCATCGTCAAGCACCCTTGAGCATAAATTCTTGAAAATAAGCTCACTTCTGATCGCAATCCATACAGTTTAGGTAGCATTTCTAAATGCAACAGGAGAAGCCTCTCCATGAACACATGACAATCGTGGCTCTTCATCCTGCACATCTTTGTCCTCTTCACATCCACACACCGCCCAACTTCGAGGTATTGTCTGGGAACTTCAATCCCTCACCCAATCAAATAGTTTGTTCCTAGATTCAAGGTCAATTGTGTAGCATGCCTTGGGCCAACGCCTTATCATTCTGCTTTGTCAACTCGGGCCTTTTACACAATGTATCCAACTCGGCTCTAGATTTAGGGGTGTCCTTTGTTTTTCCGGGAATGTTGCAAATCGTGTTGAATAAGTTCTCGAACATGTTTTTCTCAATGTGCATGAAATCCAAGTTGTGACGTATAAGAAGACTGCTCCAATAAGGCAAGTCCCAGAAGATTCTTCTCTTCTTCCATCCACAATTTTTGCTAATTTTCTCATTATGCTTCTCCGACCCAACTTCAGTCACTTTTATAAGACCCAGCCTATCTATCTCCGCAAGTATTCTGCACCAGTAAGTTGTCTCGGGGCGCCTTTGTTCACTACTTTGTTTTTCAAGAATTGAGTCTTGTTCTTCCTGAACGTATGGTCCTTTGGTAGAAATCTACGATGACAGTCAAACCAACATTCCTTTCCGCTCTCCTTCAGTCTAAATGCATCAGTGTCTTCCATACAATGTGGACATGCATTAAAGCCCGCGGTTTTCCTTCCAGATAGCATGGAGTACGCAGGAAAATCACTCACAGTCCACATTAATGCTTCTCTCAATGTAAAGTTCTTCTTCGTTGACACATCATGTGCCGAGATACCATTTTCCCACAACTCAATCAGCTCCTTGATTAGGGGCTGCAAGAACACATCCAGCTTCTGTCACGGATCATCTGGCCCGGTCACCAACACAGTCAAGAACATGAATGGTTCCTTCATGCACTCACCGGGGGCAGGTTGTATGGTGTCAGTATGACTGGCCAACAAGAGTACTTTCGGTCATTTCCAAACGGGTATCCGTACAAAGCCCCAAGCGTACATTTCTAGGCTCGGCTGCAAACTCCGGGTAGGTCTTATCGAATTGTTTCCATGCGGGTGAGTCTGATGGATGCTCCATTCTACCCTCTTCCGGGATTACTCGCTCCTTGTGCCACCGCATTTTATCGGCACAAGCACTTGAAGCGTACAACCTCTTCAAACGAGGTGCTAGAGGGAAATACCACATTTTCTTATGTGGTAGATTTTTCTTCCGACGCTTTTGCAACCCCTCCTTGTAACGCTTTGTACCGTCCTTACCACAAAACTTGCACTTCAAGAGATCTTTATCCTCCCCAATAGATCATGCACATATCCTCACAACAATCTATGGTTTCCATGGCAACCCCATCCCCGTGATCTTTTCTTCACCGTAAAAGTCAGTGGAACTAGGTTTTCTTCAGGACAAAGATCCGACATTACTTGTACCCATTCATTGAAGCTCGCTTCGGATTTCTGGCCATTAGCCTTACAACTCATTAGCCGAGCCAACAAAGACAACTCGCTGAGCCTACACCCCGGATAAATCGGCTTCTTTCGATTCCAAAGAAGTCAAAGAACACTGATCCGTAGGATTGGAGGCTCCTCCACATCCCCTCTTATTAGCTCCTGGTGTCCATGAACTCTGGACCCGCAACATCATACACCATTTGCTCCATCCGTTCATGATCATAATTAGCATCAGATGTAGACGTATTTTGAGTACTTCCGATCACATTTTTCTCCTTCCTTTTACGCTTTGAGAGATGCTCATAATCCATGAACGATGCTCGTGTCTCACCATGATGACACCATACCTCATACTGAGACACGAACCCCTTACGTTTCAAGTGCTCCACTACCGTTTCAGGAGGCAAAAATTGTTTATTCCTACATTTGTTCGCATTGCAAGGGCACTTCTTCTTCCCCCCCCCCCCCCCCACTCAAACAAGTAGTTTGTGTAAGCGCAAAAGTGATAAGGATTCAACCCCTTCCACAAAACTAGACTAAATTCTGCCATTAACTATGCGACGGTACATCCATGAACGATCGGGATTCATAATTATATGATTAGCCTGACACATCTACAATTATTAGATTTATAACATGCATTTTACGTTAATATAATCTCCAAATAGTCTCAAAACACTTAATTAAATCTTCATAATCTAGTGTATATATACGAATTTATCGAATCAAAATTACTACGTACTTACAAACATTCTAACATTATACTAATTAACAATACAAATTCACAATCAATATATCAATTGCACAAAGTTAACTAGCTAGTATACTATAGCTCCCATAAACATACAATTGATCTAATTAGTCGAAATTAACAAAATTCCCAAATTTGTCAACAAGTAAGGGTTCCAAAACACTCAACTAAATCTTTCTAATCCTACTACATATACGAAAATATCAAATTAACAACTCTACATACTTCCAAACATCCTAACATTATACTAAAAATCCAAATTCACAATCAATATATCAATTGAACATCTCAAAGTTAACACACTACGTAATATAAGCTAAACTAACTACTACATACTTACAATAAACATGCAATTGCTCAAATTAGTCGAAATTAACAAAATCCCCAAATTTGGCAAAGTTAGGGTTTTAGCCAAAATACCTTCGATTTAGCTGAAAAAAGATGAAATTGGTTGACCACACGAGCTCCTTGTCCCACGAGCTTCGAGAAGACTCCAAAATTGGCCGGAACGGTCGAGATTTGGTCGGAAATTGGAAATGGCGAATGAAGAAGGAAGAAGGAAGAAAAAGAAGCTGCTGAAAAATGGAGAAGAAAAGGGCTACTGCCCGATTGTATATCGATTTTAGCGACGGATCGCTATCCGTCGCTAACGTCCGTCGCTATTTAGCGACGGATAGCGATCCGTCGCTAAAATCAATTTTCTTTTTTTTTTTAATATTTTTTTAATCCGGTCAACTTATTTAGGGACGGATATTAGAGTTCGCTCAATCCGTCTCCAATCCGTCGCGAAACCTAGCGATTCGTCGCTAGGCTCCGTCGCTATTTGGCGGATTTCTTGTAGTGGTTAGAGAGTACAACAGCTGATCCCCCAGCCTTAATTTCACCAGGCTGCATATAGGTCCCATAAGTGATCACAGGGGTCCCAACAGCACCGTTGACTCTGGGAGTATTCTCGTTGACATCACCCATTTCAATAGCGGCTAAGTTCTGTCTTCGGAGCTGATGGTAGTGTCTATCGATCTCAGGTACTAGAGGTTGCAAAGTTGTTCCTTGTGATCTTATACCGGGCATAAACCTGCAAAGATTCTTCTACAAAATCAAAAACCTCAAAAAATCTTAGTTTCTATTAGTGCAGAAATCGCAGGCAAGTAAAAAAAACAAATAAAATATTACACCCACACGCTATAGTAGGAAATAAGTCCCTGGCAGCGGCGCCAAATTTGATGTGCTCAAATTAATACTTAGAAAACCAAGTAGTAAGCAGTTGTTGTAGACAAACAAAGCTAAACCACAGAGTCGTTCGCTAAGGAATTAATTAAGCTACGTAGCAATGAGAGTAAACAGATACTTGCTAGTAACAGTTTAATTGATGGTTTGGTTGTACTTCTAACTAGTTTAACTAAAGCAAATATTACGATTAACAATGAGAGAAAGATGAATACAGTAGCAAGATCCAATTATGCTAATTCGAACTAGGGATAACACTCATATTTGTCACATAGTCGTTGTACAACAAATCAATCAATTCGATTCAACCAATTGTTCTTAGAAGATATTATACAGGAGAAATCGTGAGTCGTCAATTCACGATCCTTAAACATGAACAATTTAGAGAATTTAATACGGACTTATCGAATTGAAGGTTTTTACGAAGATTTTATACGAGACTAACCTATATGAGTGAATTGATAAACCCTAGAACCAATATGCATAATCTTCACATACTACTGTATTCAAAGGCGTTTAGCTACTCATATTTGAGATTTGCATACAAAGATTCATGGTAAAAATCATATGAAACATAGATGAAAAACTCACACGCAATAACATACAATTCAATCGATAAGATAAAGAACGAATTGTAAAGAACAAAGCAATGGAGAAATCAATACCAATAATCTTGATGATAAAATTCAATGAGTAACCAAGCTCCAAAGATATCTCAATGTCAATGTGTGTATCTCAGAGCTTTTTCTCAAAACTAGGTTAAAAGAAGTATGAAAGAAGGGAATCAAAATTCTAATCTAATAAGGAAAACAAAACGTTGATTTTGCGTCTCTCGCCGCGGCGAGCCTTCTTAATCGCAAAATATAAAGCTCTCGCATAATCTCGCCGCGGCGGACCAATTCCTTCGCCGCGGAGAGCCTTCTTAAATCACAGGACATAACCACTCGCTAAATCTCGCCGCGGCGAGCCTTCTTGTAAGTTCCAATTCCAAACTCGTAAAATCTCGCCGCGGTGAGCCATGCTAAACAACTTGTTCTCATTCGGCTAAAAAGACATCGATTTCTACAAAATGTAAACAAAACATCAAAGCGTAAAAACGAACTAAAAAGACTACAAAACTAAAGACAAAGACCGCTAAAAAAGACCAAATGAGACGTTAGAATATTGTCTCATCAAATACTTAGGAAATTTTTATGAAAGAATGTATGCAATTTAAGCTTCAATGATTTCTGAGTTTTTCACTTATTTACTCAATAGGAGCCTCAGAATCATTTTTCTCAGAAACTTTCTCAGTTTCTGGTGTTCTTTCTGGTGATGTTGCCTTGGGGGCTTCATCAATTTCCATGGGTGCAGGGGATGTCACAACTCTTTCCCCTTGCACTTCTACCTCTGAATGAGCCTGTAAGTAGAAAGTACTGAGTTAATTAGAGAAGAATTCATATTAACCCATAATGAAGGATATATATCACTGATTTTTATATACCTTCACACTAGAAGGCTCAATGACATTTTCTTCAGAAACCTTGACGGTTTCAGGGTCCTTTTCTGGCATTTCTGCCTTAACTTCTTCTTTCTCAGTTGGAGCCTACTAGAAACATCCACTTAATTAGTTAAGTGTATTAACATATATCTGAAAAGTAATATCTTAAGGAACTCTCTATCACCTGTAGCACAGGCACAGATTCCTTAAGAGGTGAGGTTGTGGTAGCCTCCTTCTCAGTCTCTGAGGCAAGCTTTCCAGCTTCCTCTTGTTCTTGTGTTTCTAATTCAGCCTGTAACATAGAAATTTTATTAAATAACAAGATTAATAAACACAAAATATCACAAGTAGAGAGTTAAACCATTCAGCTACCTGAGAAGTGTCAGGCTAATTGGTCTCTGGAACTTGTGACCTTTCTATGCTTTGGTCTTGTTGTTCCATTATAGCTTCGTTGTTTGAAGTTTCAGGTACTTCAGACCATTCCTGAGTGTGCAACTCAGTTGCCTCCCCTGGTTGATCATTTTGAGCAGATGCCTCAGTTTGATCCCTCTCATTGAGTTGGGGAACCTGCTCATTTGCAGGATTTCTTCAAAGAATCGGAAGTCGGTATGTCAAATCGCAATTCATTCACCATGGATTCACTATTATCCGTGAATCATGTGAATTGATCCGAAGGTGAATTAAAGTGCGGCTCATCCTCGATCCTTTTCAGGTGAAGGTGTATAGTGTGGAGGCAATGTCGAATCCTCCATCACTATATCACCACTTCTCAAAGCTTCTTCTACCACTGAGTGTGTCTTGTCCAGATTCCTTGGACTTAGGTGCTATCTTAGCAACCTCAGACTAAGTGCTTCACCAAAGAACCTTAGTAATGGGTGCTTTCAAGAACCTTTGAAATAGGTGCTTGTTCAGCAACCTATGGTGTAGGTTCTTCTTCAGATACCTCTAATCTTCCAGCATCCTTTGAACTTGTTGCTTTTTCAGCAACCTTAGCCCTTTTTGATTTCTATAGGACTTGAGAGATGACTTATTCATCATCAGAGCTCTTATCAGCATTAGGAACTGATTGATCCATAATCCCTGCGGTTTCTGCAGATAGGGCTTGATACCTGCCACTACTCTCATTTTTACCAATGAGTTCATCAGCAAGGCTTTCCTTGGTAGCATTGATGAGTTCATCAGCAGTTGTGGCAGATATCTGAGAGTCAACATCCACAATGGGTATGCCTTCTGATTTGCCAGCAGACTTCTTTCGTGAAGTTTTGGGTTTTTTGGTCGCAACGGAACCCTCAAATACCTCATCAGTCTTTCGTTTCTTGGAACCTTTCTGAGATGCAGTAACCTTTTTCATCATGTTTGTATACTCATATTTGTAGAGCAGGTTACTGTTGGCTATGTCAGCCTTCTCTCTAAGCTCAATGCCAAGCTTCTCCAGCAAGAAACATATCTTTAGTCCGTAGCCATCGTGTCTTTCGCTCAAGAAGGCCCTTTAACGATTTTAGGCTCAAAGCCTTGAATCTTCTTCACAAATTTCATAAAGGCGCATTTCCCCAATTGAAAGGGTTTTCCAGCCTTTTGTTCTGTTGATTCAACAAGAACATCATCATCCAGCGTTCTTGGCTTATCTGGTTGGCACCACCTTGTAAACCATCAAAGCATCTGTGAAGAATGCTTGCCAACACATCCCAGTGAACCAACAAATGTCTGGTTCTGATGTCAGCAAGTTTGAAGTCGATGGGTGTATCTGATTTTTCAAGATCACACACATCACTGTATAGTTGTTTCACACCTTCAAGGAGATCATTATCCTTGGTGTTTATTTCAAAATCATTTCCAAGATTTTGAAGTTCAAACAACTCACAGAAAGTTGTCAAGTTCAAAAGGATGTCCTTTCCTTGAACTTTTGATTTTATAGACACTATTTCAGTGCCTTCAGTTACACAAGAAATAATCCTGGAATTGTTGTAAAATTCCAACACATCCAGTGAAGAAACTCCATCGAATAGCGCATGTAAAATCCTTGATTTGTGAATTTTCAAGCATACCAAGAATCAATTTCCTATCAGCCTGGTTTTCAATAGCAGCAACAAGGTATTCCTCCATCATGGTACCACCCCAAATCATCCTGTGTTGAAGTCCAATGATCAGGATTGGAGTCTCCTATCAACCGATTGTTCGTGATAACCAACACTAGTGCTTGCTTTTCAGCAGTATCAGAGGTAGTAGCTTGGGATTTCTGTGTAAGAGCACGTTTTGGAGCCATCTCTTTAAATAGTGAAAGTTTTTGAAAGTCGGAAAGAGATTAAGGTAGGACATTAGTGATTCTTTGCAGAAAAACTAAGCGAGAAACTGAGATTTGCAGAAAACTTTGAAAGATTTTTGCTATTTCTGTGTAAGTGTGAATATTGGATTAGGCGAAAGTGATTTCTTTTGCCAAAATCCTATATATATAGCATTTTACTCTCAACAGATATATACATACAAATTGATTTTGTACATATGTATCTGTGCAAATGCAGATAGGCATGGGTAAAATTCGTTTTGCATTAAATGCTTAGTGGGCCACGTCTGTGTTATTACAGTCCACTATTTTACCGAGAATTGATCTCGTCTGTTAAGATCAAACACCCATTTCATCAAGGGTCATGATTGCTTCTTCAGCAATGATCACAATCAGTAATTGTAATTGTGCCCAATTAATGAAATTTGGAGAATAGCTTTCTGAATCACATCTCTTTTCTGTGACTAGGGATGCTTTTGGAGTTATCTATTCGCCAGACATCAGATGTAACTTAACATATAAATGGAAAGATACAAAACACCGTGAGTTGTAGTCGATCAATACATTTGTACCACATTTCTCTTCAGGTTCCCCATCACTTTGTGATCTCACAAATATCCGAAAATTCGCCTTAGAAATCTTTGAAAGATGCTTTACCTTTAATCTTTGATATCCGAAAATTCGCCTCGTATATCTTTTTGCTATGTGTTTCACCTTTTGCCTTTGATATTCTGGATTCTCGTTCCAGATATCTTATCTCTTCTTTTCCCTTATTAATCATACTGAGTTCCTGTCTCACTCACACTTTTAGCTCCTTTTAGTATATGAGTTCCCGTCACAAATACCATTTTGCTCGATATCCGGATACCGTCCAGATATCTTTCTCCTTCGAGTTTCCGCTCAAGAGATTAGAACGGTTCGCCTTCGTAGCTCCATTAACCCAAGACTATGTCTCAAGGTTAAGAACCTGCTTTCTTGCAAAGGCTTTGTAAAGATATCTGCAAGTTGGTCTTCAGTACCAATTTTGAGTATCTCTATATTGCCTTTTTCAACATGATCTCTAATGAAGTGGTGTCTAACATCAATGTGCTTTGTTCTTGCATGAAACTTAGGATTCTGAGTTATGGCAATAGCACTTGTGTTGTCACAGAAAATGGGAGTTTTCTCTTCATTGATTTCATAGTCTCTGAGTTGTTGCAGTATCCATAATATCTGTGAAGCACAACACCCAGCAGCAATATATTCAGCCTCTGTGGTAGATGTGGCAATTGAGTTTTATTTCTTGCTGAACCATGATATTAATCTGGCACCAAGAAATTGACAAGTTCCTGAAGTGCTTTTTCTATCAAGCAATGATCTAGCATAGTCAGCATCAGAATAGCCAACTAAACTCAATCCACTATCTTTTGGATACCACAATCCAACTTCTACAGTACCTTTTACATACCTTAATATTTTCATAGCAATGTTGTAGTGTGATTGCATTGGATTTGTCAGAAATCTAGCACACACTCCAACTGCATATTGAATATCAGGTCTACTTGCAGTGAGGTATAGTAGAGATCCAATCAATTTCATATACTTGTGTTCTTTAACACTCTTATCAGATTCAGTATAGGTCATTTTGGTTCCAATGCTCATATGTATCTTAGCATTCTTTTCAGAAGGCTTTAGATTAAACTTGTTGAGCATATCTTTTGCATACTTTGTTTGACTAATGAATATTCCATCATTAAGTTGCTTGACTTGCAACCCTAGGAAGTAGTTCAATTCTCCCATCATGCTCATCCCAAATTTACTTTTCATGAGCTCAACAAAGTCTTCACAAAGGTAGATCCAAATATAATGTCATCAATATATACTTGAACTAAAAGTAGTTTCCCTTCATGGTTCAAAGTAAAGAGTGTTTTATCATCTCCTTTCTTGAATCCATTTCCAGCAAATATTTGGCTATAGTATCATACCATGCTCTTGGAGCCTGTTTCAGTCCATACATAGCTTTCTGAAGCTGATAAACCATTCTACTTTCTGTGGAAACTTCAAAGCCTGGTGGTTGTTCAACATACACTTCCTCAGCAAGTTCACCGTTTAGGAATGCACTTTTGGCATCCTTTTGATAAACTTTAAAGTCATTATGAGCTGCAAAGGCTAGAAATAGTCTAATTGAATCCAATCTTGCAACTGGAGCATATGACTCATCAAAATCTAGTCCTTCAGTCTGGGTGAATCCCTTGGCAACCAATCTTGCTTTGTTTCTGGTTATTTCACCAGACTCATTCATTTTGTTTCTGAAAACCCACTTGGTTCTAATTACAGATATTCCAAAACAAATGGAACCAGTTTCCAGACTTTGTTTCTCTCAAATTGATCCAACTCTTCTTGCATTGCAGAGATCCAATCATGATCCTTTAATGCTTCTTCTATAGTTTTAGGTTCAATGTTTGAGATGAAACATCCATAGAGAGAGTCTGCATTTCCAGCAATTGCTCTCCTAGTTCTAACCCCTTGGCCTAAAGGACCAATCACATCCTTGGCAGGATGATCTCTTATCCATTTTATAATGGATTTTGAACTAGTAGGATTGTTATCATTTTGATCTAAATGTGAATCATTATGATCCTGACGAGATACTTGTTCAGTATCTGAGATATCTGGTACACGGGAAACACCATAGATATCTGACACTTTTTCAGTGTTAGAGATATCTGGGATTGGATTTTCAGCAATCTGATTCTCAGAAACCTCTTCATGATGAAGATTCTCAGCAACCTGTTCCATTTCTGGAATTCTCATAGGAGATTCTTCATCATGTCTTAGAGTCATCTGGTTGTTACTAAGCAATGGTTGCTTTTCATCGTTAGAGTCATCCTCTAAGTGAATGATAGAATTGTTTCTATTTGAGGATTCTTCTTCAGAATCTTTAATCATTAGTTTTTTGAACCTATCTGAGAGTTCTTTATTCAAGTGTACTTTCTTGTTTCCTTCATAGATAACTACATGAACAGATTCTTCAATCTTTTGCGTTCTTTTGTTGTAGATTCTGTAGGCTATGCTATTCAGAGAATAACCAAGAAATATTCCTTCATCTGCCTTTGGTTGAAATGTTCTCAAGTATTTTTTTTACATTGTTAAGAACAAAACATCTGCAACCAAACACCCTTAGATGTTTGATACTAGGGGGTCTACCAATCAAAAGTTCATAAGGAGTTTTGTCATGGTGTTTGTTAATCAAACATCTATTTTGAGTGTAGCAGCAAGTTAATGCCTTCAACCCAATAGATTTCACTTATTTCAAAGGTCGCAAGCATTGTTCTTGCCGCTTCTTTTAGGTCCTATTCTTCCTTTCAAAGACACCATTTTGTTGTGGTGTCCTCATCAAGATAGTTGATGTTGTATACCTTGCAGTATAAAACTCTTTTATGTAATCGTTCACAAACTCGCATCATGGTCTGCTCGACATGTATACCTTGTCATTTTTCATGACTTCAAGCTTATTCAGCAAGTTAGGTATTTCAATCCTTGCATCAGATTTTTGTTTAAGAAAGACAACCCAAGTGAATCTTGAGTAATCATCAACAACAACCAGACCATACTTCTTTCCTGCATAGCTAGTTACAGAGGATTCAAAAAGATCCATATGTAACATTTGCAGTGGCCTTTCACTGGAGTGTCTAGTTTTAGACTTGAAAGATGTTTTTATTTTTTTCCCCATTTGGCAAGCTGAGCATACACCATCTTTTCTGTATGCCATTTTGGGTAATCCAACCACCAACTCTTTCTTGGCTAGCTTGTTCAGAGTTTTGAAGTTCAAGTGACACATTCTTTTATGCCATAGCCAATTTTCTTCAGTGTGGCCAGATTGACTCACCATGAGACATTCTTCAGTTGTGGCAGATGCCAAGTCAGAAACATAGAGATTTTCTTTCCGCCTAACAACCAAGATTGTCTGCTTTGACTCATTGTCAATTAATTTGCATAGTTTTGACTTGATCTTTACAGTGTACCCTTTGTCTACCAATTGACTCATGCGTAGGAGATTATATTTCAATCCCTCTGCATGTAGTACTTCAGAGATTGTAAGAGCTCCAAGCTTCAGATTGCCAAAACCTATGGTTGAATTTTCATCTCCTCCAGCAAATCTAATAAATTGTCCTTTATCGCATTTTCTGTAGTTAACCAGATTTGCTTTGTCTCCTATCATGTGCTTTCCACATCCACTATCAAAATGCCACTTCGGAATCTTCCTCAGAGTGTTCTGCATAAAACAGGAAACATGGAGTTAGGCTCTCATTCCAGCAATGGAACCTTCTGGACTAAAGAATCTCCCTGTAGGAATCCATTTCTGAATGAACTTCCTTGGGGCATTCTTTTGTCTTGTTGGAACATAAGGAGGAATTTTAGGTAAATGACTAGTGTCATTATCATTTAAAGCTATTTTCCTTCTTGGTGTGTTCCTTGGTGCTCCTCGTGGTGCTTTCAAATACCTGTCAGATTGCTGAGTCTGCTTTTCAGGGAACTTAGCTTTTCTTGCCAGATTTCTTCTAGCCCTGGCATTCAGATTGCTTGTGGCTTGTTCTTTCTTCCACTTATGATGATTGCTTTAAGCAATCCTAGCTTTTACCCATCGTTCTTGCTCTTGTATAAACTCACGAGCAAGTTGTTTCCCGATTGCTTTATAGCCAATGCCATTTCGAGCACCTGGTGCTATCTGAGTTCTCTTCCCAGCAGCTTTGCTAGTCTCTGGAATGTCTTTCTTTCCAGAAAACGTGATGTTGGAAAATTTGCCTGCACCCGCAATTTTTCCTTTCTGAGAGACATAGCACTGTGGGTGATTACACTTTTCAATGTTATGTTTCTTTACAGAAACATTCCCAGCAGTTTTCTTTTGGACTTGTTTTTCCCACAAAGGTTTGGTCGCAACTTCCTTGCCTTTGTTAACAACCTTAGCTTTTTTACCAATGCCATAGGTTGTTTGGGAACCATCTTGCTGAGCACTAACAAATGTTATTCTTTCATCACTCTTATTCAGAGTGGTAGAACTATTTATTTGTGTGTCCAGCCCAAGTCCTCCCTTTTCTGAAGGATCTCTTAAATAAGAGTGTACTTCAGTAAGTGTATCACTAGCTTTGGCATAGGATTGAAAAGATAGTTCTTTCTTTTTGAGTTCCTCATTTTCAGAAAGAAGATCTTTATTTTCCTTTTGGAGTATATCCATTGCCTTTCTGTGTGACTTCTCCGTCTCGGATATCTGTGCTTTGAGAAATGCATTTTCGGCATCCTTTTTCTCAGATATCTTGAGTAATTGTGAATTTTCCTTCTCAAGATAATTCTTTTCTTCTTCAAAAATGTCGGCTCTAGCTCGGACCATTTGAAATTCTCTTTTGTAGAGGTCAAGTTTTCTTCTGAGATATTCTAAATCTCTGATTCTGTCCTCATCACTCTCATAGTTTATGAATTGAGTAATGTTGGTTACCTTGTCAGCCATTAGGCAAGGCTCAAAGTTGGAGCAATCTGGATAGATCTCCTCAGCAACCCCCACACAATTCCCTTTTCTTTTGACAAAAGTCAACCAATTCAAGAGTGATGCCACATAATTCTGGTGAAGGTAGTTTGGAGTCATCTGAGTCTTCTTCCTCAGATTCTGACTCAATATCAAGAGCATCCAGTTGGATTTGAATCTTTTTCCTTTCTTCGGTGAGCATAGCTCTCTGACCTCTCTTGAAATTTCTTCTATCTTTCTTGTCACCGCCTTAGCTTATTGAAAGTGGTATTCCTTTTAAAGTGACCAGTTTCATAATAGAAACAGATATCGCTTCGAAGTTTTGTTTCTCAAGATTAGATGCTTGCTGTCGGTTTGTTCAATGAGCTCGACACCGTGATATTTTTGTATTGGTGATAGTTTGAGCCTATATGCTTTTTCACTTTCGCTTTTCTTCTCTCAATTTCGACCGACATATTTTCTCATTTGCTTCACAAAGAAGAGAATCTTCCTACCATTTCTTTGGTATCCTCGCTGTAAGTGCCTTGGTCACCAAAGCAACATTGTGAACTTTCTCAAGAATCTCTTGTCCTCTCGAGTAGTTTCATAGTCGATGAGCTAAGGAGAAAAGAGTTCTACGGAGTGATATTTGCATTCCTTGGTTGAAATAAAAGTATTGAGTATGTTCCCGCTTTGATTCAAGCTTCACGATAGTCTTAACCTTTTCGTAGTTAGTATCTCTCACTTTCACCAAGTGCGCCCATTTCACTCATCGGTCGTAAACCGAAATCTAGTTCTTCAAGAGTCTCTATGGGACCTTGTTTAAAGTTTTGGAATTTGAGCTTCAAAACTTCAACTTATTTTCCTTTGTTTTCTCAAGGTCGCATGCATTTCTTCAATCGCTGTAACACTTTCGCTTATGAACCCCACAGCTAATCGTATGTGCTCTGGAGTGGCATGTATGATGATATTACGAGCCTGACCATCCAAATGATTTCTCTTGGCATCTTCGATGTCCGTAGCTCTCTGGCTTGCTCATAAACAACTCGACCAAGAGGGCCTTCCACCGGTCGACGATTCTTCGTGAGGAACCACCACTCGGTTCTTCATCAGTGGGATCTCTGTCTCTACCATTAGAAACCTCCATGACCTGCTTGAGTTGTTGAATGACTATGGGGCCATTCTTTATCACTTCAATCATTTCGTCACTGATGGCTTCTAGGTGGAGCATCATGTTGTTCTTCCATTTATCATAGTTCTCTGGATTGAGAATTGGAGCGTCACTTAAAGACATCCTGCAGTAATCACACTAAACAAACAAATCAAGTGAAGGTGAAAAGCGCTTAGCGGGCACTTATTCGATCTAGTTCAAGCGTAAGGCTTGGGAACCTCCTGCTCTGTACCTCTTGTTGGTCTAGATAACGGCAAAGGAAAAGACTGGGGGGGGGGGGGTGGCGATAGTCTTTTACAACTTTTATCGATAAACATAATTTCTCAGATATCTGTGAAGATATCTATTACTTAATTTCAGAGAGCGGAAGACTTTTTGTGATAAGTGCACGTGCTCAGCAGAATGAATGTGTGTAAGTACTTAACAAGACAACTGAAGCAAGGTAAATGCAGTAAGTAAATAACACATCAAATTATAGTGGTATCCAAGGTATGAATCCTTCAACTAATCCACTTCGCCTTTCTCGCACCTAGAATCCACTAAGATGTATAATCGAGTTCACCTTACAAATATCTTCTCTCGATTCCTAAATACACTAGTTCCCAACCAAGTGTTCCCGAAGTTATTCCTGGCTCCCCACCAAGTACTTCCTATACTGTAAACCTTTGAGCTGTTCCTTAGTTTCCCAAACTAAGTACTTCCTATGCTCAGTAACCTTGGAGTTATTCCTTAGTTTCCCAAACTAAGTACTTCCTGTACTCCACGCCGTTTAAGGTGTTGGTTAAGGAGATTTTGTCAGATTGGTAGATTAATAACTTCTTCAGTTATGTAATACTACCTTCTTGAACAAGAATCACTTAACACACTTCACAATGTGTGGTGATATGATCTTTACAGACCCAAGTCTATGTTAAATGTTCTGGAGAATGAAACTCAGATACTTGATCTTTTGATTCAACTCCTTCACATATAGCAATGCTTGTTAAGGATCGTGACACTTAGAACTTTCGTATACTTAGAATTCAAGAGCTTAGTCGCAAATCGTAAGCTAAAGAGTAAGTAGGTTGAAGGTTTGTATGCTCGAACGAATAAGTTCGTTCTATGTGTAAGTTCAGGTGTGTTTCAAGCATTGTAAGTCGTGATATTGATAGTTGAATTTGAAGACGTTTGAATAGTATCCGTTAGGCTCAACTCAAATTCAAACTATTGATATCTGAAAATAGTACTGCAGAAGACATTATCTCTTTTCAGAGATTTCCTCTTTTGTTCAAATGTCTCGTCATGATTTATCAGATTATACTATTTTTGTCTGCAGGTTAACGGAACTATGCACGCTTCAAGCATTGCATGTCCCTTTCCAGAGTCCTTCACATCTCCAGATACCTGTTGAAACATTGTTTCCTAGAAACATAGTTTTATCCAAGGTATCTGAGTGTAGGTTTCTGTGTGCATTTTTTTTTCGTTCAGAAACCTTGTGTTCTAAGATATCTTTTGCAAAACTTGTTTATTTGAAAAACACTTGTTTCTTTAAGATATCTGGACATAGGTATCTGATAAGACCAATTTCCTTCGTCTTTAGCAATCTTGAGCAGTCTTCAAATCTTCAAATTTGTTGAACTCTCCTGCCAGATGCCTTCTTCTTGGTCTTCTTCAAAGATATAAAAAATTATATTCAGAGACCTAACATCCTATACAAGATTTGCTAGACTAACATACTTAGTGAATTTCCTCTTTTACAGTGTTCAAGTGAACTAAGAGTACTAACCACCTTTCTGAGCTAAGATAAGTCATTAGGTTGCTGATCAAAATCTAAACAGATATTCCTAACACGATAACCCATCATACGAATCAAACTTCCCTCACAATTTGAATAAGAGATAGTTTGCTATATCAATTTATTTTTTCATGATGATAAGCAAGAGTTAGGAAAAGTTTATCGCTCAAGCCAGAATGTACCCTCGACACATGCATTAATCCACAATGAGTTTATCTCTATTATATACTGTAAAAGATACTTATAAGTATTGTTGATACGGACATGTGTCCAATCCGTTAAGGGCGCCATAGAGCGTGTCCTAAAGCACATCAAGGCTGAGATAGCCTATTCATTGCTAGTCCGACCTTCGTATGGTCCGACATAAAGGAAACCATCTCAGGTCAACTAGTATTTACAAGTCAGCACGCCATTTCAGCTAGGTCCGACCATGATAGATGGATGACTTCCGAACCTGACAAAAGGTCACATGGACCTTCCAAGTACCACGAACTATCAGTCCTGAGATGCTAAACGGACCGGACGAGAGAATCTCGGATGCCACCATCACAGTAAGACCAAACTTATATAACGGAACCAATGAGATACTTCCGTGGAACTCTAGGTACGGACACCTTGAGTTACCTAAGGCCAGATCAACCAAGCATACAGATCTACCCGAGGAACTTATACGGACCCAACATGCTGAACAGTAATCTCAGAGGGAAAGGTCCAAACTACCCTCCCAGGCCCATTGATTAGTATTGGATTACTGTTCACTAATGGGCCATGGGCCAAAGGTAGCATTGGTGTCCAAATCTGAAGCATACACTTGGCATCATCTTATGAGCAATCTCATAAGATACGATAACTATAAATATAGCACAAGGTCCAAGACCTTAGGGTAAGCGATATCGAGGTGAGAATCCCTAAGTCGATTCCTAAGTCATAATTCCACATAACTATTACATTGAGAGCTTACAACTCTCTCTTGAGTAAAGTCTCTTACCGGATTGACATAGGCAATCCGAGTAACCCATTCTAACCCCCCCCCCCCCCCACTTAGTCCTTTCAGGTATTCAAGCTCGGACCAGTCTTGCTTCGGACTTCAAGTAGGAGGTGGATCCTAGATTAGGTTACTTGTAATAGTTTAGTTAGTGTTCGAGGTTTTACCCTCAACATTTTGGCGCCGTTTGTGGGAATCTTTTACAAAAAGTTTTCGTGTTTGAGTTGAGTTGATGGCAAGAACAAGACGGACAGCGCGGACTAGTGCTGCAGGCGTGGGGACTCCACCACCACGCCCACGAGGATGTCCGCCCACTCGTGGACGAAGAGCCACTGTGGCTGGAGGGAACGCTGGAAGGAGATATCCGAGCGATGGGCGCACAGCCAGCCCATCCTCAGATGAAGGAAGAGACGCTCCGCACAGGGGATTCCGAAGTGTTCCTGAGAATGTTGTGCCTGTGAGCCATGGAGAAGGGGTGGTACGAGCTTCACCGGCAGAAGCTCAAGGCCCTACTGCAGGTCAACAGTTCACTATGCCTGATGGTCGCACTGTCCGCACTAGTGATCTCGGACTAAGTGAGACCCAGTTCGATAGATTGCTCACAATCATCCAAGGATACCTGGGGTCTAACAATGCCCATCCTCAGCAAGCTACTCCGCCAGTGGTTACTCCTCCTCAGGCAGAGCCTGCATTATCAAGAAACAGGCAACGTCCGATCCAACATAGGTTAGGAAATCAGCCACCTCAAGAGGATTTGCGAAACCTTCTAGACCGGCGGGCATCTGCCTCACAAGCTCGGGGTGAAAAGAGCCCAAACGGAAGGAGAGAGTATCAAGAAGGGGATAATAGGCATACAGGAGTTCCGCGACAAGCACCTCCGAGAGACAGAGATCAAGTAGCAGAAACTATTCCAGTGGTCCGGATAGATGAACTCCCCGCGGATGTAGCTGTTCATCCGAGGAAAGGAGAGATCATGAATGGTGACGAGATCTACGCTCAGCAGAAGGCTTTGGAGGCCCAGATTGTGAATCTCGGACGCCTGGTAAAAGATCACAAGCAGATAATTACTAGCGCACCAAACCCCTTGTGCGATGACATTATGAGGGAGAAGGAAAGAAACAGAAACTCGGATCAAGTAATTTCGAGCTTGGAATACTATTATGGGGATGCTTGTCTCGTTGGTCACCTGACAAGGTACAACAGCAAGATGGATTCCAAGGGAATGAGCAACAATACAAAAGCTCTTACGTTCTCATCCACTCTCTTCGGAACGGCTATGGATTGGTACACCTCTTTACCAAACAAGTCGATAAAGTCATATGCAGACCTTTCTTCCATGTTTTTGGCACGATTTGGAAAATCAAAAAGGAGAAAGCGTACCATAGAGCATTTGGCAGAAGTTATACAGCGGGAACAAGAGGATCTAAGAACCTTCCTAGATCGCTTTCACGCGGAAGTTCTTCGAGTTGAGCCACACAGTATTAAGGAACGGGTCCGTCACCTGTATGCTAATACTTTCAACTCAGAGCTCCGCAGAAAACTCTCTAGTCAGGAAGTGAGGAGTGAAAAGCATTTAGATGACATCTGCAAAGAAGTGATGTACGGAGAAGAGTACCAAAGGAATGTTCCAGTAAGAGCTGGTTCGAAGAAAGGAAAAGATCCGATGAAACAAGAGCAACGCCAGGGGAAGTTTGACCCAAAGAAGGATCATAGACATAAAGGATTCCACAGAGAAAGGAGTCCGCCGAGGAGATACGCGGATTATACCCGTCTCGACAGACCAAGATCCTACATCTTGGCAACTATCATCGAGAAGAAGCTGGATGTCCGATGGCCAAAGCTCTCTCACAACAACCGGAAGAATAAGAATGGAAAGGGGTACTGCAAGTTCCACAAGTGCCGTGGTCACGAGACTGATGACTGTATCCAATTGAAAACAGAGGTTGAACACCTGGTGAGAGAGGGCAAGCTAAAGGAGCACATTTATGCGGATGAACCCTCCAGGCACGATAGAACGGAGCGAAGGAGGGAGGATAATGCTACAGAACCACCACCCCGTCCGCTATCTTTGCCACCTCCGCCGGCTCATTATCCGCCTCGCTCGGATGGACATCCGTACAGATATAGCGATGACATTGATATGGAGAACCCTCCGTACAGCGGAGTGATTAACACCATCGCAGGCGGACCATCTGGAGGTGATAGTAGGAACGCAAGAGAACGGACTGCTCAAAATCTTCGAAACAACGAAAGAGCGTACGCGGCTCCAGCGATTCGGGGTACAAATGATATATCCTTCGATGATAGCGAGATTCCTCCTCCTACTGCAGGAGGCGAGGACATTGATAATCCAGATGTTCCGCTGGTGGTTTCGTTAACCTTCGCAACTTATCGAGTGAACGAAATTTTGGTGGACACAGGGAGTTCCTCGAATATCATTTTCAAAAGAACACTGGACCAGATGGAGCTGGGGAGAATCCGATATGAGAGGGTCCACACCTCTATACTAGGGTTTGGAGGGGGAACTGTTTGACCCCTAGGAAGTGTTATGTTGCACGTCTCACTCGGGACTTTCCCGGCAAGAGTGACTCAGTCGGTCCGATTTGTAGTAGTGGACCAGACTTTCGACTACAATGCTATCTTTGGGCGTCCGGGGCTCAATCAATTCCGGGCTATTTCCTCCACTCTCCATAACAGAATGAAGTTTCCAACTCCCTTCGGAGTTGGAGAAGAGATGGGAAACGTCCGTGACGCCTGGGAATGTTACATTATGTCCACAAGAAGAGCGTCCGCCCCCGTGCTGACAACTGCTTTGACCTCTGACCCGCCAGTTGTTCTTCCAGCCAAAAAGGAAAATCCACAGATTGGAGTAGGGAGCCAAAAGGAGAAGTTTCCTAGGACGGTGCGAATCGAGCCTCATGAAACTCTCAAGGAAATTGAGATTGTTGTTGGAAGCCCGGACAAGAAGACAAGAATCGAAACAGAGATGAACGCAGAGGTGGAAAAGAAGCTCATTGCTTGTCTCCGAGACAACAGTGATGTGTTTGCCTGGAGGACCGATGACTTGAAGGGAATAGATCCGAGGATTACTATTCACCGTCTGAACATGGACTCCTCAATCAAGTACATCCGACAAAAGAGGAAAGATTTTGGTCCGGTCAAGGATGCCATCATATCCGCTGAAGTTGAGCGACTCCTGAAACCAGGGCATATCTAAGAAGTCCGTTACTCTGATTGGGTCTGCAACGTGGTTCTGGTAGAGAAATCACCAGGCAAATGGCGGATGTGCAATGACTTCACTAGGTTGAACAAGTTCTGCCCAAAGGACCCGTACCCTTTGCCATGAACAGATCAGTTGGTTGACTCCACGTCCGGATGTGCGTTGCTGAGTTTTATGGATGCATACCAAGGTTTTTACCAAATTCGGATGGCCAAAGAGGACATCAAGAAAACAGCTTTCACGCCGGGTATATCGCTTCAAGGTAATGCCCTTCCGATTGAAAAATGCGGGAGCCACTTACCAACGTCTGGTGAACCAAATGTTCAAGGAAGAGATTGGGAAAACCATGGAAGTGTACGTGGATGACATGCTCGTCAAGAGCAAAATTGAAGGCAACATGTGCATCATTTGAACAAGTGCTTCGCTATCCTTAGGAAGTACGGAATGAAATTGAATCCGGAAAAGTGCACGTGCGGAGTGAAAGGAGGGAAGTTCCTCGGATACATGGTCACGGAGAGGGGGATAAGCGCAAACCCCGAGAAGATCAAGGAAATCCTAGATCCGCCAGATCCAAGACCTCAATGAGGTACAAAGAACTCATAGGACGCCTTATGTCCTTAAATCGCTTTATATCACGATTCATGGAGAAGAATCTTCCGTTTTCAAAATCCTCCGGAAAGGAGAGAGCTTTGAGTGGACCGCGGAATGTTCTGAGGCTTTCGAGAAATTGAAAAAGTGCCTCCATTCCCCTCCACTACTCTCCAAACCCGTCGAAGGAGAACCACTCTACCTCTACCTAGCAATCACGGATGAGGCAATGAGTTCCGTATTAGTACGGATTCAAGCTAATGATCATTTGTCAATCTACTATCTTAGCAAAGCCCTTGCTGGGGCGGAGACAAGATACGTGAAGATTGAGAAACTTGCATATGCTTTGGTTTACACCGCAAGGCGGTTAAAACCATACTTCAAGTCTCACAAAATAGTGGTACTAATCATGAACCTTTGAAACAGGTCCTGGGGAAGCCCGATCAATCTGGACGACTCTCTAAGTGGGCGATTGAGCTGAGTGAATACGACATTTGCTATCAGGCTCCGTCAGCAAAGAAGGCTCAAGTCCTCGTCGACTTCTTAGTAGAATATCCTGAGACGGATTCAGAGAGAGTCCCTGACAAACAGGCATTTGAATGCCTAATCACCAAGCAGATTATCCGGGAGACAATTCTGCCGAAGTTCAACCCAACAAACCTCGAGGATGCTCAATTCATCAATCAGTCCCTGCCTGCATCATATGAGGAAACTCGGGTCAACCAAATGTTCCTTCTTGACGATATCGCAAGCAGATCCGGTACTAACAACTCCGGACCAGAAATCAAAGAAAAAGAAGAACAAAGGTTGGAACCTCAGGAGCTTACAGAAGACCTCCAAACTGAAAAACATCCTTCTGATGTCTGGACATTGGAAGTGGATGGTTCCTCCACTGGAAGAGTGGGAGGGATTGGAATCTTTCTTAAGAGCCCTGATGGTGCGGAACTTGACTACGCGATATCCCTGGAATTCAAAGTTACCAATAATGATGCTGAGTATGAAGCATTGTTAGTCGGGCTATGCCTGGCAAAATCCCTGCAAGTCCGGAAGCTCAAATCTTACACGGACTCACAGCTAGTTGAAGCTCAATTTTCAGGAACTTTTGCCACAAAAGGTCCTTCGATGATCAAGTATCTTGAGCTGCTCAAGCAGGAAGCCAACCACTTTGAGGAATTTACCCTGGAAAAGTTTGACAGAGCCTGGAATGAAAGAGCGGACGCTCTGGCAAAATACGCATCCGCAACAGCAGCTCTGGACACGAGGAGAGTAATCCTACTCACTGTTACTGACTCATCCATCATTAGTCTCAATTCAGTTGTCATGATAACTGACACAGGAAGAAACTGGATGACTAACATCTTTAACTATCTCAAGAACGGATCTCTACCAGGTGATCCGAAGGAATCAAAGAGCGTGCAGTGCTGAGCGAACAGATACTTCATACTAGGAGAAGATTTGTACAAGAGATCTTTTGCCGGGACTCACTTGAGATGTTTGAGCCCGCAAGAAGCAAAGACTGTCCTAGAAGAGATACACAACTAAGTCATGAAGTCATTCCGGGGGAAGAACTCTTGCCCAGAAAATCATACGACAAGGCTATTACTGGCCTAGCATTGATAAAGATTCCGCCGATCACGCTCGGAAGTGCCCTGATTGCCAATACTATGCGAACATTCCACATCGTTCGACGCATCCTATGATTCCGTCAATCATAGCGTGTCCATTTGATCAGTGGGGCATTGATATTGTCGGACCGTTCCCGAGGGGCACTCAACAGAAGAAGTTCCTGATTGTGGCCGTGGAATATTTCACCAAATGGCTAGAAGCGGAAGCTGTGGCAACCATTACAGAGAGTCGAAAAGGACCTTCATCCGAAGAACATCATTTGCGCCTTTCGCGCCTGCAGTTCTCGTCTCGGACAATGGTGCCCAGATTTCAGGCAATGGGCTCAAGGAATGGCTGGAGTCCTTCAAAATCGAACAACGTTTCACATCTGTTGGATATCCGCAAGCTAATGGACAAGCTGAGTCCACAAACAAGACAATAGTCAAGATCCTAGAAAAGCGGTTGAGAACTTCTCAAGAAAGCTGGGCGGACGACCTGGATGGCGTGCTATGGGCTCATCGCACCACTGCACGGACCGCGACCGAAGAAACTCCATTTGCCTTGGTATATGGCTCCGAAGCAGTTATACTAGCCGAAATTGATGTTCAGGCTATGAGGGTCCAAGAGTTCGACGATTCCGCCAATCGTGAAGCTCGAATATTCGACCTGTACATGCTGGAACATAAAAGAACTGAAGCACTGGCTAATATCCATAGGTATCAAGCAACTGCTGCCCGAGCCTACAACATGAATGTTTGAGCAAATAACTTGCAGGTCGGAGACCTAGTGCTTCGCCGGGCTAACATTTTGAACAATGTTGGAAAACTCAAGCCCAAATGGGAAGGACCCTACAAGATTGTCGGAGCAAGAGTGAATGGGAGTTACGAATTGGAAGATGAGCGCGGACACCCACTCAAGCGTACATGGAATGCTAGAAACCTTCAAAAGTTTTACACATAGTGATGGTTACGCGAATCTCCGTCAAGTCGATTGGTTATTTTAGATTCCAACTATCTATTACACGGAACTCCGTCAGTTCTATTTTTTGTTAATCCTTTTGTCATTGGCCATATAGCCCGCAAGTTGTAATTGAATTTCCAGCAAATAAATACAACTTCTATCTTTCACTTCGTGCATCTGAGATTTAACGTTCAATTGACAAGAAAGAGCAAGCAATGAGTTTTACAGTCTACTATCTTGGATCTTTATCCGGATCTACATACGCAATACATAATCTATAAAGAAAGTCTTCGGAGATACGTCATCTCCCGTCGAGGCTATTCCCCTGTCAGGAAAAGCTTTTTCCATATCAATCAGAAAGTATATTTTTCGTGGAAACCAGGAACCTAATCTACCTGCACAAGGAAAAATGGTTAAACATGACAGAATCTTTCATGATATCACCATACCATGGTAATGTAGATCCAGTGTCCGGGGAGAAGTAAGTACCAACAAACAATGATATATACAAGTCAAAACGAGATCTTCGCTTAACCATCTTTAGAGACTCCAACTCTCTTGAAATCAGGAGACCATTACGAATTCAAGAAAGATTCGAGCCACTAAAGTAGGATTGGAAGAAAAGAGAAGAAGTCAGGCTTTAATAGTTTACTTCGAGCATCAGAGATAGAAAAAGAAGAATTTGGGATCAGTTTACACGGTTTTGGTACTGGGGTCGTGTCTTTTTATAGAACACTCTAACCAATCAGCGTCCGCCACGCTAATAGATTGACGTCAGCAATGGGCTTCAGTCACCCGTTTGGGTTGAACAGTGTTGGGTCAGTTGAGTTATCCAACCAAACCCAAACAAGCCCCTCAACCACGTCCGAGTTTGTATTTGTTTGTCATCTTACAACGATATGCGCGTCTATACAATCCGACGATGTACGAATAAGAAAAAGGTGGCGATCTCATCTGATGAAAAGTAGTTCGAATTTTATAGACAAAATTATCCGAGCATATACACACAGAAGGTACAATCTGTCAAGGTCCGAGGACCATACACACTTCTACGGGGCATACCCGGCCTTGTTCCTTCACCAGATTCCGGAAGTTGAGCCTTGGGACTCTGAGCCACCGCTTTGAGCCTGACGAGCTTGCATCAGATTCAATCCTCCCACGGATCATCTTCGCCGCTCCCTTTCTTCATCAGCTAACCTCCTGGCCATCCCCAGACATAGAGGGGGGTCGCCTTCAAAATCAAGAATGATTGGGTCATCAGCGGTCCCTCTACCCGGATAAATCGGCGGATGTATGTGCCCACAAGCACAATTTACCCAATGATGATATTCCTCATCATCAGATTCTGACATCCTGGAGAACGCCGGCTTTTTTGGAAGGTTGAAGGTGCTAAACAGGGAAAGATTGGTGAAAAGTAAAACAGTAAGAAAGGAGGAGTTACCATAGTCTTATTTATAGGAGCGATGGATCTTTGCGATCACGCCATGTGTCACTCATCCGATGACTGGGAAGATGAAAAGACGCAGCAATAAAGACTGTTTCACTATTTCACCTTCCTCCTTCTAGAAGAATTACGCATCCCAAAAAATGAACGGTCTGAGGATCGGAAAGATGATGGTTTGATTTCTACATCAGACGCCATTAACAAAGATCCGTGTTCTCAAAAGATATGTATTTTATGAGCAACAAATAGAAGGAAGCAAAGAAGATAGCAAGTAGTGATTCAAAAGTAAGGGAAGCATAGCTCCACGGATAATTACTACAACTGAGAAGATATAAAAGCATTGTACATGGCGACATTCCGCGCAATCAAAGGATAACAAATTCGACAGGAAGATTCAACAAGTACAGAATTTTCACGGGGCATACCCCGGACTTCTCACTGGGGGCCAGCTTGGCTCGGACCCGCTTCACCGGTTTGAGGCGGATTGAGGGCGTGGCGGCGACTATGCGGCAAGAGATTCTGACCTCAACAAGTTGAAATCCGACGAGACCAACGACCTGGAAGGCAGTGAAGTACCACCCTCAGAAAGTCCTAGTTATCAAAAGGTACAAAGCATACCTTTCGGGCGTCTGCACACACCTCGGAAGGAAGGGTCCGCCATTTCGATCTCGATCTCACCTCCTCGGTGACTAACTCTACAAACTCGCAAGACGCTGCCAACTGCTCGTCCGAGACATTGTCCATGTGGACCTCCACCATTAGCATCCGCAGAAGGATCAACCTTCCGCCTTTCCACCAAAGCTCATGGAAGTAGGCCCTCGACCGCAATGGGCCGATAGCGGATGAAAACCATCTAGGCGAGAGGCATCGACTTGTCCGCCATGAAGAACTTGAAAGAATCAATTCATAAAGTCACGACCAAGGCGGGCATATTGAGGCCCCGAGCAGATATCCTTTGAGTCCCTAAGGCCTTCATCGACTCCATCGACAAACTTTTCTCCGCCATTCCAAGTCCGCTTTGATCTCTTCCTTTTGCCTTCACCTTTATGGAACTTCACTTCATTTTCTTTCACCGCATTTCCATCCGCTTCACCTTCTCCGCCTCGTCATGAAGTGGCTGCTACTTGCAGATCCTCCTCAATAGTAGCACGTTCGTCGGCCTTCCACTGCATGGCTCTGACGAAACATCCGAGCTGCAAGAGGTCCGCATGGATATAAGTTGTATTTTTATTATACTGAGAACAAGCCAAGGAAACCATGGGAGAGTTACTTACCCGCTGGTATAGCTCGTCAAGCCCTCCGACCCGCTCTACCTTAGGGAGTCTGCGAGCCCACTCCTACTTCTTATCGAGAGCAGCTTGGTCATGTGCAGATGGGGATGCTTGCCTCTTAGTCGCAAGGGAAGCCTCCGAGGTTGCTCCTCTGCGCCCGAGGTTATGGCGTCCCGCATCAACACTTCCCGCTGGGGTGCGAGTGGCTTAGAGGTAGTGGCGCTCTGAGTGGCAGGACCTTTGCCCTTGTCGGGCACCACCAAGGCCTGTGGATCTTCTCCGGCCTTGTTCCACCTTTCCTCCTCTGCAGCAAACACCGCCGCATTTTTCGGATCCGACATCTAAGACCAATGGATGTGTTGATGATTTTGGTCCTCGACCAATGGCGACCTCTGTGGCTTGTTGTTCCTCCGAACTTTTTCTTTTCACGAGCATCGACATGATGTACTCGAACCAATGAGTCAAGAATCAAATAAAGGCGTCAGATACGGACATATATTGGAAGGATTACCAGAATTGCGGAAATACATGATCAAGACAGAGCACTCCAAAGAAACAAGAGCACAAATCCTAAAGTTAAAAATCCATACTGAAGTCCGTCTTCCCTCCAACTTCCACGGCGTCTGTCAGTCCGCACAAGTAAGGCAACGACTGACAGATCAATCCGTGGAACGGATAAGTAGGTGGGTTATTCTTCTTGTGGATTGCCGCCACCCACGGAGCCACGTTCTTCGGAAGGGGGCGCCAGTCCGGGATAGTCTCCCTTAAGAACTTTGTCGGCAGACCCCATTGTTCTCGTTGCCTCTCGGACATCCCCGGTTTCAGGGCCATCCGAACAAAAATATACTTATCCCACCACTTCGACCTCAAGGAAGAAATGGAGTCGGAAATGAAGTTGTAGGGTTTTCTAGCTACAAAAGTATAAAACAGGGGATTGCCCGGACTAAAAGTAACATGGAAAAGCTGCCTAAAGTTCTCGAAATTCACCGGCTGCCCCTTCTTTTTACAAAAAAATGACGAAGCAAATGAGGTTACCCAAAGACTTTGGGATAACCTGACTCGGACCGATCCCGATGTGGTTCAAGATATGCTTTATCTCTGGTGCAATAGGGACCTTCCATCCACAGGCGAAAGCTACCTCATGCACGCACATGTACCCGGCAGGCGGATTGTAAAATGCATGTCCGGGCTCGGGCACCATGATTTCAACAGACTCAGGAATCTCCCACTTCCGCCTCCACTCTGGAATGTCCTCCTCCTTAACCTTCGACGGACATGTAGGGAGAAGCCCATCCGTATTTAACTCTCCAAATTCATCCGCTATCACAACAGCGGACGCAGGACGGGGGAATTTGATTCTCGCGGCCTTTGCACCGTGTCCCTCTACTAACGGAAGATTGGATTGAGCGGACGCAGAAGGATGTAACGCAATCCGACGACTAGCGCGTCTCCGCGGGCGAGCGACTGGAGAACCTTCCTCTCCTTCCTCCTCCTCCTCATCTTCTTCTTCTTCTTCACCATCTTCCTCCTCCTCGCCACCTTCGGGTCTCCCGGACGTGCTCGGGTTGGATGGACCTGTTTCCGCCACAACACGGTCCTCTTCCCCAGCCTCAAACATTTCCACTTCGTCGACCTCCCGACCACTGTCGCCTTCCCGCTCAATCTGAGGTTCATTCGGATCAACTGACGTTCCAACACCACCTATAGTCCGAGATCGGACTAGTGACCTAGTCCTAGCAACATCTCCCTGGCCCACTGCTACGTCAGGCTGAGTTTCTGCAGCACCACGGACTCTTTGTCCAGCGTTTTAGTCCCTAGAAGACATAAGTTCCATGACTAGAAAATCTCCTACGGACATGGTTAAGTCCACGGACTCAGTCACCGAGTTTACTCCATCATGGTAACCTTGAGCCTCGTGTTGGTTCTGACTATCGCTCCCAGACATCCTAGGGCAGAAGGAAATGGGTCAGAAACGATAGTTGTGATTGTCCGAGAGTTCATTTAGATGCCTTATTAAGTCAAGCGATCCGACGAAGTTCTACTGTTACCAGACTTTCTGCATGAAGTATAGTTTCAACACTATGGGCACTAACCATGGCATTGTGGACGTGCACATCGCACTATTGTCTACCCTACCCGGCACGTTAACAGGGACAATTTACGAAAGACTGTGTGCCAATTGGCACCAACACATCACCAAATAAGCATGCATAATCAAGTTTTGGTTACAGTGGGCGTGACGTACGAGATAAATCCACAGGTTACCGGTAAAGGAAATTAGCACGCTACAACACAAAGGATAAGTAGTCCAAATAAGCACGCTGCAGAAGCCTATCACTAGCAACATTTACAACCACAGAATCAACAATTGGATATTCAAGCAGCGCAAAAACATACAAGCATGCAGCAAGCATATCGCAAAAATGAAAAACCTTAGGAGGAATTGAGGCGTACTTACTTAACAAAGTTGACTTGATAAGCTTGAATGGACGACGAAGCCTTGCTAGCTCTCCGAGGGTACGAATCTGAGGTGGAAATTCCAAGATTTTGCGAATTTCAGTTGCTCGGATTGATCTTTGATTGCTCGGATTGCTTTATAGTCGCTCTGAGTTTCGATGTGGCTAAAGTGTGAAAGTGACTGATGGGTTGGCTATTTATAAGGGCAATTTGGGGAAAGCCAAGAGTCACATCGCCTGGATTCGAACCCCAGCCGTTGATCTTTTTCAATCCAACGGTTGTGCCGGTTCGCAAGTGGATAGCTAACAGTGCATCGCATTTAATGCTCAACAGAAGCGTCACATCAATTGGGTTTAAAGTCCCAACCGTTGATATCTTTCCAATCCAACGGTCGCATCGCTTTACCCGGGATCTTTCCCCGTGGGCCGGACAGACAACTCATTGGGCCTCTTTGATTTACGGATCAGCGGCCCAGAAGGACCATTTCACATAATCGGTCCAACGGATAGCTTCCGTTACACTCTTCCACAGAGGACTTCCTCAGATCCTAACCGTACTCGGATCTATATATCTCGGATACAAATACCTTTTCCATCTACAGACCGAGCTATTACATAACTCGGAATGTAGAAGGAAAAGGGGGGGGGGGAGATATATTGAATTCCTAAGAACACGGACGACGGATCCCGACAAAAAGGATTTTTTTCCTTTTTCAGTTAACGATTCGGACACGCTCCACAACACACTTGTTCTTTTCATAGTTATCAACTATCTTCTACTAAGATACTTGGAAACTAGGGGGCATATGTTGATACGGACATATGTCCAATCCGTTAAGGGCGCCATAGAGCGTGTCCTAAAGCGCATCAAGGCTGAGATAGCCTATTCATTGCTAGTCCGACCTTCGAATGGTCCGACATAAAGGAAACCATCTCAGGTCAACTAGTATTTACAAGTCAGCACGCCATTTCAGCTAGGTCCGACCAAGCTAGATGGATGACTTCCGAACCTGACAAAAGGTCACATGGACCTTCCAAGTACCACGAACTGTCAGTCCTGAGATGCTAAACGGACCGGACGAGAGAATCTCGGACGCCACCATCACAGTAAGACCAAACGTATATAACAGAACCAATGAGATAATTCCGTGGAACTCTAGGTACGGACACCTTGAGTTACCTAAGGCCAGATCAACCAAGCATACAGATCTACCCGAGGAACTTATACGGACCCAACATGCGGAACAGTACTCTCAGAGGGAAAGGTCCAAACTACCCTCCCAGGCCCATTGATTAGTATTGGATTACTGTTCACTAATGGGCCATGGGCCAAAGGTAGCATTGGTGTCCAAATCTGAAGCATACACTTGGCATCATCTTATGAGCAATCTCATAAGATACGATAACTATAAATATAGCACAAGGTCCAAGACCTTAGGGTAAGCGATATCGAGGTGAGAATCCCTAAGTCGATTCCTAAGTCATAATTCCTCATAACTATTACATTGAGAGCTTCCAACTCTCTCTTGAGTAAAGTCTCTTACCGGATTGACATAGGCAATCCGGGTAACCCATTCTAACCCCTCCCCCACTTAGTCCTTTCAGGTATTCAAGCTCGGACCAGTCTTGCTTCGGACTTCAAGTAGGAGGTGGATCCTAGATTACGTTACTTGTAATAGTTTAGTTAGTGTTCGAGGTTTTACCCTCAACAAGTATATTACATCTATATCAAGCGTATCAATTTTCACTAAAATTACTTTTTAAATAGTTACATTTATGTGTTGTTTTTATATGAACTTTTAATGAGTCTAATTCGTAATAAATTCTCACCGACTATATATTTTAGATGTTTTCAAACTGAAAATATTATCGTGATAATTGTGGAGTTCTATATGGATATAATAATCATATAATACTCCTTTATATTTTACCATGCTCGTCGAGTATCGACGGGCCATAAACTAGTAATGGAATAAGGGAAAAAGTTGAGTTGCAACTGTGTAAAAATCGGTGTCAATTTATAGATCTCGAGAAAATATGAATGTTGGTATAATTTTTATATTTTATTATTATTATTATATATTATATTCTTATTAATATTTTAAACATAAAAAAATTAAAAAATATATATAATTGGTGGCCACCGGCTGGCCCATCAACCAGCTGCTGTACGCTGGATCATCATCCAGTCGTGCACAGCTGGATCATAGGGGCTCCAGATCCTATGAACCGAAAACCCCCACCGTGCCCCGTGGCGGGGAGTCGAATGGGAGTGGTCTTAGACATCTTCTCCGTTATCTCAAAGAACCCTGTATCATGAACTTTTTCTTTGGAAGCCACTTTCTCTGGAATGAATTGCCAAAATAAATTTCTACCAAAAAATATATCCCAAACTAACCTTCTATAAATTATAAATCCCTCTATAACCTCTTTTTTGACACATGGGCTTCCAAGTAGATTCTATTTATTTTTACTTACTTTATATTTCATATATTCAACTTCCTCACTACTTGTGTTAAAACTTAGCATTGTGCATTATTTTCTACTTGTCATCTTCAATTTTGTTGGTCCAGATAACGGCAAAGGAAAAGACTGGGGGGGGGGGGGTGAATAGTCTTTTACAACTTTTGTCGATAAACACAATTTCTCAGATATCTGTGAAAATATCCGATACTTAATTTCAGATAGTGGAAGACTTTTCTGTGATAAGTGCACGTGCTCAGCAAGATATAATGTGTTTAAATACTTAGCAGGATAAACAGAACGATAAATAAATTACTGAAAGTAAATAACACGTCTTTTATAGTGGTATCTGAAGGTAGCGTAATCCTTCAACTAATCCACTTCGGCCTTTCTTAGACTAAGATTGATAAATGAGTTCACCTTACAAATATCATCTCTCGATTCCTAAATATCCCAACCAAGTGTTCCCCCTGAGTTATTCCCCGGCTCCCAGCCAAGTACTTCCTATACTCAGAAACCTTTGAGTTGTTCCTTAGTTTCCCAAACTAAGTACTTCCTATGCTCAGTAACCTTGGAGTTATTCCTTAGTTTCCCAAACTAAGTACTTCATGTACTCCACGCCGTTTAAGGTGTTGGTTATGATTGTTTGTCAGGTGAGTAGTCTTATTAACTCTTCAGTTATTTAGGAATACTCTATAGAACAAGAATCACTTAACACACTTCACAATGTGTGGTGATATGTTCTTTACTGACCCAAGTCAATGTTAAATGTTCTGGAGAATGAAACTCAGATACTTGATCTTTTGATCCAGCTCCTTCACAGATAGCAATGCTTGTTAAGGATCAGGACACTTAGAACTTTCGTGCTACTTAGAATTCAAGAGCTTAGTCACAACTGTAAGCTAAAGAGTAAGTAGGTTGAAGACTTGTATGCTTGAATGAGTTCGTTCTGTGAGTAAGTTCAAGGTGTTCAGTGTGTACTTCAAGTATTCTAAGTGGTGATATTTATAGTTGAATTTGAAGTCGCTTGAATAGTATCCGTAGCTCAATTCAAATTCAAACTATTGATATCTCAAAATAGTCGCAGAAGACATTGTCTCTTTTCGTAGATTTCTTGTTCGTATGTCTCTATCTCAGATTTATACATTGTACTATTTTTGTCCTCAGAGTGCCAACTTAACTATGAATGCTTTCTCAAGCATCAGATGTCCTTTCCGAGACCTTCACATCTCCAGATACCTATTGAAACATTGTTTCGTAAACATAGTTTTATCTAGGTATCCGATCGTAGGTTTCGTGGGCACTTTTCCTCGTTATGAAAACCTTGTGTTCTCGTGATATCTTTTGCAAAACTTGTTTATAGAGAAACACTTGTTTCTCTAAGATATCCGGACATAGGTGTCCGATGAGACCAATTTCCTTCGCCTAGCAATCTTGTGCGCCTTCAAATCTTCAAATTTGTTGAACTCTCCTGCCGGATGCCTTCTTCTTGGTCTTCTTCAAAGATATAAAAATTACATTCAGAGACCTAACATCCTATACAAGATTTGCTAGACTAACATACTTAGTGATTTTCCTCTTTTACAGTGTTCAAGTGAACCAAGAGTACTAACCACCTTTCTGAGCTAAGATAAGTCATTAGGTTGCTGATCAAAATCTAAACATATATTCCTAACAAATTTCCCCCTTTTTGATCAGTCTACAATGACTATCTTTAATACCTATTACAACTTGAAAGAGGGAACAATCCAACACTTAATCATTTCTTATGATCTTTTCAATTCATTTTAATTAAGTGCAGAAAGTAAGCATCAACCAAATCACAAAGTGTGATCTTTGCTGAGAAGTTATCTTTTTATAGATTGATATCTGAGAGTAGGTTCATCAGATATGTTACAAAGAAAGTTCACAGATAACTTAAATAAAATACATTACACCAACAAGAAGATACAAAACAGTTAGTTGAATTAGAACAACAGGAGTAACCAAGCTCCTAGTAAACATTCTAATTTACTAATTTTCAAGTCTTCAAAATCTTCAAGTCTTCAATCAGCAGATCTATGGATCAGTGAGCAAATTCCCAATCCCCAAAGCTTTTGATGTCATCTGAGTAGTCATACAGCAAAGTTCTGACTAACATCTCAGTTTCTCTGTCATAATCACATACTACTTTGTATGATTTGGTGGAATTCTTCTTGGCAAAATGTTTGACCCATAAATACTTTTCCCATTTCCAGGCATGTTCAATTCTGATATCTGATAGCTTGAAGTATTCATATATGATCCTCAGATATCTGATGTCACCTTTGTATTGATCTTCAGTCATGTAGAATGACTCAAAGGGTTTCACAGCAAGTCTTGGCCTTGTGCCTATTCCAGTCATCTTGAGAATTATGTGCACATCATCTGGTTTCTCATATGGACATTCAAAGGAGAGGTCCTTTTCCACGGCTTCTGTGTGGAGCATCATGTTGTTCTTCCATTTCTCATAGTTCTCTGGCTTGAGAATTGGAGTGTCACTTAAAGACATCCTGCAGCAATCACACTAAACAAACAAATCAAGTGAAGGTGAAAAGCAGTTAGCGGGCACTTATCTGGGATCTAGGTTTAGTGCAGAAGGCTTGGGAATCTCCAGTTGAAGATTTAGTTGTTGTTCTTCCTCCAACAATTGTTTGAGTTGAGCAAATCTAGCTTGTGCATCCAATATTTTCTGAGTGTTGTCCTCAAAGTGCTCAACTACTTGTTCAGTAAAGTCTTTTTGTTGGGGAGATGGATGTGTAGACTTCTAAGGAGATGGAGGAGGGGAATTTTGTGAAGTTCTCTCAGTGTACTTTTCAGCGACTGAGGTATTATTACTTTGTGCAATCCCTCCTGTCCCTGGTGCAGGGGCATCATCATCATCCTTTTTGTCATCATCATCCTTGTGATGGTCAGAAGGAGGTTCTTCAAAATTATTCTCATCGGTTTCCTCTTCATCTTCAGAAACCAGATAGATCACTTCAGGAAGTGTGACCAATTGCCCATTTACTTCCTCTTGTTCAGAGGGTATGCACTGTAGGGACTTGGGCAAGATTGGCTTGAATGCCATCTCCATTCTGGTCTGACCATCTGCCTTTTCAAAGGCTTCAATAAGCTTGTGTGCTACTTCCTTTATGAAGTTCTTATTCATCAACGTGGCAAATGCGTATTGCTCAGTTGGAAACATTGCATGCACATAATTCTCTAAGTCAAATGCTCTTGCTCTTCTAGTAGGGTGATCAGTGACCTCAGGATCTCAAACAGATCAGAGCATCTGAGTCTCTGCCATTTCTTGAAACACTTTAGATGCTTTGGCAGAGTATGAGCCTTGAAGAATGGAAGTAGGTCCTTGTTCAAATCTTCAGGGACCACTAAGGCACTAGCTCGAGCCTGAAAGAGAGAGTTTTGAGTTAGTTTCAAAACTTTAGTAGATATCTGGGTTTTAGAGTAGTCAAGTATCTGTTACTGCAGCAATGAATGTGCTCAAAAGGTTGGACTACTGAGGTTCCAGGTGCCTCAGATATCTTGGTGTGAGGAGGAGACTTGGAAGTCTGATCCTCAACATCCTCTCTTTCTTTTTGAACCTGAGAATAAAATACAACATAACAACACTGAGAAATTTATCAGGAGAGAAACACATAGACAATTTAATATCTGAGATGTCAATTACCTCCACAAAGAGAGGCTCAGACATTGTCTCTCGTAAACTTGTGCGCTTCGGTATTCTTTCCGTGATGAAGGCTTGGTGGCCTCATCAATTTTCATTGGTCGAGGGATCGAGGGCAATTCCTCAAAGAACTTCTACTGCTTTGAGCCTATGAGTAGAAAGTGTTAAGTTTTTAGAAAGATGATCAGAGTAACAATGTGAAGAATATAGATATCTGAGATAGATACCTTCTCAATAGAAGGCTCAGATACTTGTTCCTCAGAGACTTTGTGAGTCTCTGGTTGATTCTCTGATGAGTTAGGCTTTTCAGCCTCATCATTTATCTTCTCAGTTGGAGCCTATTAGAAACAAACACTTAGTTAGTCAAGTGTATACAATAGATATCTGAAAAGTTATGTCTTAAGAAACTATTTTCCACCTGTGAGACAGACTCCTGTTCCTTAAGTGGTGAGACTATGGAAGCCTCCTTCTCAGATTCTGAGGCAAGCGTTGCAGCTTCCTCTAGATGTTGTGTTTCTAATTCACCAGAATAAAGAAATTTTATTAGATAACAAGATTAATAAACACAAGATCTCACAAGTAATGAGTTAAACCATTCAACTACATGAGCAGTGTCAGGCTGATTGGTCTCTGGAACTTGTGACCTTTCTATGCTTTGGTCTTGTTGTTCCTTTTCAGCTTCTTTGTTTGAAGTTTCAGGTACTTCGGACCTTTCCTGAGTGTGCAACTCTGTTGCCTCCCCTGGTTGATCATTCTGAGCAGATGTCTCAGTTTGATCCCTCACATTTAGTCAGGGAACCCGCCATTTACAGATTTTCTTCAAAGAATCGATGTGCCGGTATGTCAAATAATAATTCATTCACCATGGCTTCATTATCATCCGTGAATCATGTGAATTGATCCGAAGGTGAATTAAAGTGCAGCTCATCCTGATCTTTTTGTAATAGTTTGTATAGTGTGGAGGCAATGTCAGAATCCTCCATCACTATATCACCACTTCTCAAAGCTTCTTCTACCAGCTTGAGTGTGTCTTGTCCAGATTCCTTGGACTTAGGTACTATCTCAGCAACCTCTTTACTAAGTGCTTCTCCAGTAACCTTAGTAATGGGTGCTTTCTCAGCAACCTCTGAAATAGGTGCTTGTTCAGCAACATGTGGTGTAGGTTCTTCTTCAGATACCTCTATTCTTCCAGCATCCTTTGAACTTGTTGCTTTTTCAGCAACCTTAGCCCTTTTTGATTTTTATAGGACTTGAGAGATGACCAATTCATCATCAGAGCTCTCATCAGCATTATGAATTGATTGATCCATAATTCCTGCGGTTTCTGCAGATAGGGCTTGATACCTGCCACTACTCTCAGTTTTACCAATGAGTTCATCAGCAAGGCTTTCCTTGGCAGCATTGATGAGTTCATCAGCCGTTGTATCTTTTGCAGCATTGATGAGTTCATCTTCATTTATGAGTTCATCAGCAGTGGCGGCAGATATCTGAGAGTCGACATCCACAATTGGTATGCCTTCTGATTTGCCAACAGACTTCTTTCGTGAAGTTCTGGGATTTTTGGTCGAATCGATCCTCGATACTTCACCTTTTCATTTCTTAGAACCTTTCTGAGATGCAGTAACCTTTTTCATCATGTTTGTATATTCATATTTGTAGAGTGTTATCGTGGCTATGTCACCGCCTCTCGAGCTCAATGCCAAGCTTCTCCAACAAGAAGCATATCTTCAGTCCATAGCTTACTGTGGCTTTTGGTTCAGCAAGGCCCTTGACGATTTTAGTCTCAAAGCCTTGAATTTTCTTCACAAATTTCATAAAGGCATACTTCCCCCAATTGAAAGGGTTTTCCAGCCTTTTGTTCTGTTGATTCAACAAGAACATCATCATCCAAATGTTCTTCGCTTATCCGGTCGGCACCTCCTTGTAGACCATCAAAGCATCCGTGAAGAATGCATGCTAATACATCCCAAAGGAACCAATGTATGTCCGGTTCGATATCAAGAAGTTTGAAGTCGATGGGTGTATCTGATTTTTCAAGATCACACACATCACTGTATAGTTGCTTCACACCTTCAAGGAGATCATCATCCTTGGTGTTTATTTCAAAATCATTCCCAAATTTTGAAGTTCAAACAACTCACAGAAAGTTGTTAAGTTCAACAGGATGTCCTTTCCATGAACTTTTGTTTTTATAGACACTATTTCAGTGCCTTCATCAACACAGAAATAACTCGGAATTGTTGTAAAATTCAACACATCCAAAGGAAGAAACTTCACTGGGGATAGCAGATAGGAAACCCTTGATTTGTGCCTTTTCAAGCATACCAAGAATCAACTTCCTATTAGCTTGGTTTTCAATTGCAGCAACGAGGTATTCATCAATCATGGCACCACCCCAAATCATCATGTGATTTGAAGTCCACTGATCAGGATTGAACTCTCCAATCAACCGATTGTTTGTTATGACCACCACTGGTGCTTGCTTTTCAGCAGTACCAGGTGTAGTAGCTTGGGATTTCTGGGTAATAGCACGTTTTGGAGCCATCTCTTTAAATAATGAAGTTTTTTTTTTTGAAAGTCGAGAAGAGATTAAAGTAGGAGATTAGTGATTCTTTGCAGAAAAACTAAGTAGGAATCAGTGTTTGCAGTGAGGATTTGCAGAGAAAAATTTGGGAGATTTTGCTGTTTTTATGCAAGTGCAAATGTTGGATTGAGCAAAAGTGAATTCTTTTGCCAAAATCCTATATATATAGCAACGCAAATCTCAATAGACATATACATACAAATTGATTTTGTGCATATGTATCTGTGTATGTGCAGAAGGTCGTGGGTGAAAACTACTTTGCATTAAATGCTAGTGGGCCATAACTATTTTTACAAATTCACTACTTTTTAGCTTAGATTAAATTCGCCATTGAACTGGAACGCCTATTTCATCAAGGACTGGGATTGCTTTTCCAGCAATTATCTCAATCACTTCATGTAATCGTGCCCAATTAATGAACTTTGGCGAGTAGCTATCTGAAACACATCTCTTTGCAAAGGACTAGGGATGCCTTTCGACTTATGTAATCGCCTGTAGACTGTGTAACTTAACATATAAATGGAAAGATACAAAACACCGAGGTGTAGTTGATCAATTCATTGTACCACATTTCTCTTGTGTTCTCATCGAGTGATCTAGATATCTCGAGTACTGCCTGTAAATCTTCAAATAGCCATTTTACCCTTTAACCTTTGATATCTCAGTAACCGTCTCAGATTTCTTTTTGCTATGTGTTTCACTTTTTGTCTTTGATATTCTGGATTCCCGTTCCAGATATCTTATCTCTTCTTTTCCCTTCTCAATCATACTGAGTTCCTGTCTTACTCACACTTTTAGCTTCTTTTAGTATATGAGTTTCCGTCTCAGATACCTTTTTGCCTTGAATATCCGGATGCCTCCGTATATCTTTCTCCTTTCAATTTCCCTCGTAGATTAGAACTTTTCGCCTTTGATAGCTCCATTAACCCAAGACTATGTCTTAAGGTTAAAACTCGCTTTGCAAAGGCTTTGTAAAGATGTCGCAAGTCGGTCTTCGCATCAATTTTGAGTATCTCTATTTTGCCTTTTTCAACATGATCTCTAATGAAGTGGTGTCTAACATCAATGTGCTTTGTTCTTGCATGAAACTTAGGATTCTGAGTTATGGCAATAGCACTTCTGTTGTCACAGAAAATAGGAGTTTTCTCTTCATTGATCTCATAGTCTTTGAGTTGTTGTTGTATCCACAATATCTGTGGAGCGCAAAGACCCAAGAAAGAATATATTCAAATTCGTGGTAGATGTGGCAATTGAGTTTTGTTTCTTGTCAACCATGATATTAATCGCACCAAGAAATCGACAAGTTCTCAAGTGATTTTTCTATCAAGCAATGATCCAAAGATAGTCGATCGTAATAGCCAACTAAACTCAATCCACTGTCTTTTGGATACCACAATCCAACTTCTACAGTACCCTTTACATACCTTAATATTTTCATAGCAATGTTGTAGTGTGATTGCATTGGATTTGTCTGAAATCTAGCACACACTCCAACTGCATATTGAATATCAGGTCTACTTGCAGTGAGGTACAGTAAAGACCCAATCAATTTCCTATACTTGTGTTCTTCAACACTCTTGTCAGATTCAGTATAGGTCATTTTGGTTCCAATGCTCATAGGTATCTTAGCATTCTTTTCAGAAGGCTTTAGATTAAACTTGTTGAGCATATCCTTTGCATACTTTGTTTGACTAATGAATATTCCATCATTAAGTTGTTTGACTTGCAGTCCTAGGAAGTAGTTTAATTCTCCCATCATGCTCATCTCAAATTTACTTTTCATGAGTTGAGCAAAGTCTTCACAAAGTTGCTTGTCTTTAGATCCAAATATAATGTCATCAACATATACTTGAACCAAAAGTTGTTTCCCTTAATGGTTCAAAGTAAAGAGTATTTTATCAGCATCTCCTTTCTTGAAGCCACTTTCCAGCAAGTATTTGGCTAATGTATCATACCATGCCTTGAGCCTGCTTCAATCCATACAGAGCTTTCAAGCTTATAAACCATTCTACTTCGTGGAAACTTCAAAGCCCGGTGGTTGTTCAACATAGACTTCCTCAGCAAGTTCACCGTTTAGGAATGCACTTTTGACATCCATTTGACAAACTTTAAAGTCATTATGAGCTGCAAAGGCTAGAAATAGTCTAATTGCATCCAATCTTGCAACTGGAGCATATGACTCATCAAAATCTAGTCCTTCAGTCTGGGTGAATCCTTTGGCAACCAACCTTGCTTTGTTTCTGGTTATTTCACCAGACTCATTCATTTTGTTTCTGATAACCCACTTGGTTCCAATTACAGATATTCCATCAACAAATGGAACCAGTTTCCAGACTTTATTTCTCTCAAATTGATCCAACTCTTCTTGCATTCCAGAGATCCAATCTTGATCCTTCAATGCTTCTTCTATAGTTTTCGGTTCAATGTTTGAGATGAAACATCCATAAAGAGAGTCAGCAATTGCTCTCCTAGTTCTAACTCCTTGGTCTAAAGGACCAATCACATCCTTGGCAGGATGATTTCTTATCCCTTTCATAATGGGTTTTGAACTAGTAGGATCAATATTATTTTTATCTGAATGTTAACCAATATGATCTTGATAGGAAACTTATGCAGTATCTGAGATATCTGGCACATGGGAAATGCCATAGATATCTGACACTTTTTTCAGTGTTAGAGATATCTGGGATTGGATTTTCGGCAATCTCATTCTCAGAAACCTCTTCATCATGAAGGTTCTCAGTAACCTGTTCCATTTCTGGAATTCTTATAGGAAATTCTTCATCATGTCTTAGAGTCATCTAGTTGTTACTAGGCAATGGTTGCTTTTCATCATCAGAGTCATCCTCTAAGTGAATGACAGAGTTGTTTCATTTTGACAATTCTTCTTCAGAATCTTTAATCATTAGTTCTTTGAACCTATCTGAGAGTTCTTCATTCAAGGGTACTTTCTTTTTTCCTTCAGAGAAGACTACATGAATGTATTCTTCAATCTTTATGCTCTTTTGTTGTAGATTATGTAGGCTTTGCTATTGAGAATAACCAAAAATACTCCTTCATCTGCTTTTGGTTGAAATGTTCTCAAGTATTCTTTTCCATTGTTAAGAACAAAACATCTGCAACCAAACACCCTTAGATGTTTGATACTAGGGGGTCTACCAATCAAAAGTTCATAAGGAGTTTTGTCATGGTGTTTGTTAATCAAACATCTATTTTGAGTGTAGCAGGCTGTGTTAACAGCTTCAACCCAATAGATTTCACTTATTTCATGTCGCAAAGCATTGTTCTTGCTACTTCTTTTAGTGGTCCTATTCTTCCTTTCAAAGAACACCATTTTGTTGTGGTGTCCTCATCAAGATAGTTGATGTTGTATACCTTATCGTATTAAACTCTTTTATGTAATCGTTCACAAACTCGCATCATGGTCTGCTCGACATGTATACCTTGTCATTTTTCATGACTTTAAGCTTATTCAGCAAGTTGAGTATTTCAACCCTTGCATTAGATTTTTGTTTGAGAAATACAACCCAAGTGAATGTTAAGTAATCATCAACAACAACCAGACCATACTTCTTTCCTGCATAGCTAGTTACAGAGGATTCAAAAAGATCCATATGTAACATTTGCTAAAGGGCCTTTCACCGAGTGTCTAGTTTTGACTTGAAAGATGTTTTGATTGTTTTTCCATTTAGTGTTGAGCATATACCATCTTTTCTATATACCATTTTGGGAAAACCAACCACCAATTCTTTCTGGGCTAGCTTGTTCAGAGTTTTGAAGTTCAAGTGACTCATTCTTTTATGCCATAGCCAGTTTTCTTTAGTGTGGCCAGATTGACTCACCATGAGACATCCTTCAGTTGTGGCAGATGCCTAGTTAGCAACATAAAGATTTTCTTTTCGCCTAGCAACCAAGACTGTCTGCTTTGACTCATTGTCAATTAATTTGCATAGTTTTGACTTGATCTTTACAGTGTACCCTTTGCCTACCAATTGACTCATGCTTAGGAGATTATATTTTAATCCCTTTACATGTAGTACTTCAGAGATTGTAAGAGCTCCAAGCTTCAGATTGCCAAAACCTATGGTTGGATTTTCATCTCCTCCAGCAAATCTAATAAATTGTCCTTTATCACATTTTCTGTAGTTAACCAGATTTGCTTTGTCTCCTGTCATGTGCTTTCCACATCCACTATCAAAATGCCACTTCGGGTTCTTCCTCAGAGTGTTCTGCACAAAACAGGAAACATGGAGTTAGGCCCTCATTCCAACAATGGAACCTTCTGGACTAAAGAATCTCCCTGTAGGAATCCATTTCTGAATGAACTTCCTTGGGGTATTCTTTTGTCTTGTTGGAACATAAGGAGGAGTTTTAGGTCATCATCATTTAAAGCTATTTTCCTTCTTGGTGTGTTCCTTGGTGCTCCTCGTGGTTCTTTCAGATAATTGCCGATTGTCGAGTCCGCTTTCAGCAAACTTAGCTTTCCTTGCGATTTCTTCTAGCCCTGCATTCGTGAGTGGTCGAACTCGCTCTTTCTTCCACTTCGATGATTTCTATGCTAAATCGGCTTTCATCCATCGTTTTGCTCTTGTTTATACTCTGTTTAATTGTTTCTCAACGGCTTTATAGCCAATGCCATTTCGAGCACTTGTGCTATCTCGAGTTCTCTTCTCAAGAGCTTTGTTAGTCTGGAACGTCTTTCTTTCCAGAAAACGTGATGTTGGAAAATTTGCCTGCTCATGCAATTTTTCCTTTCTGAGAGACATAGCACTGTGGGTGATTACACTTTTCAGTGTTATGTTTCTTTACAGAAACATTCCCAACAGTTTTCTTTTGGACTTGTTTTTCCCACAAAGGTTTGGTCGCGACTGCCTTTCCTTAGTCAACAACCTTAGCTTTCTGACCAATGTTGTAGGTTATTTGAGAACCATCTTGTTGAGCACTAACAAATGTTATTCTTTTGTCACTCTTATTCAGAGTAGTAGAGCTATTTGTTTTTGTGTCCATCCCAAGTCCTCCATTTCTGAAGGATCTCTTAAATAAGAGTGTCACTAGCTTTGGCATTGGATTGAAAAGATAGTTCTTTCTTCTTGAGTTCCTCATTTTCAGAAAGAAGATCTTTATTTTCCTTTTGGAGTATATACATTGCCTTTCTGTGTAACTTCTCCGTCTCAGATATTTGTGCTTTGAGAAATGCATTTTGAGCATCCTTTTTCTCAGATATCTTGAGTAATTGTGAATTTTCCTTCACAAGAGAATTCTTTTCTTCTTCAAAAATGTCGGCTCTAGCTCGGACCATTTGAAATTCTCTTTGTAGAGACTGTTATCTTCGAGATATTCTAAATTTCGATTTCTTCCTCATCACTCTCATAATTTATGAATTGAGTAATGTTGGTTACCTCACAACCATTAGGCAAGGCTCAATGTTGAGCAACTGATAGATTTCCAAGAACCCCACATAATTCCCTTTTCTTTTAACCAAAGTCAACGAATTCATGAGTGATGCCACATAATTCTGGAGAAGGTAGTTTGGAGTCATCTGAGTCTTCTTCCTCAGATTCTGACTCAATATCAAGAGTATCCAGTTGGATTTGAATCTTTTTCCTTTCTTCAGTGAGCATAGCTCTCTGACCTCTCTTGAAGTTTCTTCTATCTTTCTGGTCACCTGTCTTTAGCTTATTGAAAACAGGGCAGTCTCTTTTAAAATGACCAGGCTTCTAACAATAGAAATAGATATCGTTTCCGATTTATGCTTCTTCAGTACTAGATGCTTGCTGAGCCGGCTTGTTCAGCGAGCTTAACAGCTGCATATTTTTGTACTGTGATAGTTTGAGCCTAGATGCTTTTTCAACTTCTCTTTGGCTTTTCCTCTCTCAATCTCCCGACTGACATATTTTTCTCAATTGCTTTACAGCAAGAGCATCTTCCTCAGTCATTTCTTTGGTATCCTTCTTTCGTATACCTTGTATTACTAAAGCAACATTGTGAACTTTCTCAAAGAATTATTTGTTCTCTCCGAGTAGTTTCATAGTCGATGAGCTAAGTGGGAAAAGAGTTCTACTGGAGTGATATTTGGCATTCCTTGGTTGAAATAAAAATATTGAGTATGTTCCCAGTTTTGATTCAAGCTTCTCACAATAGTCTTAACCTTTTCAGAGTTAGAGTATCTCTCACTTTCACCAAGTGCAGCCATTTCACTCATCAATGTTGTGAACCGGAAATCTAGTTCTTCAAGAGTCTATGTGGGACCTTGTTTAAAGTTTTGGAATTTGAGCTTCAAAACTTCGAACTTATTTTCCTTTGTTTTTCAAAGGTCATGCAGATTTCTTCAATCACCAAGCCACTTTTGCTTTTGCACCCATAGGCTTATAATCGTATGTGCTCTAGAGTGGAACATATGATGATATTGCGAGCCTGACCATCCAGTCGATTTCTCTTGGCATCTTCCGATGTCCAGAGCTCTCTGGGCTTTGGCTCGTAAACAACTTGACCAATAGGTCTTCCACTGGTCGACACACCTGTTTGTGAGGAATCACCACTTGGTTCTTCATCAGTGGGAACTCTGTCTCTACCATTAGAAACCTCCATGACCTTCTTGAGTTGTTGAATGACTATGGGGCCATTCTTTATTACTTCGATCATTTCGTCACTGATGGCTTCTAGGTGGAGCATCATGTTGTTCTTCCATTTCTCATAGTTCTCTGGCTTGAGAATTGGAGCGTCACTTAAAGACATCCTGCAGCAAACACACTTACAAACAAATCAAGTGTAGGTGAAAAGCAGTTAGTGGGCACTTATATGGGATCTAGGTTCAGTGCACAAGGCTTGGGAACCTCCCACTCTGATACAACTTGTTGGTCCAGATAACGGCAAAGGAAAAGTCTTAGGGGGGGTGAATAGTCTTTTACAACTTTTGTCGATAAACATAATTTCTCAGATATCTGTGAAGATATCTGATACTTAATTTCAAAGAGCGGAAGACTTTTCTGTGATAAGTGCATGTGCTCAGCAGGATATAATGTGTTTAAATACTAAGCAGGATAAACAGAACGATAAATAAATTACTGAAAGTAAATAACACGTCTTTTATAGTGGTATCTGAAGGTGGCGTAATCCTTCAACTAATCCACTTCGGTCATTCTCAGACTAAGACAGATAAATGAGTTCACCTTACAAATATCTTCTCTCGATTCCTAAATACACTAGGTTCCCAACCAAGTGTTCCCCCCTGAGTTATTCCCCGGCTCCCAGCCAAGTACTTCCTATACTGTAAACCTTTGAGTTGTTCCTTAGTTTCCCAAACTAAGTACTTCCTATGCTCAGTAACCTTGGAGTTATTCCTTAGTTTTCCAAACTAAGTACTTCCTGTACTCCACGCCGTTTAAGGTGTTGGTTATGATGGTTTGTCAGGTGAGTAGTCTTACTAACTTTTCAGTTATTTAGGAATACTCTATAGAACAAGAATCACTTAACACACTTCACAATGTGTGGTGATATGTTCTTTACTGACCCAAGTCAATGTTAAATGTTCTGGAGAATGAAACTCAGATACTTGATCTTTTGATTCAACTCCTTCACATATAGCAATGCTTGTTAAGGATCAGGACACTTAGAACTTTCGTGCTACTTAGGATTCAAGAGCTTAGTCGCAACTGTAAGCTAAAGAGTAAGTAGGTTGAAGACTTGTATGCTTGAACGAGTTCGTTCTGTGTGTAAGTTCAAGGTGTTCAGTGTGTACTTCAAGCATTCTGAGTGGTGATATTTATAGTTGAATTTGAAGCCGTTTGAATAGTATCTGTCAGGCTCAATTCAAATTCAAACTATTGATATCTAAACATAGTACTGCAGAAGACATTGTCTCTTTTCAGAGATTTCCTCTTTTGTTCAGATGTCTCTGTCTGCACATTTATTGCATTGTACTATTTTTGTCCTGTAGTGCCAACGGAACTATGCATGCTTTCAGAAACATTGCATGTCCCTTTCTAGAGACCTTCACATCTCCAGATAACTGTTGAAACATTGTTTCCCAGAAACATAGTTTTATCCAGGGTATCTGAGTGTAGGTTTCTGTGGGCACTTTTCCTCATTCAGAAACCTTGTGTTCTCAGATATCTTTTGCAAAACTTGTTTATAGAGAAACAATTGTTTCTCTAAGATATCTGGACATAGGTGTCTGATGAGACCAATTTCATTTATAACTAGCAATCTTGTGCGCTTTCAAATCTTCAAATTTGTTGAACTCTCCTGTCGGATGCCTTCTTCTTGGTCTTCTTCAAAGATATAAAAATTACATTCAGAGACCTAACATTCTATACAAGATTTGCTAGTCTAACATACTTAGTGATTTTCCTCTTTTATAGTGTTCAAGTGAACCAAGAGTACTACTAACCACCTTTCTGAGCTAGGATAAGTCATTAGGTTGCCGATCAAAATCTAAACAGATATTCCTAACAAATTCTTTTGTGCATAAATTAGAAAGAAGTGCAATTATCTTATGTCTTATTACTACTCCATCCTCTCTGAAGTTTCTTTATGTTATATACTGGGAGGAATGCTTATTTAATTAAACACTTTTTTCTCCATTCTTTTATACATTATGAAAAGCACTAAATCTATCATAAAGTGGATTTTAATTTATTTTGAACTTTATCATGATTTTTATGAAATTAAGATTATAATACATGTTAAATGCAAGAAACCCAAAAAAATTCTCTCACCTTATTACGCTCACATGTGACTAATGGTATTAGGTTTTCCGTTAAACATCAGGATCTTTTATGTGACATACCCGTCAAACTAAAATTAAAAAAAAAAGTTAAAAGTACAAATATAATGAAGAAAACTTAGAGGGTTTGGTGCTATTTTTTTAACTTAGAGATTTCACGTGCGCTCTCTCCTTTAATTCTTTAATTTTTTATTTTATATAATTCCTGTGGTTATTTGTATTTAACCCTATATACTTCATATTTATTGTTTGCTTGAAGCCTCAAGTCGATTAATAGAAATGGTTCTCAACTAGTAGGAATGTAGGATTTAATATTATTAATGACTACTACCCTGTCTTAATTTTTGTAATATTAATATTAATTGAACATTTTAAATATTTGATGACTAGATGATAAGATATATACTGGTGAGAGATTTATATCCTATAATACATTTTTTTAAATGATTTTGTGACACTTTAAGTTGGTTTTTGTGACATTTTATTATCCACATGGCATCTCATGTGGCAAAAAGGGCTATAAAAGAAAATAAGTTTTGTAGAAGGCTAGTTTGGAATATATTTTTTGGTGGAAGGCTATTTTGGCAATTCATTCATTTCTCTTACACTAACTATCCGTCCACATAATGATTTTGGAGGAGATTCAAGATATGGTAAATCAACGTATGCATTTATCATTTTGCATTTATCATTTTTCTTAGATCAAGTCCATTCCCCCGTCACACAAACAAAGAGGTGCTATTGTCCTTTCCACAGAGACTAGAAAATCGTGTTTTGCCCCCATAACCGCCGGTTTGTCGACCAAACAACTATACTGAGAGCTCAGATATATATATATACACTCGCCACACGCTCATTGTGCACAATCTTGGTGCAACTCGCCATGCACTCCATCTCATCCTACGAAGCACATCGTGTTGGATCTTTTTCTTTTTCCTTTCTGATTCCTCTCCTCTAAACGGATTTCTTTTGATGGTGTTGGTCCAGATAACGACAAAGTAAAAGACTTGTGGGGGGGGGGGGAATATACTTTTCAAACTTTTAACAATAAAACAGTTTCTCAGATATCCGTGAAGGTATCTGATGCTTATATTCAGAGAGCAAAAGACTTCAGTGATAAGTGTACGTGCTCAGCAGTCTATAAACTGTTTAAATACTCAGTAAGCAATAAATACGCAATAAGTAAAGTGCAGAAAGTAAATAACGCAATAGTTTATAGTGGTATCTGAGGGTATGAATCCTCAACTAATCCACTCGCCCTTTCTCAGGACTTGATTCCACTAAGATAAGATATTGAGTTCCCCTTACAAAGTCCTATCTCTTGATTCCTTTATCACTAGGTTCCCAACCGAGTGTCCCCCCTGAGTTGTATCCTGGTTTTCCCAACAAATTACTTCCTCTACTCAGTAACCTTTGAGCTATTCCTCAGCTTCCAAAGCCAAGTACTTCCTATGCTCAACCGCCTGTGTGGTGTTGGTTATGATAGTTTGTCGTGAGGTGCTCTTATAACTTATACTTATCTTAGAGTGCTCAGAGAAACAATCTTACTTAATACACTTTTCAATGTATGGTAAGTTGTTTCATCGACTAAGTCTTGATGTTGTTCAAGAGAATGAATCACAGATATGAGTCGCAACTATATCTTCTGGATTCAACTCCTTCACAATATGCAATCCTTGTTAAGAACTTTCGTGCTACTTAGAATTCAAGAGCTTTTATCGCAATAGAAAGCTAGAGAGTAAGTAGGTAGAAGGTTTATATGCTTCAATGTAATGTAAGAAGTTCTGTGTATTCCGTGTATCTTTCAAGCATTCTAAGTGGTGATATTTATAGTAAAAAATCATGCCGTTTGAATAGTATCTGTTAGGCTCAATGAAATTCAAACTAACGATATTTGAAGTTAGTACGACAGTGAGCTTTGTCTCTTTCCAGAGATTTCCTCTTTTGCTCAGACATATCTGTCTGCATAATTAATGCACTGCACTAACTTTTGTCCTGTAGTGCCAACGGAACAATACAAGCTTTCTGAGGCTTTGCCAGTCCTTTCTCAGTGACCTATAGTACATCAGAAACCTATTGAAATACTTGTCTTCCAAAGACACGTAATTTCTTCAAAGTATCTGAGCCAAGGTATCTGAGGAGACACTTTTCCTTAGTCTTCAGCAATCTTGTGCAGTCTTCTGATCTTCAATAAAGGCTTCCTTCTGCTGGATTCTTGCTTCTTGGTCTTCGTCAAAGATATAAAAATTACACTCAGAGACCTAACATCCTATACAAGATTTGCTAGACTAACATACTCAGTAAACTTCCTCTTTTACAATGTTCAAGTGAACTAAGAGTACTAGTTACCTTTCTGAGCTAAGATAAGTCATTAGGGTTACTGATCAAAATCTAAACAGATATTCTTAACAAATTTCCCCCTTTTTGATCAGTCACGTATGACTATCTAAAAACCTATCATGAACTGGATGAGGAAACAATCCAACACTTCAACATTTATTAAGATCTTTCATTTCTTTTTATTTAAGTGCAGAAAGTAAACATCAACCAAATCACAAGGTGTGATCTTTGCTGACAAGTTATCTTTTCATTAGATAGGTATCTGAGAGTAAGTTCATTAGATAGAATTACAAGTGAGAGTTCAGATAACTTTTACAAGATTACAATCAGCAAAAATCAAAAATACACAACTAAGTAGGACAACAGGAAGTTCCAAGTTCCAAGTGAACATCCTACTAGTTGGTCTTCAAGTCTTCAGTCTTCAGCTTTGAAAAACCCTATCACCATATCTCTTGACATCTTCTGAGTATTCAAGGATGTATGTTTTGACTTTCAGTTCTGCATTCCTTGTTGCCAAAGCAATCTCCTTGTAAGATTTGGTGGGTAGGTTCTTGATCATGCTTTTGATCCAAAGGTACTTGCCCCGTTTCCAGACATGTACTAGCTGCTCTTCAGTGGGTTTGTAATGACCATATATCTCTCTCAGATATTTTAGGTCTCCCAAGTATTGTTCCTTAGTCAAATAAAATGACTCATAAGGTTCAACCTGCAGCTTTGTTCTTGACCCAAATTCATCTTCAATAGTGTGCACATCCTCTGGTCTATGATAAGGGCATTCTTCAGATAGGTCATTCTTTCTGGCTGTTTGCCTGACTTCTATTTCAAAGTCTAGCCACTTCTTGACTCTATCTCTAGGGAGTAGCTCTGGTCTGCCTTTTCTCCATGCCATCATCTGTCTGTAGATAGGTACTAGTAGTCCTCCTTCATTGACTAGAAGATTCTTCAATTTCAGTATCCAGTAGACATTCTTCTGATGAATGCACTGCCAAATAGTGGAATCAAGTTCATCAACCTTTACATACTCAATCTGAGCATGTTCAGGCTTTGGTGGTAGCACTCTACCAAACTTGATATCCCTTTCCCTCTTCCTCTTCTGTTTGTAGTTTAAGCCTTTCATAGAAGGGTCTTCAGATGGGGTACCTTGCTGAATTGACTTAGTATTTCTAGAAGGTGTCCTTGCTGCTATAGGAATTGCAGCTATAGGTTCAGACATTCTGCTTGTTCCTCTTTTCCTGTGAACAGGATTTATATCTTCCTCTTCATCATCATCCTCGTCATCAGAATGATGTATGAACATCAATTCTTTGCAGCTATCTTGGCCTGTTTTCCTTCTCTTTCAGAGATCTCTCCTTCTTCTTCTTCTTCTTCTTCTTCTTCAGAGTCTCTGTCTTGTCTTCTCCTTGAGCTCTTGGCAGCTGTTGGAGGTTTCTGAGATCTTGCCCTAGATCTTGTAGTCACCATCTGTAATTCTTGACTTGGGGTTTTGGTTTGGGATTCTTCAGGATACATCTTTTCTTTACCCTTACCTTGTACTCTCCTGGAACTTCCTTCCCCCTTAGTCATAGGAGACTGATCAAAACCACCTAGGATTCTGGCATACGATTCTGACAGAGAGTCAAAATTCTCTTGTAGACAAATGTAAGCTTCAGTGAGTTGTTGCATCTCCTTTCTGAGGTCTGCATTTTGCTTTTCAATTCCAGTTTCCTTGTTTGTCAATTTGGAAACTTCAGCAACCACTGATTGTATCTTTGCAGATGCAAGCTAGCATTGTCATAAGCAACCTGCATAGTTGTGTTGTCTAGATCCTTAACCATACCAAGGTCTTTATGCTTTAGAACCATTGAGGAGGTTCTTTGTGAAAGAAGTTCAGCAAACTTGGTAAATTCTGGTGGTACTGATTCAGTGACCTCCTTGTCTTAAGCTTCCAGTTCCTTCATAATCTTGATCAATGTTTTTTATCTATTCTCATAATCAATTGTGTTTACATTAGGAACTTTGTTGTAGATGGTGGGAGATAGAATGTTCTCTTGAGATGTGAACAAGAGTTTGTGGATTCTTGGCAGAAAATCCAGGATGGTCAGCATCTCCTAGCTCTTCTTCTTCTTCTTCTTCTTCTTCTTCTTCTTCTTCTTCTTCTATGTCTTCATTTCCTAATTCAGCAATCATTTCAGACACAAACTTCTTTCCTTTTCCAGGAGAAGAAGGGGCAGATGCTATTTCAGCATTCTTCTTCTTGATGTTAGGAGCTTCCTCAGTATCAACTTCTTCCATTAGCTTATGTGCATCAAGGACCAGTTGTTTCTGCTCAGCAAGGGCTTCTACCTCCTTGCGAGACAACTCTTCAATCTTCTTCAAATTGGCTTCTTTTTCAGCAACCTTGGTTTCCAACTCAAGGCGCAAGTGCTCTTCTTCTTCCAACATTTGTTTAAGTTGGGCCACCCTTTACTCAGCTTCCTGTAGTTTCTGAGCGGTGTCATCAGCAACGTGTCCAACTTCTTCATCTTCTTGCTTAGTTGGAGAAGGGTTAGATGATCTCTGATGAGATTGAGGAGGAGAATTTTTCTTCTCAGGTAGCTTCTCATGGTGAGGCATTATTTCGCCTAGTAACTCCTCCCGCACTGTGAGGTGCATTATCATCATCATCCTTGTGAGAATCATCTTTCTTTCGTAAGGATGAGGAGACTTTTTTTTTCTACATCATTTTCATCAGTCTCCTCGTCAGATAGCAGATCTATCACTTCTTTAAGTATCACCGGCTTACTTCCCACTTCTTCTTGTTATGAGGGTGCTGACGGAATTTTCAGCGGCACCATGGGGTTAGAAGCTAGCCGGACCCTTGTACTTCTATTTGCTTTCTGAAAATCTTCAATGAGGATTTCTGCAACTACATCTTTGAACAATAAGTTCATCAAGGTTGCATGGTCATATTTTTCAGTAGGAAGCAACGCATGAATGTAGCATTCAAGTTATTTAGCTTTCATCCTTCTTATAAGATCATCAAGAATTTGTGCAAGAACCATCAGATCAAGTCTTCTAATTTGCCATCTTTTAAAGGTGGAGATGATCCGAAGTGCACGATCCTTGAACAACTCAAGCTAATCTTCATCAGACGTAACTACCCTTGTAGTTTGATGTGAAGTACCCTCATTTTGAGCCTGAAAGAAAATGGAGTTTTGATTAAGTATCAGAACTTGTTCAAATATCTGAGTTTCAAAAGTGTCGGGTTTCTGAGTTACCTGTATCACAACAACAGGCTCAGATGGGTTGACTTGAGAGGTGGAAGGACCCTCAGATATCCTTGGAGGAGACTTGGGCGTCTTATCCTCCTCAACATCCATTTCTTTCGAACTCGAGAATAAAAGTGTTAGTACACTTACAAAGATTTAATAGGATTTCACACACAATGGTATCTGAGATGTCTACCTCTCTGACAGGAGGCTCAGATATGTGTCTCTCATAAACCTTTGAGGTTTCTGGAATATCCTTTGATGTTTCTGGCTTTTCAGCCACATCATCTTTCTTCTCAGTTTGAACCTTTAAGAAAAATAAGAATGGGTTAGAAAGATCATTGGAGGGAGATTTCTGAGAGTATAAACTAGAATCTTCAGCTACCTGTGTAACAGGCTCAGATTCCATGTTGATGGAGGGAATAGAATCCTCCTTCTCAGACTGTGAGGAAAACTTTGCAGTTTCCTCTCCTTCCTCTTGTGTAGGAAGCTTTTCAGATCCTCTCCTTCCTTATTTCCTTTTTCAGCCTATAACAAAGATTAAACAATAAGATACAAGACATAAAACATAGAATTTTTACAAGTAAAGAGTTAAACCACTCAGTAACCTGATCAATGCCAGGCTGATTGGTCTCTGGAACTTGTGGTTATTCCATGTGTTGGTCTTGTTGTCCCTTGACAATATCTCTGTTTGAAGTTTCAGGCACTTCAAGCCTTTCCTGAGTGTTTGACTCAGTTGCCTCCCATAGTTGATCTCCCTGAGTCTCAACATTAGGTTGATCCCTCCCAGATTGGAGTTGGGGAACCTGTCCAATCACAGGATTTAAATCAACAACACCATCGCCTCCGACGATCTCAAATGCCTCTACCAAGTAATCATCTCGATCGCCAGGTCGGGATACTTGTGGTTGTTGTGGTGATCCGGATCTTGATGGAGTAGGAACAGCAGTGATAGTTCTCTCCGATCACCAAAGAATGTTTTGTATCGATGCATTCATCAGGTCATCAAGTACAACTGCATCATTCATCAGGGCATCATTAATATCCTTCAAAGTGGAAGCCCCTGGAAGAGTGTTTCCTCGAGACATGGTTACTTGTTCAGCAACCTGTGATGCAGGGACTTCATCAGCAACCTCATTCCTTTCTAAGAATGGGTCAAATTCCAAATCATTGGCTTCTTCAGCAGATAGCGGCTGGGACGATCAACCCTCTTAGCATCAAGAGTGGTACCGCAGACCATGGTGTCGGTCAAGGTGGCAATGGTATCTTCAACACTATGGTCGACACCTTTGTGGCAAGATCTACCGCTGAGGTGCCTCCTCGGCACATGCCTTCTTCTTGCCTCCGCTTCACGCTTCTTCTTTGGCACAACATTTTCCTCGTAAATGTCTTCTCTGGCCTCTTCCGGTTCCTTCGCTGAGCTCATTAATTGTATTTGCAAACAAGATCACTTTGCAATTTCTCCATTCCCCCTAAGCTTTATGCCAAGCTTCTCTAGAATGTAGCATATCTTCAGACCAAAGCTGATAGTATGCTTGGGCTCAGCAAGATCACCTTTCACAATAGGCTCAAAGCCTTGAAGTTTGTCAACAAACCTTAGAAAGATGTACTTCCCCCAGTTGAAGGGCTCAGCTCTCTCCTCCAGAGTGTTGAGGAATGCCATCATTCCCCATCTTTCCATGCTGATCTGGTCAGCTCCACCATGATTTAAATCAAAACACCTATGCAATACAAGGGCTATCAAATCCCAAGGTTCAACAAGATTTCTTCTCCTGACAACATAATTGTCAAACCCTGTTGGAGTATCATCCTTTTCAAGATTTCTGTAGAGAGAGTAGAAGATTTCTGCACTCTTGATTGAGGTATCTGGTACATACTCAGTACCTTGGGTGGGTAACCGAAAGAGTGTGCTGAAGGATTTCAAATCAAGGTTTATGTCAACACCTTGAACCTTCGTTGTGATGCACACTTCTCCAGTGCCATCGTCTTCAATGATGGTGGAATTATTACAGAATTCCAACACATCCACAGTAGAGGTGCAAGTGGGCCTTGCAGAGCAAAACTCTTTAATCTTTACCTTTTCAAGTAAAGACAGCCCATGCTTCATATCTGCTTGGTTATTGGCAGCACCAAGTAGGTACTCGACACTCAGAAAGGCCCTAGGCGCTAAAGTAATCAAGAGGTCAAGAAGTCGAAATGACTATAACCATAAGCAACACCCGCTGACTGATGCGGAAGAGTCCGGTACTTGACTAAAAATGAGTACAAAATGTGTAAGATGTTTGTTTCTATTTTTCTCTTGCTTGAGGACAAGCTTCTCTTTGTTAGGGGAGGGTGAGATGTGCATCTTGTGTTGTTTGTTGTTTCAATTTTTTCTTTTCTGTTTGTCAGTTGTTTCCTTTGAGTCTGAGTTAACTGCTAGGGTCGAGCCCATTTTGCTAGTGTTAAACCCTTTTGATGCTTATGCTTTGAATATTTTCTAATCAGTAGTGGAAGCGGAAAAAATTTGTAAGTTTGTTTCCTCTGTAAAAAGGAAGTCTAGTTAGTTCTTTAGTCCAAAAAGCCTGTGAGAAGCCTTTAATGCTGATGTAAAAATCTTGTGCAAGCTTTGTTTTTTGTGATTTCTGGGTAGAGCAATTCTTTTATTAAAGTTATTGCACCACTTCATACTTATGTGTGCTCTTAGTAGTTGAGGATGACAAACGGCATGTCCTCCATTCTTTTCTTGCGACTGCTCTTTACCTTTACTGGAGCCATCTTGTAATTGATTATCGAGTCTGTCTGCTGTTCCTAAAAATATATATATTATAGTCTCGGGGTGGATCTATGGTCTTAATTGATCACCGTTAGTCGTGTTAGGCGTGTTTCAAATACTACCACATACCGCGTATTTAAAAGCTACATGTCCGTGAGGTTGATGGCACGTATACCAAACTGACATGCACAAAAATGCAGACTTTCGGTAAAATAGACACCTACTAAAATTGAGACAAAAAAGAGCCCAATGAGGCCAAACGATAAAGCACACAGGGCATTTATTATGATCTAAAAAATAGTGTGCAAAATATGAAAATATAAAAAATTTGAGCAAAAAAGGAGCAGCAATCAGTCTTTGTTCTCATTTATTTGTCTAGAGTCGCGCGTTCAAGTCCCTTTTGACTTGACGAATTGAGTACGTTAGCATAAGAGATTTGTGGCATTCTGTGATGAATGTCACCGCCCAGCTTTATTCTTGAGCGTTTTTAACTCGCTGGACACTTCCAGCTGTGAGAGGGTGGCTTAACTGATTATCTGTGAGGGACTCTGGGATTAACTCTAAGTTCTTTTTTACTTTGGAAACAAACTTGTTTGAATTTTTCTTTGTTTTCTACCAACGTTAGAAGGATTTTAAAGCGTTTGCATCTTTTGGGTTTAATGTTAGCATTGTTGGCTCGGTAACTTGGTAGTTTAATTCCTTTGTGCTTATTTGCTTAGAGTTTAGTCGAGTCTAGTTTAGTCTGTTTGCTCGAGGACGAGCAGAGACAAACTGGTTTCTGAGCTTATTAATTAAACGTCCAGTGTTGTTTGAAAATTATCATTAAAAAGGAAATTTTTCAAAACACAAGAGATAGTTGACTTCTGACAGATAGTACTGTTTGACTACTTCTCTCTTTTTGTGTTCCCCCTTACTTAGTGGCCTCACATATCTGAATACCCATTTCGGATACCTCTTTAACCAATTTGACACATAGCCACGATATCTGAGTGCCTGTCTCAGATATCTTCTTCTCTCTTTAAGTGCCTTTCTTTTCAGAAAGCCTTATTCTTCTGTATTGGCTCATTGAGTTCCCGTCCCAGTGACCAATTTAGCACCTTGGCAATTCCATTAACCCAAGACTATGTCTCAAGGCTAGGAATCTGCTCTCTTGCAGAGGCTTTGTGAAGATATCTGGAAGTTGGTCTTCTGTACCAATCTTGAGTATCTCAATATTCCCTTTTTCAACATGATCTCTGATGAAGTGGTGTCTAACATCAATGTGCTTTATTCTTGCATGGAACTTAGGATTCTGAGTGATTGCAATAGCACTTGTGTTGTCACAGAAAATGGGAGTTTTCACTTCATTGATCTCATAGTCTCTGAGTTGTTGTTGTATCCACAAAATTTGTGAAGCACAACACCCATCAGCAATATCCTCTGCTTCTGTGGTTGATGTGGCAATTGAGTTTTGTTTCTTGCTAAACCATGATATCAATCTAGTACCAAGGAATTGACAAGTTCTTGAAGTTCTTTTTCTATGAAGCATTGATCCAGCATAGTCAACATCTGAATAGCCAACTAAACTCAATACACTTTCTTTTGGATACCACAATCCAACTTCTACAGTACCTGTAACATACCTTAGAATCTTCATAGCAGCGTTATAGTGTGATTGCATTGATTTGTCAAATCTTGCACATACACCAACCATATATCGAGTATTTGTCTGCTAGTGAGGTATAGTAGAGACCAATTAATTTCCTATACTTGTGTTCGTCAACACTCTTGTCAGATTCAGTATAGGTCATCTTGGTTCCAATGCTCATAGGTATCTTAGCATTCTTTTCAGAAGGCTTTAGATTAAACTTATTGAGCATGTCTTTTGCATACTTTGTTTGACTAATGAATATTCCATCATCAAGTTGCTTGACCTGCAACCCTAGGAAGTAATTCAATTCTCCCATCATGCTCATCTCAAATTTATTTTTCATGAGCTCAGCAAAGTCTTCACAAAGTTTCTTGTCCTTGGATCCAAAGATTATGTCATCAACATAAACTTGTACTAAGAGTAGTTTCCCTTCATGGTTCAATGTAAAGAGAGTTTTATCAACTTCACCTCTCTTGAATCCACTTCCCAGCAAGTACTTGGCCAAAGTGTCATACCAAGCTCTTGGAGCTTGTTGAAGTCCATATAGAGCTTTCTGAAGCTTATAGACCATCTTGCTTTCTGAGGAAACTTCAAAACCAGGCGGTTGCTTAACATAGACTTCCTCAGCAAGCTCACCATTTAGGAATGCACTCTTGACATCCATTTGGTAAACTTTAAATCCATTATGAGCTGCAAAGGCTATAAATAGTCTTATTGCATTCAATCTTGCAACTGGAGCATATGACTCATCAAAATCTAATCCTTCAGTCTGGGTGAATCCCTTGGCAACCAACCTTGCTTTTGTTTCTGGTTACTTCACCAGATTCATTCATCTTGTTTATGAAAACACACTTAGTTCCTATGACAGATATTCCATCAATGTAGGGAACTAGTTTCCAGACTTTGTTTCTCTCAAATTGATCCAACTCTTCTTGCATTGTTAAGATCCAATCTTGGTCTTTTAATGCTTCTTCAATGGTCTTTGGTTCAATATCTGAGATGAAACATCCATAGAGAGAATTTGCATTTTCAGCAATTGCTCTCGTAGTTCTTACCCCTTGGTCTAAAGGACCTATCACATCCTTTACAGGATGATCTCTTATCCATTTGATAATGGGTTTAGAACTAGCAGGATCATTATCATTTTGATTCATTTCTATATCATTATGATCATGATAAGATACTTGTTAATTATCTAAGATATCTGGCACTTGTAATGTGCTTGGAATATCTGACACTTGTTCAGTGTCCTGGGTATCTGAGACAGGATTCACAGCAACCTCCTTCTCAGAGACCTCTTTATGATGAAGATTCTCAATGTCTTGATCCATTTCTGGATTTTCATAGGAAACTCTTCATCATGTCTTAGAGTCATCTGGTTGTTACTCGGCAATGATTGCCTTTCTTCGTCAGACTCATCCTCCAAGTGAATGACATAATCATTTCCTCTCTAAGATTCTTGTTCAGAATCCTTGATCATAAGTTCTTTGAACCTATCTGAGAGTTCTTCATTCAAGGGTACTTTTATGTTTCCTTCATAGAATACTACATGGACAGATTCTTCAATCTTTTGTGTCCTTTTGTTGTAGATTCTGTAAGCTTTGTTATTCATTGAATAACTAAGAAATACTCCTTCATCTACCTTTGGTTGAAATGTTCTTAGATAGTCTTTACCATTGTTAAGAATAAAACATCTGCAACCAAACACCATTAACTGTTTGATACTAGGGGGTCTACCAATCAATAACTCATAAGGAGTCTTATCATGGTGTTTGTTAATCAAACATCTATTTTGAGTGTAGCATGTTGTGTTTACAGCTTCAACCCAATAGATTTCACTTATTTCAGTGTCAGCAAGCATTTTCTTGCTGCCTCTTTTAGGGTCATGTTCTTCCTTTCAGCAACACCATTTTGTTGTGGTTTCCTTGCTGAAGATAGTTGATGTTGTATACCTTTGCAAGTACAAAACTCTTTTATGTATTGGTTCACAAACTCAGTACCATGGTCTATTCTGATCACAGATACCTTGTCATTTTTCATGACTCCAAGCTTATTCAGCAGGCTTGGTATCTTGACCCTTGCGTCAGATTTCTGTTTGAGGAAAACAACCCAAGTGAATATTGAGTAGTCATCCACAACAACCAGACCATACTACTTTCCTGCATAACTAGTTATTCAGGACTCAAAGAGATCCATATGTAACAGTTGCAGTGGCCTCACACTGGAATGTCTAGATTTAGACTTGAAAGATGTTTTGGCATGTTTCCCTAATTGGCAAGCTGAACATACACCATCCTTTTTGTATGCCATTTTAGGTAATCCAACAACCAATTCTTTCTTGGCTAGCTTGTTCAGAGTTTTGAAATTCAAGTGACTCATTCTTTTATGCCATAGCCAATTTTCTTCAGTGTAGTCAGATTGACTCACCATGAGGCATTCTTCAGTTGTGGCAGATGCCGAGTCAGCAACATAGAGACTTCCTTTACGCCTAGGAACCAAGACTACCTGCTTTGACTCATTGTCAATCAATTTGCAGAATTTGGATTTGATCTTCACTAAGAACCCCTTGTCAGCAAATTGACTCATGCTTAGAAGATTATATTTCAATCCCTTCACATATAGTACTCCAGTAATTGTAAGGGCTCCAATTTTCAGATCTCCAAATCCTACGGTTTGATTCACTTCTCCTCCTGCAATCTGATATCTGGTCATGTATTGCATACTCTGTAGTTAACCAGATTTGCTTTGTCTCCTGTCATGTGCTTCCCACATCTACTATCACAATGCCACGTTGGGTTCTTCTTTAGAGTGTTCTGCACAATACAGGAAACATGGAGTTAGGTTCTCATTCCAACAATGGAACCATCTAGACTAAAGTATATCCCCGTAGGAATCAACTTTTGAATGAATTTCTTAGGGACATTCTTTTGTCTAGTAGGAACATAAGGAGGAATTCTAGGTAAATGACTAGTATCATTATTATCAAGAACTATTTTCCTTCTTGGTGTGTTCCTTGGTGCTCCTCGTGGTGCTTTCAGATACCTGTCAGGTTGCTGAGTCTGCTTTTCACCGAACTTAGCTTTCCGTGTCAGATTTCTTTCTAGCCCTGGCATTCAGATTGCTTGTGGTTTGTTCTTTCTTCCACTTCTGATGATTATTGTGAGCAACCTTAGCTTTCATCCATCGTTCTTGCTCTAGTTTGTAATCATGAGCAAGCTGTTTCCTGATGGCTTTATAGCCAATGCCATTTCGAGCACGTGGTGCCGACTGAGATCTCCTCTCAGCAGCCTTACTTGTCTCTGGGTCATTTTTCTTTCCAGAAAACGTGACATTAGAGAATTTGCCAGCTCCAACAATCTTTCCTTTTTGAGAGACGTAGCATTGTGGGTGATTACACTTTCCAGTGTGTTGGTCCTTTTCAAGAACTTTCCCATCAGATTTCTTTGGGACTTGTTTTTCCCTCAAATGTTTGGTCACGACTGCCTTTCCTTTGTCAGCAACCTTAGCTTTCTGACCAATGTTGTAGGTTGTTTGGGAACCACCTTGCTGACCACTAACAAACGTCATTCTTTCATCACTCTTGTTCAGAGTGGTAGAACTATTTGTTTGAGTGTCTAGCCCAAGTCCTACTTTCTCTAAAGCATCTCTTAAGTAAGAGTGTACTTCAGTGAGAGTGTCACAAGCTTTGGCATAGGATTGAAAGGACAATTCTTTCTTCTTGAGTTCATCATTGTCAGAAAGAAGACCTTCACACTTCTTGTGAAGTTTATCCATTGCTTCTTCATGCAACTTTCTTGTCTCAACTATCTGTGCCTTTAGAAACATTCTCAGCATCCTTTGTCTCAGATAGCTTTCGCAGTTGTGAGCACTCCTTTTCAAGAGATTTCTTTTCTTCCTCGAAAATTTTGGTTCTAGATATTTGATTCCTTCCTCATCACTCTCATAATTTATAAATCGAGAAATAGTGGTTACCTCATCAGCCATTAGGCATGGCTCGATGTTGGAGTAATCTGGATAGACCTCCTCAGCAACCTTGCACATTTCTTTCTTCTTTTGACCGAAGTTAACCAATTCATGAGTGATGCCACACAACTCTGGTGATGGAAGTTTAGAATCATCCAAGTCATCATCCTCAGACTCAGAATCAAGAGCAAGAGCATCCAGTTGGATTTGAATCTTCTTCATTTCCTCAGTGAGCATAGCTCTCTGACTTCTCTTGAAATTTCTCCTATCTTTCTTGTCACCTGTCTTTAGCTTGTTATAAGCTGGGCAGTCTCAAAGTGACCAGGTTTCTAACAATAGAAACAGATATCATTTCCGATTTCTGCTCCCTCAGTACTCGATGCTCGCTGAGCAGGCTTGTTCAGCGAGCTAGTCAATTGCATGTTTTTGTACTGGTGATAGTTGGGACCTAGATGCTTTTTCAGCTTCTCTTTGGTCCTTCTTCTTTCTATTTCCTGACTGACGTACTTTCTCATGTGCTTTACATCAAGAGCGTTTTCCTCAGTCACCTCTTTGGTATCCTTCTTTTCAGAAGTACCTTGAGTTACTAGAGCAACATTCTACGATGTTTCAGCAATCATATGTCCTCTTTGCTTTGTCTCATAGTTGACAGTTGCCAAATGTGAGAAAAGCTCCACTGGAGTGATGTTAGGCATTCCTTGGTTGAAATAGAAGTACTAAGTGTGCTCCCAGTTTTTATTCAAGCTTCTCATGATAGTCTTAACCTTTTTAGAGTTAGAGTATCTCTCACTTTCACCAAGTTTAGCCATTTCACTCATCAGTGTTGTAAATTTGAAATCAAGTTCCTCAAGTGTCTCAGTGGGACCTTGTTTGAAATTTCGGAATTTGAGCTTCAAAACTTCGAACTTGTTTTCCTTGGTTTTCTCAATGCCGGCACAAATTTCTTCATTCACCGACTGTGCTTCTTTGCTTTTTGCACACCAGTTTACCTTTGTATGTGATGCAGGTAGAACGTATAATGATGTTTGTTGCTTAGCCATCCAGCCTATTTCTCTTGGAATCTTCAAATGTCCAGAGATGTCTGGGCTTTAGTTCATACGCAATTTCACCAGTTGGTCTTGCACTCGATGTTGTACCAGATGTGGAGGAACCCGCAGCATCTGTTTCCTTATCTCGACCATTAAAAACCTCAGTGACTTGCTTTTCTCTTAGAATGATAATGGGGCCATTCTTTATTACTTCAATCATTTCGTCGTTGATAGTTTCCAGGTGAAGCATCATGTTGATCTTCCATTTCTCATAGTTCTCTGGCTTGAGAACGGGTGGATCGCTCAGAGACATCCTGCAGCAAACACTAAACAAACAAAGCAAGTGTACGTGGTAAGCAGTTAGCGGGCACTTATCTAGGATCTAGGTTCAGTGCAGAAGGTTAAAGAACCTCCTGCTCTGATACCACTTGTTGGTCCAGATAACGACAAAGTAAAAGACTAGAGGGGGGGGGTGAATAGTCTTTTCAAACTTTTGACGATAAAACAGTTTCTCAGATATCTGTGAAGGTATTTGATACTTATATTCAGAGAGCGGAAGACTTCAGTGATAAGTGCACGTGCTCAGTAGGCTATAAAGTGTGTAAATACTCAGCAAGCAATAAATACACAATAAGTAAAGTGCAGAAAGTAAATAACGCAATAGTTTATAGTGGTATCTGAGGGTGGCGTAATCCCTCAACTAATCCACTCGCCCTTTCTCAGGACTTGAATCCACTAAGATAAGATATTGAGTTCCCCTTACAAAGTACTATCTCTTGATTCCTTTAACACTAGGTTTCCAACCGAGTGTTCCCCCTGAGTTGTTTCCTGGTTTTCCCAACCAAGTACTTCCTCTACTCAATAACCTTTCAGCTATTCCTCAGCTTCCAAAGCCAAGTACTTCCTATGCTCAACCGCCTGTGTGGTGTTGGCTATGGTAGTTTGTCAGGTGAGCAGGCTCTTATAACCTTTACAGTTATCTGAGAGTGCTCTGTAGAAACAATCTTACTTAATACACTTTTCAATGTATGGTAAGTTGTTCTTTACTGACCCAAGTCTTGATGTTGTTCAAGAGAATGAATCACAGATATGAGTCGCAACTATATCTTCTGGATTCAACTCCTTCACAATATGCAATTCTTGTTAAGGATCAGGACACTAAGAACTTTCGTGCTACTTAGAATTCAAGAGCTTTTGTCGCAACAGAAAGCTAGAGAGTAAGTAGGTAGAAGGCTTGTATGCTTCAATGTAATGTAAGAAGTTCTGTGTATTCAGTGTATCTTTCAAGCATTCTAAGTGGTAATATTTATAGTTGAAAATCATGCCGTTTGAATAATATCCGTCAGGCTCAATGAAATTCAAACTAACGATATATGAAGTTAGTACGGCAGTGAGCTTTGTCTCTTTTCAGAGATTTCCTCTTTTGCTCAGACATCTTTGTCTGCGTAATTAATGCACTGCACTAACTTTTGTCCTATAGTGCCAACAGAACAATGCAAGCTTTCTGAGGCTTTGCAGGTCCTTTCTCAGTCAGAAACCTATTGAAATACTTGTATTCCAAAGACGCGTAATTTCTTCAAGGTATCTGAGCCAAAGTATCTGAGGAGACACTTCTCCTTAGTCTTTAGCAATCTTGTGCAGTCTTCTGATCTTCAATAAAGGCTTCCTTCTGCTGGATGCTTGCTTCTTGGTCTTCTTAAAAAATATAAAAATTACACTCAGAGACCTAGAATCATATACAAAATTTGCTAGAATAACATACTCAGTAAATTTACTCTTTTACGATGTTCAAGTGAACTAAGAGTACTAGTTACCTTTCTGAACTAAGATAAGGATTCTAAACAAATATTCCTAACGGGTGGCTCACGTCATCACTCAAGATCAACTTGTTAAAGTTCTTACCAAGCCATTGGGGACGTTCTCGTTTTCTTTCCTTCAGGTCCAAATTGTCCTGGCGATTGGCACGCCTAAGTATTTAGGAACATAGTCTAGACATACCAAAACATAACTTGTGGTATTTATAATATCATCGATGTGATTATACACCATCTTGTAGAATATGTATCAGGATAATGTTGATGTACCTTTGTACACATTGGGTTGGGTCTTCTCTTCCCCCTTTAATGATGCAACAAATTCGGGTAAAATCTATTTTTGGTACTCTAGTGTGAGACATTTTTGATTTTGGTGCTATAGAGTGGTCGTGTCCAATTTATGTACTAATTATCATTTAACTATGTACAATTTAGGTACTAATTGGATTTATGAGGTGCACCATCGCATTCATGTGCAAGCGAAAGTCAAACGCCGAAAGATAGACATATAAAATTGACCGTTACCGATATATATTGAACGTCTCCATTCCAGCGTCAGATTCTTCCTCGGCAAATTCTTTTTTGTAGACTTTTTCATCAATTTTGTTTCAATTGACTTTCAATTGATTCAATTCACGTGAAATTGGAATTATGTTAATTGTAACTTGGTATTGATTTGCACACCTACCATTTAATTTACAATTAATACTTTAATCATAAATAGTACTTAAATTAGACCACTCTAGAGTATGAAATATAAACATGTCCTTTAAACATTTCGCATCTTCACGTGTACAATGAAATATAAAACCGAAACCAAGGCTTTATGCTGGGTAGAATTAGAAACCTCTATAGAGAATTAAATTAACTATCAAAGTGATACAGATTACAGAGTATTAAAGATGACATTATCTTCATGGGAAAATCTGTGCATAGATCCCAGGGCTAGTGGAAAAAGAAACACGCTTAAAAACAACATACATTTACACCGATTCCTGATTTAAGTTATATGCAGGTCCCTCTCTCTGTCAAGAATAAAACATTAATAACCTTAAATGGTTAAGGGAACCCCAAAAAATGAAGATTAAAAAAAATTAAGCTACCAAAAAATGTTGCTTGTTACACTGGTGATTCATACAGGCCTCAGCTGGTTCTCAGTCTCTTCAGAGCTTGGTCGAACTCACCTGCTGTACTCGTAACTCCAGAACGTGCTAAGTTAGCCATAACATCATCCTCCTACATAGAGTGAGAGAACATCAAGATTTATCAAGTAAAAGGTTTCTATATTCTTGTGGAACTTGATCAATGAACCGGAAAGAAGCTATGGAGTTTTGATATTACACTAGTACTGTGTTTCTCAAAAGAATGTATACACAATAAAAGGAATGAAAAGATGGACTCCCACCTTCATAGTGGAAGCTGGAGAATTTAAGTCGCTATTCCTAGTCTTCCCAAGATCAATTTGCACTGAGATGTTAGCTTGTGAAAGATCGACTCCAGAACTCTGTAGTGCTTGTGTAAGAGTATTCAACAATCTGCCAATAAAATGATTTCAAGTGTCAATCCCAAAATAAAATCCCAACAACTTAAAACGGTATTAAACTTATTTCAGGTATGGGTAAAGACTACAAAAGATTAGAAAACTCTTGAAATTGGTTTTTTTCACAGTGCAAGTAGAGACTTGTGAAATTGTTAAGATAAACCACATCACTGCATCCCCACGTGTTTTTTTTTTTTTGCATTAGTTTGAAGTGATTATATTTTCATATATTTAGGGAAAACTGTTTTTTCCTATGACTTGCTCCTCCATGGAATGAAGTATCTCTACATACTCCACATGTACAAAAAATGAGATAAATAAAACACTGAAACTGACAAAATTAGGAGCACAGTTTAGATGTTTCTTGGTCATTTGTTTGCCCGAGACATCTTGAGCTCACAGCCTTTGCCATTTGGCTCTAGTAATCTTTCAGTAATCAAATCAGCCGAATGAAGAAGGAAAAAAAAGAGGGTAAAACCTTATATGATATCATTAAGAGTTCTCACCTTCTTGAATAGACACTTGAGATGTTAATTGTCCCACTTTCAATCGTCACTTCCTGGTCTTTCATCTTATCTGCTGGAACAGTGGAATCATCCATAAATGATCTGTTCTCCAGAAGCTGAGATGTTGGCCAGGATGTGGTCTTATCCATATCAGATGCTAGTTTTGCTGAGATTGGGGAAGTCGCAATGGTCGGTCTAGCGAATGTGAAAATATTAGGCTGTACCGGTGGTTGAGCAGATACTGCCTTAGACGTTGGCTCAGGCTGCTGACCCCTCAGGCTGAAAATTGTAGAGGTACTTATGTCTGATTCTACCAAGTTATGTCCATTCTTGGGGATAGAAGGAGAAATCACAGCTTTGTTCTCAGCAAAAACAGATGCTACGCCTGAACCAGTGATTATTCCTGAGCGGGATCCATATAACCTTCAGCTACGGACAATTTTTCTGCAAGCCAGTAAATAGAAATAGTCATTAGTCAAGGACTCCGTTAGGAAACATTGTAATATGACATTGCAGGTTGATTTCCCAGAATTAATTTACCCATTGCATAATCTTGCTGGTTCATGATTCCAGACATTGTATGAACTCTCATATTTTGTTACCTTCTCTTGTAAGAACTGAATGTACCGATAACCTGCAAAAGTATTTGACAATATTAATTTTCAACAAGAACTATCATAGTTCTAATCTGGACAACTCATTCTCTGGTTCCATTTAACTACCTCTAAGAGAAAAGACGCCTTGTCTCTCTTTTGATCACTGTTAGGGATTATCTCTCTCAGCTTCTGAAATCTGCAATAACACCAACTCTTTAAGGTACATACATGCACAGACTGCTGTCTTGATATTTTCTATTTCTGATATCACAATATGTGTTATCAATTAATATATCTTATGTTCTGACACAATAAAGAATTTACGGGTTACACAATTAGGACTACCAACAAATGTGCTATAAGTTCCGTGAACACGACAACTTGTGATTAACCAGGTAAGGACATTGTACAAACTATGTACTTGTAAATAAACCTGCTGTATGATTACATTATGTACTTGCATATATTCCATGCAGAACCTAACTACATACGAATACAAGATCCAAGGTTCCAAAACTTTAAGCCGCAAATTTGTAATTCGTTTGCCAACAAGACAAGGATTGCAAATTTGGGCAAGATTCCTTAAATGAAGAGAAAACCTATGTTGGCAGCACTAGCATTCTGATTTCATTTATTTGTTAAATTTGAGGAACTTAAGAAAATCGGGGGGAAAAAAAAAGGAAAGGGGGACAATCTAAACATACTTGCATATTGTATACAATGACATCCATGAAATTCTACAGGACAAGATATTCTTTATTTGGATTTCAGCATTTCGAAGCATAATATGATCATCATCATCCGCTTGGAAACTAACTATTTGATGTAGAGCACTATAAAAGCTGGTGTAACTGGATAAATGGTGGCTGTCAATTTTAGCGATGAATTGGTGACAGAAAGTAAATAGATTTTGGAACTTTAATTCTAACATGCCTGTCATTAATCTTGCTCCTCCTTCGCTGCTCTGTTGCCGAGTGTTTTGAACGTGGTGTGCTTGGCTTCTGATCTATGGTTTTCGCTTCCACTTTAATAGGAAAATTGCCTGTCATGCAGTACTCTAATAATGTTTTAACTTGAAAATGCAAGGATGTAATGAACAGACAACATCATGAGAGATGCGAAAGACACCTTTCGGGTGAGACGAGTTCTCCTTCTTAACAGCAAACTCTTCATCGTCTTCATCATCCTCATCATCTTCTTGGCCATTCTTAGCTGATGTTATCATATCCATGAAACTTTGTTTCTTCTGAGATGAAGATGGCCTGAAAGAAGAATTCATGATGAAAACCAGAAATACCGTGGACTCCTATATAGAGCAACGCGGAAGCAATATAAAAGCTGGTGACTCTGGAACAAGTGGAAAAATCAATTAAAAGGATAATGAAGATGACTGACTGTGAGGATGAGAAAGAGCTGAAGGTTCCAATATTATGCATATGAGATGTAGATGATGACTGTGACTGCCTTTCCACCAATGAAGGCCATTGTCCTCCAACAGCATTCATACCTGCTTCTGTCATATGGAAATTCTGCTATAATACATATTATCATTTTAACTTCCCGTAAAACAATTAAGTATTAAATTTACCTCGTCGAACATGCCTGTCAGCAGAAATATTCTCCTTCCCTGTCTTCCCAGTTTAACGACAGATTCATCCCAGAGAGTGAAACCACTTGCTGTTTGAGAACTACAGTTTGAATTTTCGCCATTTTTGTCGCACTACTAGCCTGTGCAGTGAATAAACTTGCCTCCGGCTTAAGAACCTTTTGGTTAAATAAGAGATAGTATATGTTCCTATGCCTCCAGGAAGAATATGCTCCACTGATGGAGGGGAGGTTGGGTAAGAGGCTTCTCGGCAGCAGCCAGTCAACTGTGTTTTCTTCTTTCGTGGAATTCTTCTCTACTAATTCTAATGGCTGTAAGAAGTCTTGAGTCTTAAGAAAGCTACCTGCCCGTTCAAACAGAAAAAATTCATGAAAAGACCCAGACATTTTTCTCAGTTATTAATTATTACTATTATCATAATTATTTCAATTGTATTATTCAGTTATCATTTACCAATGCGGGTAATTAGAGAACTGTTTCAAACATATGAATACAACTAATAATGAAATCATTGAAATGCCATTTCTGAGATAAAGTAACAATAAAAGTAAAGCAGAACAATTAATACTTGTCTTACTGATGAATTAGAGTTCATGCAAAGGGCTGAGTTATTGAAAAATATGAAATTTCAGGCAGCCAAAAAACTCAATTGTTTTACAGAAAAAACACAAGGATAAAGTTTCCTATGGAGTTTTTTTGAAAAAAATTAGGTCTGTGATCTGAAATGAGCAAGTTGAAGGAAACAGTACCCTGTACTCCAATTTTGATCTTCAGCGACTGATGCCAACTTGGGCAGTTCAAACTTAATCAATTAATGTATGGGATGCTACTGAGGTAGGAAGAGGTTATGCTTTCATGTAACAGGAATCAGCTCCCATAATCATTGATATTCTGAACTAGAAATAATGCCAATGAAACATGAAAAGATTTCAGTATTACTAAATGATATGGAACTATTAAAGGCCCTCACTGCTCACACCACATCAATTTAAATGCTATCTAAACGCCTTCTTGTATACTTCAGTAGTTGGCCATTTCCATCACCTAAAATCAATGCCATCCAAATCTTTTAAGTTATGGTCATGGGATGATGCTACTAAGACTTGTCACCCTCATTCATGTTAAAACTTGGAAGAATCTGTCTGGTGAAAATCTACCAGCCAGGTTCCTTGTGTACTCTACTAAAAGGCTGTCGATGTTTCTCATCTTTCATCAACTAAATATCAATGAAATTGACTGGAATTCATGAGCAGTCTATAATACTAAAATGCATCACAACAGCTTGAGAGATCATTTTTCCTCATGTAGCTAGCAGGAAAGGTCTTCACAAAAAGATAATATCATCCTAGAACATCTATGTGCCTTTAAGAGTTTATACAACATCATTTCTATTTTATAAGAAGTTTATGGAATTTCCATTCATTTACTCATAATTGTCTCCATCTTATCTATTCTCCTACTAGCAGCTTCTGAAATGAATAGACCAATCAAGTAGACGATGCAGTCGCCTCCACGCATCAAAATTTTCTCCACTTAACCTTTGATGTTATAGTTCAGTTAGATGTGTGGTAACAGCAGAAGAAATATATGTGGTTCCTAGGCTGCCTCAAGCTCAGGGTATTACCTAGCTCACCCCGAGGGTAGGAGCTGCTCATTCCAAATGTCATCCAAAGATAAATAAGAGTGCTAACATCGATATAGGAGAGAAGGTGACATGATCAGTTCCACTTAATTACAAGTTGAAGTGGCCAGACTCAGGAAATTTACCATCTTTTTTTATTGTTCCACTTACCCTCAACTAAGGTTTACTGAGAAACAGACATATGTTAGTTCCATTTAGATTTTTTTTTGTCCTATTGTACAAGAAAGAAAATGCAAATAAATGAACTGTAGTCAATATGATGACTTTAAAAGGAAAAAAGAACAATTATACTCCTCCTCATCTCCGGAGAAGCTCGTCCATTATTGTTCATGCATACGCTTT